>JALJCO010009022.1:0-394960 GCA_023101725.1 Atherinomorus stipes
GCCTACTTGTTGTGAAAGCAAGCATTTACAAGTAGTCTGCGTCGTCTGTGAATATACTTGTGGTAGCACGTCACAGCCAGTATATATACACACACATATATATATATATATATATATATATATATATATATTATAAAAATAAAATGAAAAGACAATGGGCCCAGTTCACAATTAGCTTCTATCATTCTCCTGCAATATGATGTGACCATCAACTAAGCAAATGGTCTGAGTCATAAAAAATCCAGGATATAATTTAAAATTCTTCTTCTCACATATAAATATATCCATGACTAAGCTCCAATGTATATTACAGATTTCATAGTTCCATATATTCCAAGCAGAGCACTTCGCTCTCAGACTGCAGGTCCTCTGGTAGTTCCAAGGAGTAGAGTGGGAGGCAGGGCATTTGGCTATCAGGCCCCCTATTGTGGAACCAGCTACCAATTCAGGTTCGGGAGGCAGACAACCTCTCTACCTTTAAGATTAGGCTGAAAACCTTCCTTTTGATAAGTCTTATAGTTAGGGATGGTTATCCATCCCTTAGTTAAGCTGTTATAGGTTTAGACTGCTGGGGGACGTTCATGATGCACTGGGCTCTTTCTTCACTCATCTCTGCTTCTCCATGTACAGTATTGATTCAACTGTGTTTCCCGTCCCGTTACCGCGACCCCGTTTCCCTGTTACCTATTCTGATTCCTGTCCCTGGATATATTTCTAAACTTTTCATTAACTAGCTTGTTGATGCTACTTTGCTATGTTGGTGCAGCAGAGGTCTCCTGCAGCAGGTTGTGTCACTCACCTTTTGCAGGCAAATATGTCATGGATAAGATTTTATGGGTCTGAGCAGGTTGCAGGTAAGAAAATGAATTTTATTTATTTTTTGTGGTCTTTACAAGTGTTTACTGAGGTTATTTGGCAGCATAGTGAAGCTCGGTGCTGTGCGTCACTGGCTTCCAGCAGTGAGGGGGATTTTTCTGTTGCTGCTTATGTAATTAAAAAACAGAGTTCTGCTAAAACTAAATAGTGGATGGTATCTTTTTTTTTTATGTGGGCCTCTCCGAGTCTGAAACATCGGGTCTCCTCCTTGGACCAGTTTAGTTAATTTTTTTAATCTATTACTCCACTGGCTTGAAACACTCATGTGTTGTCATGGTAACCCCGCCCCTGACGTAAGCTGTGAATCGGTTCTTCACTCTGGCCCAGCAACGAAGTGGTGTGGAGTCTCGAACCAGTTTTGGGAGCCAGGAGCGGGTGCTTAGGAGGTGGAAAGCCAAAGAACTGCTTTTTCTCAGGCTCCGGTCGTAAAAACCCCGGTCGTTACAACCTGGCAGGAAGTCCGGGTTATCAAGAATGGTGAGTTTAGAGTTGATTTTAAGATTTTGTTGTTTATTTTTAAGTCTTTAAATGGTTTGACCCCCTCTTATCTGGCCAGTCTTTTAACCTACATATTCCTGTACAACTTCAGTCTTGCACAGTTTTTTGCTTTACATCTGTGCACAAATGTTTGCAAAAGAACTTCAGTTTTCTTTACAGAGAAGCCTTTTTTACAGCCACACATATTTTTTTCTACAAATTAAAAAAAATAGAACTAGAATTTCTCCCAAAGATTGTGGTTTTGCAAGGTGACAAAGTTTGATTTACAAATACAAAGTGAAATTATTTTAGAATTACAAATAAAATTAAATTATTTTATTCTTAAATTATTTAAGAAATAATTTAAGAAATACAAATAGAACAAAAAAAAAAATCAACTTTGTTGCTAATCTTTGACATGTGTATGTGTCTAATTACCACCAAAGACCCATCCCTCTAACATTTAAAGAAAAAAAGTTTTTTTTTCTTTGTATAAGAATGAGGCAACATTTCAGTTACTCAAATAGGCATTTAAAGGGTCAAAATCCTAGAAACAATTGAATATTTGGCAGATCTGAGTAGGACAGAAGTTTTTTAAATGATTTATGGAAGAAAAAAAAGCAGAGAGAATTTATCAAATAAAAAATTAACGGATGATGATTTCATGGCAGTTTCTGTGATTGGACACTTTAGACCACGAGGATCACCAAAGGGGGCAAAATTAAACCGCAAAGCTTTAAAAGAGATGTGAGGTAAAAAAACAAAAAAAAAAACAAAAAAAACAAAACAAGATTCAACAATTTGTCTAAAAAAAGCAATTGTTGCAAAAACTAAAGCCAGTAGATGCAACACAGCTGAAATAGTCCCCCCCCCCCCCCCCCCCCCCCCCCAAAAAAAAAAGAACAAAAAAAATGGCCAAGAGTGTCCCAAGGAGAGTATAAGGGTTAGATATGATGAAATAACAGTTGTATAAAGCTGCGATAATACGAAGAAGCAAACCATATTTCTAGAGCCATCTGTATGATGAGAAATGATTGATGACTAATTTTATGACTCCAGCTTGCTGTGTTGCATTTTATAGCAGTGGCCAGTATTTATGATTTTATTATAGAATATAAAAATGTTAAGACCAAACATTTCCAATACTTCATCCCAGATTGACAGCTATGATACCTTATATTAATACTGCAATGTATCAGCTTTTGCTGCTCCCCCTGCTGCGTTATATAATAAGGATGAAATGTGATTTGACCACACTGAGATGTGTGCTTACTTTCAGTGTGGCACCCTGCAGTTTGTCCTTGGCCCCTTCTTAGATAATTTTACATTTTCTAACTTAAAGGTTTATGCCATCTAGTTCAGGTGAAAATACCATTAAAAATTAGACTTGAATAATGTAGCATTTATATGTTGTATTGTGAGGGTTCTGTATTTATAATACTTAATTCTAAGCTTATATATATATTTTTTTTTATTTGGGTGTTGTACTTTATACTTTTTATTGTTTCCCCAGACCAGAGTAATCAATTTTGTTTCAGCTCATGTTTAACTTGTCTTGAATTGACAATAAACTTCTTGATTCTCTAGATTATGCTGAAATCCAAAATGTTCACCACACAGTGTTGGACAAATCACATCAAGCCCCAGAACAATAGACAAAAAGCACTTTTACTCTCTTCAGAGATAGCACTTCAATTTACGTAGCCCTTTAGAAAATGCATGCTGAAGCCGATTATTAAATAAGATTGAAATACCAGTACTAGATTCAAACCAGCATAATACCATGTCCATATGTCCCCATTGCATATAGATGATCCAGCCAGACTGCTGGATAAACTTTGTGTGGTAACCAAGCTTTCAGTCTTCAGCGTGGCATGATGGTGTCAAGAAAAAAGGTCATCTCAAGCAGAATGTGATGAGGCGTACCTGCTGCAGGAGAGTAATGGCCCATGCTGAAGCTGTAAACAAACAGTTGACAGGTGTGTTTCCCAGTCATTCTGCGCTCCAATAAGATTACTGGATGCTTAATAAGAACCCCAGCTTTTGTTGTGAGCACTCATTCAACTACTCTGAGAAGCCGTAAAGGACAGAATGCATTTTTAAGTCTCACACACCTGAGAAGTCATGCATATACTTTCACATATACCCCTTTCCCGCTCGCCCAAAAAACCTGTTTAAATCCGTGAACAATCGGCTTTTAGTGGCAGTTGGAAAGTCTCACTAATCCTTGTTGATCCGCGTCAAACAACTCGGCAAGCGACGCGGGATAAAATCGCCTTCAAATGGCTCGGCCCGGGTTGACTCGCAAATTTACGTGATGACGTTGGGCTGTTCGTGGCTACATTCTGACATTGTGCCAGTCGCGTATCATATTAAGTACCAAAACAAATCTGCTTCGGCCACAAATTCACGTGACCTGCATTCCATCTGCACAAGAAAGTCATCCACTGGTTTTCCTCCATTTTGAGGACCGACAAAGGTGCAACAAGAAAACACGTTGACTACGGCCTGACTCGATCTCCATTGTTTACTTTACTGAGATCTGTCGCACAGCTGACATCATCAACACTAACCCAGCCACGCAGCTCGCCAGCAGGTGATCAGACCCAGCTTTTTTTTGTCAATAAAAAAGGAGCAAAATGCCAATTATAAGCGGGTCGACGCGCATTTGAAAAATCTGTGTTAACCCGCTAATTTCAGGGGGAAAGCGGCTATACAGTACTGTTATCGCTGATTCAAATAGGTATCAGGTGTGTTGTATGTTTGTAATTCATCATGTTATTCATAATAATCAAAATGCTGAAATGATGAACTGAAGAGATGATGAATACATTCATTCATTTTCCAAACCACTTAGTCCAGTTCAGGGTTGTAGGGGTTGCTGGAGCCTACAGTGGGGAGAACAAATATTTGATACACTGTTGATTTTTCAGGTTTTCCCACTTGCAAAGCATGTAGAAGACTGTAATTTCTATCATACTCTTCAACTGTGAGTGATGGAATCTAAAACAAAAATCCAGAAAAATACAATCTATGATTTTTAAATAATTAATTTCCATTTTATTGTGTGAAATAAGTATTTGATACACCAGAAAAATGAAACTTAATATTTGGTACAGAAACCTTTGTTTGCAATTACAGAGATCAGACGTTTCCTGTAGTTCTTGACCAGGTTTGCACACACTGCAGCAGGGATTTTGGCCCACTCCTCCACACAGATCTCCTCCAGAGCCTTCAGGTTTTGGGGCTGTCGCTGGGCCACACGGACTTTAAGCTCCCTCCAAAGATTTTCTATTGGATTCAGGTCTGGAGACTGGCTAGGCCACTCCAGGACCTCAAGATGTTTCCTACGGAGCCACTCTTTAGTTGCCCTGGCTGTGTGTTTTGGGTCGTTATCATGCTGGAAGACCCAGCCCGACCCATCTTCAGTGCTCTTACTGAGGGGAAGGAGGTTGTTGGCCAAAATCTCACGATACATGGCCCCATCCATCCGTCCCACAATACGGTGCAGTCGTCCTGTCCCCTTTGCAGAAAAGCATCCCCAAAGAATATTGAAATTTCTTTATTTGGATAAACCCCTTGAGATGAGCCATCTCGTTTTCGAGGGGGTCCAACACACAAACAAAAAAAAAAAAAAAAAAAACACAAACAGAAAACAAAAAAACAGCAAAAAAAATAAATAAATAAATAAACAAAACAAACAAACCACAGAAACATTAGAACATTAAATCAAAATTACCATGAAAGGGCAAGTAACAAGATAAAATGGCATCAGTTAAAACAGGAACAGGCCACCATGAGGTGAGAAGACAAAGCACGCCTAAAAATACCAAAAGAATAAGATCTTAAATAAGCAGGTAGGTTGTTCCAGTCAGTTGGTGCTTTAAACGCAAACGATCTTCTTCCAAAACATTTGTTAACAATAGGAACTGAAAAATAAAGCTGGGAAGAGTGTCTGATATGAAAACTTGGAGTATGTGGTACAAGATACTGCTGTAATGGGGGTGAATAATTAAAGTAAATACATTTGTAAAGAAAAAGTAACCAGTGCATATGTCTTCTAACCTTCAATGATGGCCAGTTAAGTCTGGTGTACATTGTGCAATGATGGGTGAAAAAAGGGCAACCAAGAACAAATCTACAGAGTCTATTGTAAGCAATATTAAGTAAAGCAAGATCACAATTATAAGCAGTTTGATATATGACGTCACAATAATCAAAAATGGGGAGTACAAGTTGAGTGGCAAGTTTTTTGCGCACACTAAATGAAAAGCAGTCACGAGAGCGAAAAAGAAAACCAATACTAAAATTAACTTTACGTAGTAGATGATTAATGTGAGTTTTAAAGGTAAGTTCAGAGTCAAGCCATATACCAAGATATTTAAAAATATCAACTTTATGCAGTGGTGAGCCATCCTTGCAATTAATAACACATAAGCCAGGGTTACGTCTCAATTTTTGTTTGGTACCAAATATCATGACATGAGATTTGGATTTATTGAGAAGAAGTTTGTTAGCTGCTAACCATTCCTGAACAGAAGCAAAATCAGACTGAAGAGAGGACTGGATTTGTGGTAAGTCAGGTTGAGATGTATATATGACTGTATCATCTGCATAAAGTTGAATATGGCATTTATCTATACATGATGGGAGATCATTTACAAAAATGGAAAATAAAAGAGGGCCAAGAGTTGACCCCTGAGGAACTCCACTTTGTGTGATGAGAAAATCAGATTGATGTCCATTTAAAGCAACACACTGTTTTCTATTATGAAGATAAGAACTGAACCAATGAACTGCATGAAGAGAAAGACCAATATTGTACAGTTTGTCTAATAACAAATAGCGATCAACAAAATCAAAAGCTTTGGTTAAGTCAATGAAAATAGCACCTGTTAGTTTGCCATGTTCTGCGGCAGAAAAAACATCATTTGTAAACTTAAAAAGAGCAGTTGTTGTTGAATAATTTGACCTAAAGCCGGATTGAAAAGGTGATAATAAATTATTAACAGTGAGATACTGGGAAAGTTGATTATATATTAACTTCTCAAAGATTTTAGCAATGGAACATAAAATTGAGATTGGCCTATAGCTATTGGTATCAAGTACGTCACCTCCTTTATGGAGTGGAGTGATGCGAGCACATTTCCACACAATTGGTAACTCACAAGTGGACAAAGAAAGATTAAATAAGTCAGAAAGTGGATACATTAGAACATGTGATGCTAACTTAATAAATCTGTTCTCTAAACCATCTAATCCTGGACTACTATTCAATTTCATATCATTAATAGCATTCAGAACTTCTACAGGAGAAATTTTCTTAAATGAAAAGGAGTGGGGACTGGGATTGCCTAAGGTATGGCTTGAGGAAGATGTAGGTGCCATAAACTTGGATAATAGAGAAGAACAAACAGTGGAGAAATGCTGATTGAAAGTTTGGGCAATGGCTGAAGAGTCATTTATTAAAACGTTGTCAACTCTTATTTTATTAATAATATGTTTGTCAGAAGTACTCGTAATGTTTTTTATTTTCTTCCAAAATTGCTTAGGGTTCTTAATGTCAGATGTAAGAGATTCTTTATAATAATTAGACTTAGCATTACGTGTTTTAGTTTTGCACATATTACGCAGTTGTCGATACACTTCCCAATCAGCATTGTCTCGCGTTCTGCGGTAAGTTGCCCAAGCTTTGTCCCTCTCTCTAAAGAGACATATAAGATCAGAGTTAATCCAAGGGAGATGTTTGCCCTTAACTTTAACCTCTCTCAAGGGTACATGTCTATTGATAACATCTGTAACTTCACTATAAAGAAAATCCCAAGCAGATTGAACATCAGGTATAAGTTGATATCTGTCCCAGTTAATACTGACTAGGTCATTAATAAATAAATCAGGGTTACATTTCTTATATTGTCTTATTTTAATCAGCTTAGGAGGTAATTTAGTTAATCTGATTTTCCATATACAAAAAATGATTGAGTGGTCACTAAAGCAGTCAGACATAATGCCAGCCTTTAAGATTCTATGTGGGTGTGACACAAGAATCCAGTCGAGTAATGTTTGCGTTTTAAATGTAACTCGTGTTGGCTCCTTAATTAGCTGGGTTAGATTTACACTATTGAATAAGTTTATTTCTTTGCTGGATGACTTATCCAACCAATTTTTGTTAAAATCTCCAAGTAAAATTAATTCATTGCTGCTGGGAATGGAATTAATAGTGGAGATTATAGAGTTAAAAGACTCAGCTGGAGATGAGGGTGGCCTATAAATGCTGCCAATAGTAAGGGATTTATTTACATGAAAGTTTAACTTAATAAAAATACTTTCGAAGTATAATGGCTCAATTGTAGGTACAAGCAACTCACTAACAAAATTAGAAGAAACATATATTGCAACACCTCCTCCTCTAGAGCATCTATCAGATCTATAAAGTACATAGTTGGGAATATTTATTTCATTGTCAGAGATGCTAACATTGAGCCAAGTCTCAGAAAGTGCAATGACACTGGGTTTATGTAAAACAGTCCATGTACGAAGTAGGTCAATTTTAGGCAAGAGACTCCTGATATTTATATGAGTTATTTTAAGACCCTTTAGGTCATCCAGTATGGAAGGAAAAAATTATAATGACACCATATCGACTCAAAAAAGAGAAAATGCATGCCAGATTATGAAAATGAAAAAAGTCAGTAACTGTGGTACGAACAGACAAAAACATTAGACGAATATAAACATAAGATATAAGTAATAACAAAACATAACATATACAACATGGCACAGTAGCCCCAGAAACCCAGTTCTGGAGCTTTCCGCAAGTTAACCTTACTGCATAGGAGCAGATCATTTTAAATCAAAGCACGATCTGCATTAAACAAGAGTGAAAAAAGAGAGGGAGCGTAGCTCAGAAAAAAATAAAACAAAGAACGACATAACCAGCCTCGGGACATAAATACAGCCTGCCACCAGGGGGCAGTGTCACATACTACAGTCTGTTCTGTTAAAAAAACAGAAGAAGCGCCATGCAGTCAAATGTAAACAGACGATCATAGCCAAATGAGAATAGAGGAAAAGTAAAAAGTCAGAAAGCTGTTCATCATATGCCCACACAGATCTCTATATTTGTCTCAAAAAAGGGAAAGAAAATAAATTGTAACTGCAACTGAAAACCAGAGGCACTCGACATAAGTGTCAAACGGGACTTGAGGACAAGAAAGTCTACTAAGCTAGCAACAACAGATTCTACAAGACTGTCGCCAGCAAACACAGTCTCAACGGCCCTTTAATGACAGGGGGAATTTGATGTGGACATGAAAACTGCTTCAGCATCTTTACTGGTGAAGAAGCGCTGCTGTTTGCCATCTACAACAACACACAGTGTAGCAGGGAAACGTAAGAAGTATTTCATGTTGAGCTCACGGAGCTTGCGTTTAACAGGATCAAAGCTCCTTCGCCTCCTCGTAAGGTCAGGACTGAAATCAGGATAAATGAAGATGCGCTTCCCGTTAAACTCAAGAGTTTTCTTATCCCTGGCCAGACGAAGGATTTTAACCTTGTCCTGAAAATTCAGCAACGTGATCAAGATGGACCGGGGGCCGGCTTGATCACCTGAACGGGCAGAGGGAGACCGGTGTGCCCGCTCAATAATTACTGGAGAGGAAAAGGCATCTTGCCCCAAAAGCTGCAGGATAAGCTGGGACATAAAGCCGATTATATCATTTCCTTCAGAATTTTCCTGGACTCCAACAAAGCGAAGGTTACAGCTGCGGCTGCGGTTCTCCAACTCGTCCACTTTATCCAGCAGGTAAGCGTTGTCCTTCTCGAGCTGTTTAACCCGGGAAGTCAGCTCCTGTCCAATATCCTCGTTTGCCCCGACACGTTGTTCCAACAACTGGACTTGTTCACCCAAGGTGGACATAGAGTTCTGAATACTAACAAGGGTACTTTGAATGGGATCGACCTTGGCATCAAAGTGGGACAGCATGTCGCGCTTGCTTTGTTGAATGGCATCCCACAGCATTTGTAGACTCATGCTTCCCTCCATTGCAGCAAACAAACTTTTAGAGATCCAACTTTAGTTTGAAGCACTTACAGAGCAAGTTGAAATTTAACAGGGTCGACTGATCAGCCTCACAAAGATCAGGGTCCAGTATGAAACATATGCAGCTACTTAAACAGCACCAAGCAGACGAGCTTTTGAGCTGTTACTCACACTGCGGCCATATTGACCTATTGCCTGTTAATTATATAGTAGATTCCAGGCTGTCAGAGTAGAGGATACAGACACGCCGGTTTCTACTCTGTTATCCACTTTTATACGGACATCCATTATCTCCAACTGTGCTCTCATATGCAGAACACTCGAGCTTCAGTTCGTATCCTTGTTAACTCCTGCAGACTGAAGCAGGTATTCATTATGTGTTGATTATGTTTATTTCAGTAGCATGCCGTTTCTAAATGATGCAAACACAGCTGAAGTGATGTGTTGCCTACTGCTTTTTCTCCTTGATTTTCTTTTCTTGCAATTGTTTAATCTGTGAGGCTGGAAACAAACATTTCTGTTTTTCACTACTGTTAAAATTAAGCTGCTGACACATGTTATGCTACAATGGAACCACACCAGGATGCGTAAACATATATATATATATATATATATATATATATTCAATAACAAACTTTTGGAAAAGCTTCTATTACAGTAGAAAGAAAGAAAGAAAGAAAGAAAGAAAGAAAGAAAGAAAGAAAGAAAGAAAGAAAGAACAATTGGGCTTTGATCATGTTCTATGCTAAACAGAAAATGACTTGCTTTTCCTCTACTTACCAGGGTGAGTAAAAAGGTCATGCATATGTCACATCTGGATGTCAGACCAGTCTGTTTAGTTGCCAAGGTGACAAGTGCCCCCCAGGCAATAGTGGATGACAACACAATACTTCTCTGCATAGGCCAAAGAGTCATTTATTAATAGGAGAACAAAAATAGATTTATTTTCATTTTTAAGTGACATCTGGCTGCTCAAACCCCAGGTATTTCCGTAACATTAACTATTTTGTCTATTTATTTTTCTGGTCTAAACCTATGGCTACTTTTTCTCATAAACATATAGTTAAAGTCTAAATTAATTTATCAAATTGTTTTAGTAATAATAATAATAATAACAAAAACAATAATAATCATAATGATGCTTCTTTATGTTTGCTTCTTCTCTAAGAAATGTTATGAATACTAACAAAATTCTTCATTTTAAAAAAGGAGGCTCTTGCTTTTATTTTGGCCCTTCAACTTTTCAAAGTGTACGTGGGTGTTTCAGCTCCTCTGGTGGTTTATTCCAGCTATAACCCTCTGACTCTGAGGAGATATTTCATGAAAAAATAACTTTTAAAGCTTCTAACCACGATAATGTTTGTCCCCCATCAAACATCCTCAAGGTTATATATTGCATCATTCAGGCGTATCTAGAATTCCCTCTGGATAAATCTCTAAAACCCTGTAAAACACCTGGCCAAGATTTGTGACCTCCTATGTGATGTCACCTGGGAGGCTAGCCACCTGCTCCAAGAATCGCTGACTTGCCCTTTTTCTGAGAAGACAATAACCTGCCAAAAGTCATTAGAAGACGACGTTGGGTGCGTCCCAATACACCCACTAGCCCTACTTTTTAGCCATACCCCTAAATTTTGCGCGTTCCCACGAAGGTAGCGCTGTCCTAATCCCTCTTTGCATGTAGGGGAAGTGGACATAACGAGGGGTAGGGGGTATGAATCTAGCCCCTCAGAGTGAGGGACATCAGATGCTGACTTACGGAGGAAGGGCCAGAGAGAAGGCAACAACAACAGCAACGTCTTGGAGAAGAAAACACACAAACATACGCACAGATTACACGTTTGTTCGTAACACTCATGCAATTCGACCACGTGGAGCCCATCCGTGCCTCCTTCTAAAGAGCCCAAATACAACATTCAATGATGAAGAATAAAACCATCTAAACCATCTTCTTTTGTAGGACTTGCCTAAAATAAGAAGGGGAAATGTTTTGAACAGAGTGTTTCACAGGCAAGATATCAGAAATTACACAAGCTGCCCACGATTAAGTATGGGGAGTGTCAACAGTGAGAGCGGGGAGTTGGTTAGTGCAGTGGGCAGAGCAGAAGGGTGGGCTGTCCAGGTGAGCAGAATGCGTTGCAGTTTTTTTTTTTTGATTCACGCGATAGGTGACTTGGTCAACATTATTTTAATTGCGTTTTCGTTAGTTATGTGTTGTTTTATCACACATTTTTAATTCACACGATATGGCAGAGACAGTCAGAACATTGCTGCAAGATTTACCTGATTAATGAAATAATGGGGGTGAATGGACATTTTACTGTGGCATAGGGGTGAGGGGGTGGTGGTGTGGAGGGAAATCAGAAAAATTTTGGGAGATTAGGTGTTAGGCAGTTTACAAGAGACAACAGTCGTCAATGGCGACATCTTCTCCGTGTGGTTGTTTTGTTTATTAATCAACCAAAGCACCATGAATGATGAAAAAACTAAAAACGACCACAGCTGTTACTGTAATCTGTGTTGTTGGTGTTATGGTGAGACACATGTGCAAATGTCTGTACGCAGTCGCTTACGTGCCTAAACGTAAATGCAGCAAGTGGTGTCCCAATTCCTCGGGAAGAGCCCTACCCCTTGTGGCTTCAATTCGAGGGCGTAGTAATAGTGGGTGAGGGCTAGTGGTTGAAAGTAGGGGATTGGGATTGGGCCTTTTCTGGGCGGAAGGGTTCGCTGGGCACCCTAGAGGGCCGTGAAAAACTCTGTTTTTGTACCTGTGGGCCCCTGAACCAGCACACTTCCAATATAAAAGTGACACTTTTATCCAGTTAAAATGGGTCTTTCCACCACCTGATGGCAGTAGCTTAATGTGTTAATTAGTTTCTCAGTAAACTCCAATAAGCAGAAGAAGACAGTCAGCTAGCCACTAGCTTGTAGTGAAAGTTATGAAGAAGTATTTAAAACAGAATGATGAGGACAAAAGGGTCCCAAACCGTCCCTAAAAGGCAAAAATAGTGATGGATTAATGGTTGACCTACTTTCCAAATAAGGTTATAGTCACATAAGGTGTCGCCAATCAAAATTAAGTCAACTTGGTCTCCGGGTAGAGCTGTGTATCATTACGGCATCCAACCCTTTTACTGTGGAGAGAAATCTAGCGTGCCAAAACAATCACCCGCTGTAAAAAGTGACACAATTTTTTGGGGAGAATTGATATGCAGCAGTATCAGCAACACAAAAATGATATGTCATCACTCCTTTAATAAAAGAGCCTAGAAAGAAAGAGAGAGAAAAAAAGGCCTGAAAAGAGTTACAGATGCAGAAAACATCTGTCATGTTCTGTAGCTTTTTAAAAAGATTCTAAATAAGTTTAAATAAACCTTAGTTTTTTGTGTTTTTGATGACTCAATTGAAACATTTTACTTTGAGAGTTGCTTATTTTATTACTGCAAATACTGATTTGTCAGCCACTGATCAACTTTTTGTCTTTTTTAAAAATCCATTTCCATTAGATTTTTCCAGGTCTCTTTTTTTCTGCGGTAATATTTAGTATATTCTGTGTTTATAATCTTGACCTAGAAGCTTTAAATTACTTCACGTAGGAACCTGATTTTAATCCATGAATTATTGCACCTGTTGTTTGTCCAATTTTACACAAATATGATATAATTGTCTGTATGACGAGTTTATGTGATATTTTTAATGTTATTCATGTTTATCATCATATTTTACTAAATTAATCTGTAAAGTGCAAGTAGATTTGGTTTTGTTATATTGAATTAAAATTAAACACAGAGTGAGGTCAGTTAAACCAGTGCTGTATGTGAATTGGTCCTGGACCAGTTTGTACAAAAGAAATTGGGCCCCAGCATAAAAAAGGTTGAAAACTGCTGTCCTACAGATGCGGGCATGAAAAAGTTCCTCCTTTTTCTGCCAGAAGTGGTGCAGTAGTGCACTATTACTGCACTATCACTGGCTGAACGATTTGTCCCATGAGTACGTCATCACGTGTCCAAACTTGGCGTGTGGAAACGTCCTTGTTCCGGCCATTCATTTATGCTCTGAAATCATTTCCTCTGGGCAACACAGGCGTTTCTCTGTGCGATTACATTAGCAGACAAGTCGCTGGTAAGTGGCTGTCAGTCGGCAGAAAGGGGAACTTTTTCATGCCCAGATCTGTTACCAATAAGATGGGCTGTGTGTTACACATCCACCACATTAAAGGACAAAAAAAATCTAATGACTGATGCTTTGTCCCTTGCTCTTTGCTCCCATGTGATGTGAGTTTTTTTTATTTTTATTTTTTAAATCTTATCCTTGTTCTGTTTTCTGGTTTTTGGCATTCACCCTGTTTGGTTTCTTAATTTTTCCTCTCAGGTACTAGTGTTGCTGTGTTCCAATGGAGGAAATTGGTGGACCGGGTAAGTAGGTCAAGTCAGTCTTGTTGCTTTAAACACAGCAGCACCGATAACAAGCGCTGACGGGAGAAAGAATTAAGGTTGTATGTTTTAAATTTGTCATTAATGTTAATGGATTTGGTGGTGAGAGAGCCTGCTGCTTTTTGCTAGGGGCACAAAATACCAGGCTGCCTTTGTGGGAGAGTGTGTAACAGCTCTGGTTTTTCACTACTTACAGTAGTACTCTAATCTCAGCTCTGAGCTTGAGATTAGAGTACTAATATGCTAGGTTGGTGTTCCAAGTGGGTGGCTCCTCTCCGTTAGAGCAGCTGACCTTGGGACATCTGGACTATAGAAGCCCCAGTGTTCTGTTTGCAGCTTTGTCACTACATTGACTTACATCACTTAACACCACTTAAGCATCTACCTTTACACACCGCACACACATTTTCTCTGCATTGGACAGATTATGAATAGATTTCACTAAATAAAAGATATTTGTTTGTACTTCTTTTCTCGTTTTTGTCATGGCCTTCCACACCGGTTGTGACAATAGCTTAACTATAAAATGGAGATTGGCTCCACTGTGATGTTGATCACCAATACAAACCCCAAAATATTAGAAACAGAGATGGTCTATTACAGTGATATTCTACAATCTGTATTGATTAATCAATACAGGTGACGTAAAATCATTAGAACTGCCAGAGGGGGCATTTTAGGCTGTATTTTGTTCTTTAGCAGCAGTTTTGTGACCCAGAAGTACAGAAAGTGTCACGGTCCGTGGAAAATGTTGACATATGCAGGGTTAAGTGGCAGACAGATGCAGTTATAAAGGTTTAATAAAAGTAACTACTGTAGGGATGGGAACGACAGGTTTTGGAAAATTGATTGTTGAGGCCCTTTTTGTCAAATTGTCGACCCACCAGCAATACAGAGATGGCATTGGGTGTTTTTTGTCTAGGTGAGCCTGCATCCCTGATGTGGATGTGTGAAAATCATAGTGTTTGTCGCACAATTTCCACCTCACTATCGTATCGATAACCTTTATAAAACTCCCCCACACCTTGCTCTTGTTCTTTTTCGCTGCTGCTTTGTTGACTCTGACACGCTCCCGTTACGTGTGAAGTTGAACAAGGGTCAAGTGGCGATCCCGTTTAGAAAAAGTGGATTTGTCTGATTTAAAATATTTTATTTCATTATTGGAAAAGTGGCACTTAATAATGTGTATTTGAATAGGAAATGTAATAAATCCCACAAGCCCCGCCCCCACGACGTGTCAACGCTCTATTTTTTCATTTTTTTTTTGTCGAGGGGAGCATGTGTCAAATGTCGGTTGTTTTGTAGATATAAAGTCCCATCTCTAATAATAACGTAAGGTAACCGGGCTGGATAAACTAAAATACAGACAAAATCATACAAAAATGACACTGAGGAAATGACGACCAGCAACTAAATGAAACCGAGCGATACACATACACTGAGGTGAACTAGCAAGGAGCAGCTTTATGGAGGTTTAATCCTGCCCTTTATGAACTCATTGACTGTCAACCATTATTAAAGCAGAGAGTCCGATACTGCCAGCGTTTTGGAGCAATTGGCTCATCTTTCAGGACCCACAGAATATTGAGTACTAGGACTACAGAAACATGGAAACTACCAAAAGAAAGTGTAGGCTTCTTTTCTGATGTTCGCTGCCAGGTGGCTTTGTATATTCTGAGTGCCCCAAGCACAGAAAGTTTTGGGGAAAATGGCATCAGGCAGAAACAGGAAGGGAAACAATCTTCTCACGCTACGAGGAGAAACCGTTGCAATGGTGAACCATTGCAACCGGGGTTTTAGGATGTTACTTAGAATAGAATAGAATAGGCCTCCTGGTCAGAACAGTACGTTTTGAGTTCACAAGCTGTGTGAGGTTATAACAAAAACAGTGACATTTCTGGCCACCACCCTTTTCCAGCCGTGCGACAAGTTTGGGGATCGGGCCGACTCTTGGCCAAATCGAGCATTGTGTGTTGTGCAGTATACAAAGGGGTCACGAGAGGCGATTGGCAAGAAAATCAAACCTGTTTGATATTTTTGTCGTGGCTCATGAGTGAATCGCATGTTGAAGCGGTGCCACGACCAGACTGTGAACTCTTTCCTCCGAGATCTTCACATTTTGCATGTGTGAAACAAAAACAGAAGTAAACCGGAGGCAGCATGCACTGCTTTTACATGCAGCCAATAACTCTTTCATAACCAGAATATTAGCAATAACCCGGTTGCGCACGGCCATGTAAACACTGGCAAAAACCCGAATATGCTCATGTAACCTGTAACCTGCCTCACGCGCTGCTGCGGCCAATCACACTCGACGTAGTACCGCATACAAGCCTTTGGCGTTTCCTCCTTGGCAGACGCTGGGAGAGAGGCTCGTCACGCTGGCTGCAGCAGATCTCGGAAGCCGCCACCGTTAAGACGCCGCCGTTTCTTGTGGCGTTGAGACCTGAACGTGGGAATTGGCCAGGTGTGCCCATCCTGGGTGCGAACTACAGATGGCAAGCTAAGGAGCCCGACCACACATCATCTGATTCAACAAAAGCTGCGTCCTCTGCGGTCTGGTAAGAGGCTGTGCAGCCCAGTCCTCTCCCTCTCACGCTCACATCCACATTGAGTACTGCTGAGCAATTATGGACAATTTCACATACCCCAACTGACTGGTTGAGCATATGGACATTGGAAAATACTACTTCTTCGTGGATATTGCGTTTGGTTACTGCTGGATTAGCAGTGAACATACACCTGGACTGGAATAATGGAACGATGAATGAAGCTTCGTTTGTGAATACCCACATTAATTTAAAATTGTCTGCAGACTGTAAATGTTGTATATATATATTTCACTGTGAATAATAAGGCACCAGCCACATGCGTACAACTTTTGTGTCTTCCCTTTATTATACTGTCACATGCACCTCCCAGAGATGAACATATAGCCTTCTGATACTAGCCTACGACTTATTGCTATTAGCCTTTTAGCTTGCTACACTCATTTTCGGGTTTTTAAAAAACGGATATTACCCCTGGGTTACTCCTTTTCTAACCGGAATATTTGGTCATGTAAACGCTTATTGGATTATCTCCATTGAAAGTAATATTTGATTGTGTTCTGCATTTGCTCTATCTGCAAGTATTTTTGGTGTTTTAAATAAACTACAGAGAGTATTTTGTACTAGCGATCAGACAGTGCTCTGCACAGCTTGCTAGTTTATGTATCACCATGGCAACACGCATCCTGAGAGGAACTGGTGTGCAAACAGTTACATCGCGGGGCTCCATCACTCATCTGGAAAAGTTTGGTGAAAGCGTGACAGGAAAATTCACTGACTCCAGCGGGAGTCCGTTAACTTCATCATTCCAACCGTTCCCACCAGTCCGGACTGAGACCTTCATCTGTCCAGGGGACTGTTGGAAACGGAAAGCATGGATGTGCACAGCTCCAGCTCCGAGCTGCATTTCCAGCACACGTTCTCTCCTTCTATGATCCGTCAAGTAGCTGCTGCTGGTGGGTCAGTACCAGCACTCCGGACTGCAGTCAAGCCGCCTCTCGCGGATCCGCGGTCAAGACAATCAGCGTAAATTCAGCTGTAACTCTGAAACTTGGCTGGCTTGACTGCAGTGGCTCCGGATGGTTCATTATCCACCATCATCATGACGTTTTCCGTTCGTCGCGGTTTGGGTTGGGATATTCCAGTTGATTTCAGTTATCATGTATACAGGAGTAACTCTGTCTGCTCACGCATGTAAACGGGTTATTCCTGATCTTTCAGAAACCGGAATATTGACCTTAACCTGAATTTTGATGGCATGTAAACGTAGTCATGGTGACCCAGCTTGTCGTATGGACGGAATTGTAGAACCCACAGACCGTACAGCTCACGTCAGGTCAGCCGATTCCTCATCCACACACGACATTGTCGCCTTTTCTTTTTGGCGAATTCTTCACCAAAAAGAGCCCAAATCGCCAAGGCAGCACGATTTCTTGGTGATAGCATACTGTTGCTGCTGCTGTTGTTGTTATTGTCGTCTTCTTCTTCTCTGTCTTCTTCTTCTACAACTATCTGTATTTATTGAGTTGCATGTCGGGATTGTTCAAGACCCCGATCTGTCTTTGGGGACGTACAGTGTGAGTCGTCAGATCGCATCTGAGCATCAGTGCGTACAGTGTAAGGACAAACATCACAAGCTGTGAACTTTTGAACTCTGCGACTGATTTGCACAATTTAAGTTGGGGCTGCGAACAATGATTGAAAATATTGCACAGTGTATCCCAGGCTTTAGTCTTTCAGTCTGAGGAAGGGTGGGGGCCCAAAATGTCACTTTTCGTTGGTAAATAAACCAATGTGGGAGCTACAACTAGTGTGCAGATCCATCTTTTTTCACCCTAAAATATGTTTTGACCCCCAAAAAACTGATTAGCCACCACATTAAAACCACAGATATTGATTCTGTTGTGAAAAATCTTAAGCCTTGGCTTTCATGAGGAAGTTATCCACCTTATATGATGCTGACATGTATTCCTAAGGGAAAATCACCAAAGCCTGCTGAAAAAAAAGTTGATTTCTACAGATGCGGGCATGAAAAAGTTCCCCTTTCTGCCAGCCACTTACCAGCGACTTGTCTGCTAATTCAACCACACAGAGAAACGCCTGTGTGCCCAGGGGAAAAGATTTCAGAGCATAAATGAATGCCCGGAACAAGGACGTTTCCACACGCCAAGTTTAGACACCGTGCGTGATGACGTATTCGGGGTACAATTTGTTCAGCCAGTGATAGTGCAGTAATAGTGCACTATCACTGCGCCACTTCTGGCAGAAAAAGGAGGAACTTTTTCATGCCCGCATCTGAAAGTGGCTTTGTGCATTAATTTTTATATTCATGTGGCGATCTTGTCACATTTAATTTCTGCTTTTTCTCTTTGCTTTTATTTTTCTGTGTAATGCCCTCACATCTTCTTTCTGTTCTTGTTGTCAGACAATGAAACTAGTTTAAATGGTGAATAAAAATGGGTCAGGTAAGGGATGGTTCTGTTTTTTCTTTCAGAATTGATGTTCTGCCAAACAATTTTGAGTAGTTATTAACTTACTGACAATAGACAGCAGTCAGAACAGAAATAGGGAATCAAACTTTTTTTTTTGACAGCTCGTTAGAACAGGGGCCACTCTTTAGAGACCTCAAATATTTCATTGTGGTCTGAGGAAGATCTTAAGCATGGATTTTTACACCATCTTACTTCACCATGAGTTGTTTTAAGACAGTGCATGTTCTCAAGTGCAAAACATTCTTTTTGCAATGGTTGTGTTGCCCCAAAAATGTGCGCTACAAAATTTTGTGTTTGTTCAAAGAGCAACTAAATATTTTAGGTCTGATAATGTAAATTCCACTCCTCTAGTTGGCTCTGTTTTGAGAAGTATTATGTTTTGTTTCACCCATTAGGAAATGTTGCTTTCCTGTCCCCATGCAGGCAATCTTGCAATATCCCATATAATAATGGAAAGCTCCAGTTGTCAGCTTTCAGCAAAAGATTACACACCTATTCGAATATTCTTAAAAATTCGGAGGGGGAAAATTAAATAAAAATAAAATCAAGAAGGGGGGGGATCAAAAAGAAAAAAATTTGCTATTTTGATTTTTTTTTGAGAGGTTATTTTATATATCCCCAGAAAAACACAAAGAGAGGGGGCCGGAAAGAGGGGGGGAGAAAAAAAGAGAAAAGAGAAGAGGGGGGGGGGTGGGGAAAATAGTAGCGACCGTGCACAGGGGGAGGGGGGGGGGGGGGGAAGAGAGGTCCAACGGAGCATGAGGTATAGGTAAGGGTGATAAAATCCCATGCATCTCAGGGAGATAGGGTTGTCAGAATCCCCCCGCCCCCTCCCCAAGGCCGGCTCCTGAAAAAGGAAAGAGATAAAATAAGAAAATTGGGGAAAGAAAAAAAGAAAATTCACATAATAATGGGAATTCCCGCGGCGTTCTCGCCTCGCCCCGGGGGGGGGTTAGATGGAAGAACACTGGTAGCATGAAAGGTTGAGGATCCACAGTTATTTGAATTAAGCATGTCACATTCTGTCACTGGGGGCATGGTTGGATTTAAAGGGTTAAGTACTATACACAGAAAACTCCACCAATACAACTAAGAACACCACAAAGACAGCGCAGTCTGCTCCTGTGCAGAGTGGATGCTAACAGAGGTGTTCTGGGAGCAGGAGTGAGACCAGGATGTGGGGGGGGGATGGGCATATCGATTCCCTGGAGTCGATACTTCGGTACCAACAAGACAAAATATCTGAATCGATACTTTTTTGAGTATCGTGATACCACTGTAAAGATATAAAACATGCAATTTCTTTTCACTTCTGAGAGTTTTAGGCAATGAAATGATGTGAAAGCAGCCAGATTGTAGCTTCTGTGTCACATGATGGTGATAGCCAATCAGATGTCATGATGATGATGCTCCATGTTAGTGATGATGATGATGTTTTGGTATCTTTCAGTGCTTTAATGCAGGTTGTTGCACATTATGTTTAAGCAAATTTATAATAATACTCTTACATTTTATATTTGAACATTTTTCACTGAATAAATTTACATAATCTTAACCTGTGCTTAAATTATTTGATGATTAAAAAGTTTTTAATCTTATTTTTGCTTAATTTCTTCAACAATATAATTTATCATTGTTTTAAAAGCATTTATTTCCAGTACTTCTCTTCTCAAGTTTTACTTATATTTAATATTCCACTTGCAATCAAGATATTGATGCAAACTGTTTTCTTTAAAGGGACCAAAAGTATTGGTATTCATATCTGTATAGATTTTTTTTTTTTTTACAGTACCATAAACTACTGGTATTGTATTGACATGCTGTATATCTCATGCATTTCAGATGCCAGGATGTAAATGTGATTGACTAAATTAAAGTGAGATAGACATCAGAGTGTTTTTTGTTTGGATACCAATGAAATGATAAAATGAGCAGGATTACTGTAATTTATTGTGCAGCTCAAATATAATGGTTCATTTAGCTAGCTAGCAACTATCCATCCCACCACCACGACTATGGGTGTCCTAAAAATTTGCAATAGAACGTCAGAAGACATGTGCCACGAAATGGTCTCATTTGGCAGAGAAATAGCTTTGAGTTTAATGGCTGCTATTTTATTAACTACAGTTAAAAACATGTCAGTGGCAAAAGGAATTCTTAGTTTTTCTGCTATCGTGTGAGTTTGTTTAGACCGGGACACTGCAAACTGCTTTGTATGAAGTGAGTTGAACGTTTGATGAGACTGCTTTAGAACAACAACTCTGCTATTTACGACATTAACTGATCAGTTTATTTCCAAAGTAATAAAGAGGCTTTTCTTTGTGTTCAGGATGAGAAGTTCCCAAGAGGCATTGTAAGTTGTTTGGCTTCATACTGCCAGGTATTGATATTTTGAGACATCCAGACTTTGGCCTCTCTTTGTAACCCACCATAGACCATTACCTGACTATTACCTTGCCAAGATCAGGGCAAGTCGTCCAATTGTTCTTGTGGAAAAAAATGTCCATTTTATTAAGTCTAGGTGCATCCTCTTTTATAACCCCCTCCCCAACTATATATACTGTGATATAAGAACTATTTGTATATGAGATATGAGATGCAGATACATTTTGTAGTCATCCGACTAAAATGGCATTTCTAACCATCCCATTTAAATTCATTCTTGTATTCAGTCATACAAAATTCAATGGATCTCTTTGATCCACTCAAGGTGCATTAAAGGCGCGAAACCTGATTTTGCACATTCTCAAACCATGTGCAAGGAGAACAGTTTCCTAGTTTGAATCATAAGCCCCACCCCTAACTGTTTTTTCCAGTGAAAAACTCTCCAACTCTCCCTTACGGTGTGTACACACCAAACGCGGTTTGGCGGTTAAGGGCATGAGGTTTACATGCAAAGTCAATGGCTGACGCACATCGAGGAGGCGTCAAACACTGCGGTGCGTTACGCACGTCGAATGCATTGCGTCTAGATTTTGTGCGTCGAGTTTTGAGATTTTGAGCGTTTGACACGCATTACTTGCATCAACAGTGGCAGATGCTGGAGTTGGAAAATCTGAACTTTGCTGTCTTGACATGGGGCGTCAACCAATCAGAGCAACTCAGTGTCATGACGCAGACACATTTTATGACAGGACGGGAAACACAGAGAAGAACCAGGGGAATCTCCTCTCTCTCTCTCGGTTTGATGACTTGCTGTACTGATGGGATTTACTGGGCTTATGATGCTCTCCCACATCGGGACAGCGGGACGTCAAACTGGGCCGGATTAAACTGCACCCCCGCCAG
Source organism: Atherinomorus stipes (assembly GCA_023101725.1). Lineage (NCBI taxonomy): Eukaryota > Metazoa > Chordata > Actinopteri > Atheriniformes > Atherinidae > Atherinomorus > Atherinomorus stipes. Next base: position 22,157 of record JALJCO010009022.1, read on the forward strand.
CGCGCAGCTCCTGGAGTAAACGGTGAAACTCATCACACTCAGGACACCTCGAATTATCTGGTGAACCCCGACACGGAGCAGAGATGCTTGATGACGACGTTCCCTAACTTTGTTTATCACATAAAGCTGAGCCGCTCTCTCTCCTGCATCTGCCATGGTGCAGACTCTTCTCGACGCGTGTTGAGCGCGCCTTGGCTGGGCATCCCTCCATGCATGTCAGGAGTCTTTTTAGCAACCCAGCATCCAACTTTTGGTGTCAGGCGCGTTTTTGATGCTGAAATCACATTTGGTGCGTACGTACAGTAGCGTTATGCTCTCCTTCCACTCAACATCTATAAAATAACACAGACATCTCATACTCATGCAGAAAGAAGCTCTCCAGAGGAAACTTGCATCTTCCAGTGAATTTACTGTTCTGGTTGCAGTAAAATCAGCTAAATGACATCTTCTGTCACTTGAATCTCCAGTGCAAATGAAAGCATTACAAGGCATTTCTTTCATAAACTGTTAGCTTACTGTAGCTACAGTTATGCACACAGACACACAATTATGTGTTATGATGTTATAGGCTACATTACAACATGACAACCTAATAAAGTAACTAACCGGCCACTGTGATTGAAAGTAATGTGATGTCATGCAGTTTGTGTTTGCAGTTTAAATGCTAACGTTAGCATGGACTTAGTCACGTTACAGTGTAAATATCGTTACATATTATATATGGCACAGGAATACTGAGGTGGACGTGATCAAACCACCAAATGTAGTGCCAGTAGCCGAGGACTCATAAAATGTTGCTAAAGAAGAAAGTGATTTAAAGATGCCTGTCCAGGAGGACTACAGCCAGTTTCCAGTCAACGTTCAGTCTGTGGCAGTCACGCAGCTCTCCACCTCGAGTACGATGGACAGAGATTTATACAAGTTTTTTTTACTTCTTTGGTCACTCTTATGTTTCAAATTTCTCTTCCTCAGTTTTGATGCTTTTAGGCTGTTTTCCTGTATAAGCAGTAACAGCCAGCGGAGGTATCGCGTTTCCCTTCAGTGGATGCATGCAGTTCTGTTTACAAGATCTGCTGTTCACGCACTAGGGAAGGGAAATGCTATAATGGCTGATTGGAGACCAGAAGCTCTAAAGAATTAACCCCATTTTCAGAGAAAAACCATCATGGCAAAGTTAGAAGCCTAAACTAGAAAAAAAAACTGGACTCCTGCATATGCGCAGTAATGAGTATTTTATTTATTTTTGTAAAATTAGCTTTTTTACTACCTAATATACCATGTAAAAATGCATTTTTCTTAGAGAGATTAAAATAAAATCAGATGCAGTGGCTTTAATTAATCCATAAAAGTGCCTGCATTGTCTTCATGGACAAAAACTGCAGCAGCGTTTCTATTTGCATATTTTCCATTTTCCAACATTCATAACAACACCCTGATGTCTGTGAGAGATAATTAGTTGTGTGTAATGTCAGAGAGCTCTGGCATTAAGGTAGAAAAAACTCCGACCTCCAAAAACAAGTGTTTTCAGCAAACATCAGGCCACCTGGAACGTTTCATGTTCTCTAAACTTGTTCTGCTGTATTTTCTTCCCTGAGTTGACAGCATGGCAGGAAAGGTGAAAGTGTTGCGCTCGCGAGGATCGTGGATCTGGCAGATTGGACTGAGGTTGCTCCCTGTATGAACTCTGAACATCCGTACAAATGTGATGGCCAACTGCTTCCCAAAGAATATGGCTGTTTGGCTGCAGATCCAAGTCTAATCTCCCATAGTCAGTCTGTAGTTGACAGTGAGTCCAGATGGCAGAAGGCACAGGGACATGGCCACATGACCGCATCATTCTGTGCTGTCCTCGCTGCGAGGATGATGGCAGCATGTTTTCTGTCTGCAGTGACAGATTGCTGCAGAAGAAGCTTGTCTAAATAAAGTACAAATATGAACCTGATTGTACTTGGATTACAGAAGCTCTGTTAAAGAGCAAAACTTTAAATGATACTTTCTGATTCCTTATTACTGCACTGAAAAAACACCTATGCTTCTCCATGTATGATTCAGATTCCGAGAGAGATTTTAGTTTTGAATATGGTTTGTAACCACGGCATATTAACGAGGCTTTGTGTAAACCATGCACGAAGGCTGGGAGAAAATTGCTCTTCTGCATCACCTATAATTTTCCTTATATTTCATCTCTTGAATTAATGAATTTGATGCATTGCTTATCATTCTGCAATCATTTCAAGATACCAATTTGGTGGCATCATTATGTGAGTTCAGCTACAGAGCCACAAGGCTCCACATGTGAAAAGAAAAGCTTTTTGAAGAAATTACTGAGTAAAAGCATGCTTGGAGGTGATGCAGTCTTTCTTCCAAGCTAGTGAGGTTTTTTTCTCTCTTTTTAAAAGGTCTCTTTACCTTTGGGACAGAAGTCCTGGAGGCACCCTGTGCTCCAATGAAAGAACGTCTTTCTTTTGGTTCCATTCACTGCTTTCAGAGCAGTGTGCTAGAAAAGTTATTTTATTTTTTTCCACCAGCGACAAGAATAAGCATAACCCTGGATTTAATGTATAACAGACGTGTAGCTCACATATTCATATAAGGGTACAAAATATAAAAAGGAGGATTTTGAGGAGATATCTAACCGTTATTACAAAAACATTGGCACACACTGTAAAACATAGAATTTTTGTTCCCAATGAAAAAATTCCCATAAAGCACATATCAGATGATGAAACTGAGTCATTTCACCGTTTCATGGAAAATATGAGCTCATTTTGAATTTGATAGCAGCAGCACATTGCTACAAAGCAGTTCCAGGGTGATGTTTACCACTGTGTGTCATTCCCTCCTTTTTTCACAACTGTCTATCTGGCAAGTGAGGAGAACAGTTGCTGGAGTTTTAGGAGATGAATGTTGTCCCATTTTGGTCCAATGCAGGATTGCAGCTGCTCAGCAGTCCTGGACCTTTGTTGCTGAAATGTTTTCTATTGCTTAAATGAGTCATCACCCGGAAATCCCACTTTTTCACGTTAAAACATGTGTACTGGAACGGGACCTCAGTAATAACGTGCCAGAAACTCCAGAGAGGGAAAGTGACTTCGTCTTTGAGTCCGGGCTCCCTGGTAGGGTCACCCATGGAAAACAGGTCTCTAGGGGAGGGAGCAAACAAAGCACAGCTCAGAAGACTCATGGAGAGTATTCACATTGGTGCCCAGTTTCCGTTGCCTGTACGTGAATCACTCGGGTCCCCCTCTGGAGCCAGGCCCAGTGGCGAGCACCTGGTGACTGGGCCTTTGCCTATGGGGCCCAGTCAGGCTCAGCCTGAAAGGATGACATGGACCCTCCTTCCTGTGGACTCGCCACTTGCAGGAGGGGCCGTAGGGGTCATGTGCAATATGACCTGGGCAGCAACCACAGGCAGGGGGAGACTCTGGTGGCCTAATCCTCCAGGGTCCTAGAGCAGAAGCTTGCTCGAGGAACGTAGAACGTCACCTCTCTAGCAGAGAAGGAGCCTGAGCTGGTGCATGATGTTGAGTGGTTCCAACTACATACAGTATAGTTGGGCTCATCTCAACGTACAGCTTGGGCTCTGGAACCAGTGTCCTTGATAGAGGCTGGACCTTGGAGCAACTCCAGAGCAACACCGAAGTGGGTGTGGGCTTACTCTTTGCCCCCTGGCTCGATGTCCACATGTTGGGCTTTAACCCAGTGGACAAAACGGTAGTCTCCCTCTGTTTTTGGGTGGGAGAATGGGTTCTGACTGTTGTCTGTGCTTACAGTATGCACCAAACAGCAGTTCAGAGTACCCACCCTTTTTGGAGACCTTGGACAAAGGTTGGAGGACACTCCTTCCTGTGACTCCACCATTCAGCTGGGGGACTACACTTCCATCCTTTTGCTGACCCTGCTCCAACCTATGTCTTTTTTTTTAGCTGTGCTGCTGCCACTACGTTAAAAATGAGGCAATAATTTCTATGAAATGGTAAAATGTCTCAGTTTCAACATCTGACATGTTGTTTATGTTCTATTAGAGATAAAATGTGGGTTTATGAGATTTGCAAATCATTGCATTCTATATTTGTTTCAGTTTTGCACAGAACCGTTTTTGGAATTAGGGTTATACAAGAAGGGTGAAACAAACAACAAAAAAAGATCACTGTTTAAAATCAGTGACTACACTGACAAAGAAAAGCACACACTGGTTAAATGGAGAGGGAGCCATCTGGTAAAAGATGAACACAAAGCAATCAGGACCTTGTGCTCAGCTGCTTTGGCAAACTTTAACACAGATCAGTCCGCCTGCCTGAAGGTGAGCGTTACACAATACATGAAGTGACAAGATGGAAAGTGACACAGAAAACAGATGTCTCCACAAACGCCAAGACACGCAGTGGGAGAAGATCAATTCTGTCTTCTAAGCTTTCATCAAAGTTTGTTGAGGGGGGTGGGGGGGTCTCTGCTTTCTCGCAGCCCCCAGAGATTTATTTGTAAATGTCACACTTGTCAAACCGTCCACAGCTGTGTCTCCCGAGGATGCCACATCACACACACACACACACTCACAAGGGTAGATGCAAATTAGGAAATAACCTGCTGATATGTATTTTAGTTTGCTTTTGAATTATATTCTTGGTCATCTGCTTGAAAAAATAATCCTAAAATTGAAATTGGCAGCAGTTTTTCCTTCAAATGAAGACATATACACACACGCACACACCCACGCACACACATGGATGTTCCAACAGCTCTAATGCATCACATCAGTAGACAGGAAGTATTCAGTCACCTCTCAACCACATCTTAGTTTGTCTCTCATTAAAAATGTTTGCCTGGATGATGCCAATCTGTCTTTAGCCAACTGTGACCATGACATCTGTCTTCAGAATTTATTTTCCTTTTTCTCCTTGGAAGTTTTTTAAATATCAAGCAAAAAATACATGCCGGAAACCCAGGAAATATAGATCTTGGTAATTATTTTTGCATGCTCTGTTTACAAATCCCCACTACTGCTAAAAGGAAGCATAGTTTATGTTCATCGTCTCCAACAGTATTTAACCAAAATGAATTACTGGTATCAGGGTTTTATTATAGTGGTTAAAAAAATGAACAAAATGCAAAAGAGGAAAAGAAAGCATGTTTTCCCAGTTCACTGTATTACACATTATTTAGTTTATGGACATAAATGTTAGGATTTCTCATTACTTGGGTTGTTGCCGACATCTGGTAAAAATCTCATGTCAATAGCTCTACTAGAAATATATTTTCTGAGAAAAATGTTGACATGTTCAATACCCCCCCGCCCCGGAACAGGGATCAGAGCAGGGAACATGGGACACGTTGCGACACAACACAAACTGGGCTCCGTTTGTGTAAAGAAGAACTGGTTCTTTGGAAGCACTGGAGTTGAACCAGTTAAAGGTAGAGTCTGGAGTGTTCCCCTGTTTATGTTTGCAACACTATTCAAACTGATAATGATACATATCAATCAATAAGTGTTCCTGCGATAGCTAAAAAAGAGCCTCGATTGGAAATGCGATTGAAAAAAAAGCCCCTTCATTTTTCATTCCAGCCTATCATGTCGCCTATTACTACAGTCATTACTCCCTCCCGACCAATCACAAATGCAGACTCAGGCATGCTCTGTCTCCAAGTCCCGCCCCCTCTCGAACCGAAACACCAGCACGTGAAGAAGTGCGAGCCTCCGCATGGACAGAGGAGGAAATCACAGCAGGAAAAGCGGCTATCTCCTTCAGTGACAGGCGGCGGTGGCTGCGTTGTCATCACCACACCTTCAGAATGCAGAAAATGAAATGATTTAGCATGAACAGCATTTCTGAACTGACGCGTCGCGCAGCAGCGGTGATGCTGTCATGTGCTGTGCACGTGGACAGTGACGGGGCAGAGGTGGAGCAGCAGGAGCTCATCGGTGTGCAATCAGAGGGAGGAAAGATAACAGCTGATAAATTAGCTTAGATTTTACAGGTTGAATAGACATTCCAATAAATGTATTGATCAAGGTTCTGATCACACTGTGGCTTTCAGGGGAGCCTTTCTTTAAGGTCTTTAGCGACTTTGCGAGTCATGTGCATATGCATATAGAATTAGTGCACGATACAATCAGAAAGATAACACATGAACTACTCATGCAATTGAATAAAAAAATCTGAATTCAGCATCATCTCACACAGGGAAGCTGGTTTCCAGCATGTAGAAGCTACAGTGGTGTGTTTGAGCCACCAAAACCCTTATTTATCCCCATTTATAAAGTTTCTGGTTGTTCATACCTTACATTTAAGTTTCTATCATCCACTGTCCAGAAACAAAGTTATTATTGGTGCTATTTAAAATATCAAATATATCATTTTATTCATTATGAAATTGAAAAAATGTCAATTTTGCTTCTGTTCTCCTGTTAATCTTGAAAGCTTTAAGATTTTAGTTTCAGATTTTAGTTTCAGAATTAGGGTTTTTATTATATATTTGGACTTGTTTGTGTATTTGACACAGCGGTGTAACGTGACATGTCATGTTCAGCTTTGACAGATATATTTGAATAAAATGAATCATCTGAGATCTTTGAATCTCACTTAAAACATATCAATTTTGAACAATATGGAAAAACTTATCATGATAGACCATTTTCCATATCGCCCAGCTCTACTGAGAGCCTTTTGCTCCGGCTAATGGCCACATCGCTCTTTCGTCCAAGCCTCTCTATCAAAGCTCAGAATTGGTTGAAAGCCAAACCAACATTAACCCATAGTTTTCAAGTGTGCACTTTCGAAACCTGGACTCGCACGAAACTATTTTCACCATTGCAGACTTAAGAATGGAAGTCTTTAGTAAATCTCAGGAGTTTTACTGGAGTTGCGGCGTGCCCCCATGACCTCGATCGTTACGTTTGAGATGGTAATCTGTGCTGTTTTATATCAGTCTTTTCCGTGTCTTGGGCTTGTAATGATATCAGACGTGTTTAATATCATCGCAAGTCGCAGCAACACAACACAATCAACAACCAATAGTTGGATGAGCTGTGACAGCAGTGGAAACAGGGGCCATAGAAATACAGAGTTGCGACATGCGTTAACTTCAATGTAAAAGCCGTCACGTGACTCACGGAGAATGCCACGCGAACCCCGCACTGTCATATGTTACTGCAGAACACACAACAGCAATTAGATTACAGACAGTAAACTCTAAACTGCTGCAGACATGCTGGTCACTGAATGTTCTCTGTTACAGAGAGCAGATTATGTTTTGCATGTTTAGTGTACCATCGTACTGTTTTTAATGTTTTATCTGTCCTTATAAAGTGTCTTTGTACGCTTTGATAAGGCGCTTTCAAATAAAATGTAGTATTATGATGATGATGATGATGATGGGAACAAATTGCGTGATGGGAAAAAATGCTGACAGAAATCTAACTGAAGTCTTGTAAAGAGTGACCCTGCAAGATTCCCAGTCTTTGTAAAATCTCAGGCTGAGACTAACAGCTGTCTTTAGATGTGAGCTTGTGTAAGATGGTGGTCTTCCAGGAGTCTTTTCCAAATCTTTGAAGTGTCCTCTAATGTGAGGCAGGCATAAAGCTCTTTTTGCTGCAAAATACTTCCTTTTCTTCGCTGCATCCAACTTTTATTTATAGAGAATGCAAGAGAATCTGGTGTTGGCGCCAGTCGATATTTTAAAAAGAGAGTAGAGGCCCAAAGGTGCAGATTGAGCTGGATTTCACTCACAAAAGGATAGCGTTTCTTTTCAGGAGGAAAATGCCAGACTCTGCCTTTAAAGGAATAGTACACCCACAGAATGATGTGCGTTCATTTTCTACTCACCCTTATGCTGAGCAAGACTCTGGAGCACTTTTTTAATTTTTCAAATGCAGCCTGCGATCGGACAGGTTTTCGTCCTCCCTCAACTTTCATATAATAGAGGTGACCGGCGACTGAACCAAAAAGGTCCAGAAAAGTCCACAAAAACTTGTCAATATTCCTCCATACTGCTCGTCCAATGTAATCCAAGTGTCCTGAGTGGGTAGCGTCCATAATTTACTTGAAACGACATCATTTTGTATATTTTTGTAGCCTAAACAATGCAACATCTAGCTGTCGCGAAGCGTGCCCTTGCAAGTTCATGACACTACAGAAGCCATGGCAGACGAGATCGCGTGCTCTCTTTTTCTTTTTCTTTCTTTCTTTTAAATCAATATCCAACCCCTCTTGTGTTTGTCCCGGTTTGTCCGCAGCTTGTTTGCTCTCAGCACAATGTGAGAATTTCTTCTTCTGCGCTTGCATTATTGGCAGAGTAGGTTCTGAAACGCCACGGCTTCCATAGTGTCGTGAACGTGCAAAAAATAAACTGCATTGTAGTACTGTTTAGGCTATAGAAATATACTAAATTATGTCATTTTGAGTAAATTTTGGACGCTACCCACTCAGGACACTTGGATTACATTGGACGAGCAGTATGGAGGAATATTGGCAAGTTTTTGTGGACTTTTATGGACCTTTTTGGTTCAGTTGCCGGTGAACTCCACTATATGAAAGTTGGGGGAAAATGAAAAGCTGTCCGATCTCTGGCTGCATTTGAGATATTAAAAAAGTGCTCCAGAGTCTTGCTCAGCATGAGGGTGAGTAGAAAATGAACGCACATCATTCCGTGGGTGTACTATTCCTTTAAGCACTGGCTCTAGCTCTAGCACCAAGCCAGAACCAGCTCCCCTTTGGGGGAAGAGAGGCCAAAGTAAAGCAAAAGAGAGGCAAAGAAAACTTCACAAAGTGTTTTTTGTTGTGCTTTTCTTTGATAGATTAAGTTCTTAAAGTGAAACAAGAGTTTGTTTCTCTGCTACGATGAAAAGAAAACTGCAAGTGTGGTCTTGAATCCAGTTGCATTCATCCTGCTGTAGAACTCCCAGAAAGTCAGAAGCTGTAATCTTGCGATCAAATCAGCCATTATGATGTGAGCGTGCATGGGGTTTTATGAGCAGCAGGGGGCCAGACATTCAGAGTGATTCAGTGTGCTTGGGCGTTTTTCAGCCTTCATCCCTGCTTTGACAGGCGGCACTTTTAACAAGCCCATAACTTGCCTGAACTGGGACAGGCAGAACAACAGTATAAATCACAAATCAAACAGTTCATTGTGGGTGTGACATAACTGTTTTTAAAACAGATGACTCAGACAAAATAAAAGAAGGGAGACAAAGAGATTTTCTACTGCAACCCATCCATCATGTCATGTTGGTAATGCATAATTAGATGCGACATGATTCAGCAGTAGAAATGTCCTTTGGTGGTTACACAGCGTATCGCATAAAACATCTGGGTTGCTGGATGTTGAATTCTTTAAAACACAAAGAAGTGTAAGATCACAGAAAATGGCCTGGGTAAAAATAACAACAGTACTTGTTACATAACTAAAATTTAAATGACAAAGAAAGACAGTGTTTGGAAAATCATCATTACATAATAATATAGAGATCTAGGTAATATTTGGATTAACCTCTTAAACCCCAAGGTCCCCCAATTGGGGGACCTTGAGACTCACTGCAGCAAAAGACGCACAATGTTGCACTAATTTGTAGCCATACCATACATCAAATTAAACAGGAGAAACTGTGCTACAAGCACATATAAGTCATTTTAACATACACCAAGTATATTAATGTTTAAATATCAAAATCTAAATAAGGTCAGAGCGTCCACCCATACTGCACATTTCCATCGCTACCTCTCTGATACTTCGTGGTAGACAAACAAACAGCATATCATATGAAAGCTAAGATCCTGATGATTTCAACAGTACCACTATTATTTCTCTACGACAAAAACTCAGTGAACCAGCAGCCAAAGAATACAAACATAAACAACCGCTTTCTTAGAATGACTAACAGAAATTCTGTCTTACACACTTGAACAAAAGTCCCAAGTGTTCCCTTTATTATGACACCTCAATGACACTCAAATAGACCTTGTGGATGCAGAGATATACTCCATTCATTTTGGGTATGCAGAAACCTTAAAAAGAGCTATAGAGCTTAAGAGGTTAAATTATTAAAGTAAAAAAAATGTACAACTTTTGTCGCTGTTGTGGCACTGCAACCAAGGGGAGCTGAGAGCAGTCTACACACTGCAATTTGGATTTCAGACGTAGACTTTGTTGTTCATATGATGAGATTGATCAGATGTGAGCGTTTCATAAATCGCACGTGGATTCAATCGTAAGATCATTTTCAAGATCGTTTTATGATCAGATGTGCACTCATTTCCACGTTCGTTTGATAAATGAGGGCCAATGACTTTTTTACACGCAAAATGGCGTCTTAGCAACAAATGTCATGTCATTGGCTGAGACTGATGGAAGTGTGTCTCAAGTTTAAGTTTCGTCCAGCTGTTGGCCTACATAAAAGAGGCAACCATACGAGAAGCTGTTGGCGTCAGTGGACTTGTGCGATGATTTTTCTTAAAGCCAGAGTTGGTAATCCTGTTTAGAAACACTTTTTGTTCTACTGGGTGAAATGGTCCTTCCATCCTGACAGTATCAACACATCATGTATTTATAAAAAGGAAGGAAAAAAGTCAGACCTCTGTGAGAGCTGCAGCTCTACAAAAACTCTGACCAACCGCTGCCATTCGCACCGAAAGGTAGGAATTGGTCATTTACACCGCAGAAGGAGTTGGAGGTGAGTGGATTAAAGCTTTTAGAAATGTGGTTTGTCAGCTGTTTACAATCAAGCTAACGAGCTATCAACTCGGCTGTTATTGTTAACCTGCTTATAAAACATCGGCACACACGTCCCTGCGTTCTGAAGGCGTGGTTTCGGGTGGTATGTTTTTTAAAAATGTCTCTTGCTTGAACCATTTTTCCAACATTGCCAACCCTAGCTTTAATGAGCAGTTTTTTTCTTTTGTAAACAGCAAGATTTCAATCAATTCGAGAAAAATCTTCTAGCTCTTCATTCTTGATGTCTTGTATGTGATGCTGCCACATCCCATGTGTTGACCGAGTTTTGCTTGTCACTGTCGTTTGTTGCGCCCCCCAAAAAATTATTTATCATATGCATATACACATGGAATCTACACCATGTCTTTGAACTCATCCAGACTGTTGCTGCTTATAATAGTTTTAATCACTTTGAATTGTCTTTTGCATTAAATGTGCCATAAAAATAAACTTGCCTTTCCTGTTAATTTGATGAGGATGTCCAAAAAAATCTTATTTGAATGTACACTACTGACAAAAAGTTGCAGATGTTTGTTTTTTGTATGAAGAATGAACCTAAAATGCATTATAACCTTTCCAGGTGAACTCAGTTAGACCTTCTCTAAACTATTGAATGTATGTGTACATTGTTTAATGTTTGAATATTTACTGGACATGATGTTCTACAAATGATGATCAACTACAAAAACAAGTGTTTAAACAATGACTTGACCTCTAAATGTTCTGGTGTCATGAGATCTTCTTTCTAAACAGTCCTCTTCATCATCCTGTTCACATTTAGACGTCATCGGCATTGTCGCCAACTTAGCGACTTTTCAGACCCCTCTAGTGACTTATTTTCAAAAAAGTGCCTAGTGACGATTCTAGCAACTTTTTCTGGTGTTCATGGAGACAGATTTTACTCCACCCGTTCATCGGGAGCAGCCCGTCGACCCCTCCCTCCCTGTTTCCCGAGACTCAGTCACTGTTCCCGCTGTCCCTTTGCTGGCAACAGCCCTTCTGAGCTGCTGTGAGATGACCACGCCTCCTCATCCAGATTATTTCCCATGATGCCTTGTGGCACAACTGGGTTTTTTTCGCGCCATGACTCAAATGTGTATGTCACCACTTCAGTACCCTTGTGAATCATTAACTTAGTGTGTCAAATAATAATTATCCTGGAGATAGGGATGGGCGAAACCGATTTTTATGACGACACGATACCAGTAGTTTATGGCACTTTTCCAGCAATACCGATACTTTTTGTCCTTTAAAAGAAAATCATATGAATGTACGTTTTGCATCAATATCTTGAATGCAAAGGCAATATTAGATATAAGTAAAACCTGAGAACAGAAGAACTGGAAATAAACGCTTTTAAAACAATAATAAATTATAGTGATGATAAAATTAAACAAAAATAGATTAAAAATGTCTTTCAGTTGTCAAATAACATAATATATACTAACTAAAATAATCAAATTTATGAAGTGGAAATGTTAAAATAGAAAATGTAATAGTTTTATTACGAATTTACCCAAAAAATAATATACAATAAACTGCATTAAACCACTGAAAGACAACAAAACATCATCATCATCATGACATCTGATAGGCTATCGCAATCATGTGATACAGAAGCTAGAATCTGGCTGCTTTCATAATTTCATTGCCTAAAACTCTCAGAAGTAGAAACAAATTGCATGTTTTGTATCTCTACAGTGGTAGAGATGCGATGCTCAAAAAAGTATTAATTCCGATATTTTGTCTTGTTGGTTTCGAAGTATCGATATACCCATCCCTACCTGGAGACCATGATTTGATACTATGCATGCACAACTGTGATTGGTTGTCGCAAAGATGTCATTAAGTGACTTCTAGTGACTTTGGGGCCAGCCAGAAACTTCTCTCCCAGAGGAGTTGGCAACTGTAGTCATCAGACCAAGATGACACTGTACACATGACAAGTTAATGAAACACTGACATTTTCATGTAGTTGTATACCCGCCATTGTTGTTAGCTTCTTTCATTAAACTGTTTGAGATAAAGGAATCACTACATCATAATCCCAGTTAAATGTCCAACATTCATGCTATACTGTAATATCAGTGAGGTATGAACTTCTTACACTTTCCTTAACTTGTACGTCGAAGTGAAAGTCGAATATCCCTAACTTTTCTGGTATTTTTGATGTATTTCTTTTGTGCAAATAAACAAATAACAACAAAAAAAAAAACTTTTGCGAGAAGTGTGAGGTAAAATCTCCAGTAACCACAGTTCCAGTAATCCATGCATGACCTGACAGCATTTGCTGTGCTGAACTTTAGTTTCATTTGCAGTTGACTCAGTAAAACGGTAAAGTTGATAACTCCAGTATATTTGTGCCTGCACATGCAAAACAATCAGGTCATCAACTTGACCCTTCAGTCCACCTGAAATTAGCTCACAAGGGAAGTTTAAGTTTTTTAAAAATCAATTTAATTTATAATTAAATTTAATTTAAGTTTTTCTGACACAGAACTTTAACAACACATAATTAAATTAAGTTAAATTCACTTTAATTTAATTCAGCTTTATGTGTATAGGGCCAATTTGTAACAAAGTAATCCTAAGGCACTTTTAAAGATGGAATTCATTGTTGTCCAATTATAATCCAATTTAAAGAAATCCTTTATATGACATTTCTCCAATTAATAACAACTATGTTCAAAAACCAGTTCATATGAAAATTGCCAAGCTAATGAAACGTGCAAACTTCATTGAATCGTTTAATTTGGCCCTTACCCTGAGCATTCACAGAGAGGCCATCTGTCACAGGTGTACAGATGTCAACTAACTTCCATTCAAATAAACAGATTAAACCCCTGTTTAACTCATGTAACATATAATGCTGCTTTGACAAGTGAAAAGTACTATCATAATCCACGTGGCAGATTTTTTTCTTCACCTTTCCAGCTGATAAATATCAACATCAGACTTCTTTTAAATGATCACAATAACAAAGACAGTTTTGCCCTTCAGCTTCACGGTGTCATTTATCATTTAGGACCGGTTCTACCTGCCACCACGTCAACACGTCCACACGCTGTAACACCGTAGTGAGACATGAAGTAAACAAAGCTTGAGACCTTGTTTTAGTGTCTTCACCCATCCATCAAAACTCCTCCAGCCCTAAACCACGCAGCAGAGCATCCTTGATCAGATTACTGGGAAAAGACCACCAACAAGTGACCTTTATTTAAAATAATTACCCCAACACGCTCATTTCCTGTTAATATCCACACACTGCCGGGAGTTTGGTCTTAATTTCCCATTTCCGTTGGGCACAACATATAGACATGAAGCAATTGATAAATGCATGGCTTGTGTGGGCAGTGGCCTACTTTAATGTTAGCGTGTGACTGATGGCTGCATCCATCACCCCACTGTCATTATTCAAAATGCATCAAGCAACTATTGAGAAAAGTGGGTCAAAAGAAGCAGAAGTTAGTGTGGACTGATTGCACGCCGGGGAAGGTTGCATCGGGATATTTGAAGTTTAGTTTTGGCTCTCTGCCCATGACAAATCACAGCTGCACCGGAGATAATGTCAGTGCAGTAACTAAATTAACATTATATGGGCAAAACCACGAGCAGAGACAGCTAAGGTGGAATTTACCTCAGGGTCTAGAAGTTAACAGCTAATCCTACAGTGGAGGAATACCTGATGAGGGCATGTTTATATGTATGAGGGTTGCTGCTACTTTTTTTTTTTATATCTTCATGAAATGGTGCAGCAGATGGTAATAAAACTCACATGCCTACATGTTTATGCTTCTTGCAAGGGGTAAAATGTGTGTGTGCTCATGCACATGTGACAGAATCTAACTTGTCTTGTCACACCACCTTTTTGACAGTAAAAAAAGAAGAAATATTTAATGGCTTGAAAACTTTTCTCTTTTTAGTGTGTGTGCTGATTTGAAATGATTACCGAGTAGGTTCAAACACTAAAATCGTAAGAAAATATCCTAGATATGCAAACTAACTCTGGAGTTAATGACCACATTTACATGCACACGATAAACTACGTTACTGAGAAAAATCTGGTCCAGGCATGAAGTCAGAAATCACATTTACTAGTGCTGGAATACCCGTGTTACCATCAGCTTCTCATTCTGCTGCCATATTGGTCATTTTAAAATTATATTAGCTTTTTTAAAATTATTATTACATGTTCCTCTGCAGCCTGAATGGTTTTTAGTCAAACTATTTCCACAGACAGCTCTCAGTCAGCTGCATATGTACAGTATCTAACATATGTTGCCCGTCATGCTGGAGCTATACACAGATCTTTTTTTTTCAGCTTTATTTTTCAGACTTCAGATAAAATCATTTTTAATGCAAGGTCCCTGAGCTGCTCTCTCTGTTAAACCCTCTCTCCAACAGTTTTTACAGCAATGTGTGCACAGAAGAAGTCAGGAATTTTCATTCTATGGAGGAGGCCTCTTCACTCTTCATGTCATCAAAGAGCCACGTTTAGCTCGTCACTTTCTCATTGTTGTCATGAACAAAAGGGGCATCATAGAAATAACTACATCATTATTATCTCCAAGGCAAGGAGATTTTTTTTTTTTTTTTTAACCCTGTGGGAATGTCAAACTCGAATCCACAGTGGACCAAATTAAAAAAATGTTAAAGGAATAGTACACACACAGAAAAATGTGCATTAATTTTCTACTCACCATGCTGAGAAAGACTGGGGAGCACTTTTTTAATATCTCAAATGCAGCCGGAGATCGGACAGGTTTTTGTTTCCCCCCAATTTTAATATGGAGTTCACCAGCACCCGATCCAAAAAGGTCTATAAAAGTCCGAAAAAACTTGGCAATATTCCTCCATAATGCTCGTCCAATGTAATCCAAGTGTCCTGAGTGGGTAGGGTCTATGATTTACTCCAAACGACATCATTTAGTATATTTTAATAGCTTAAATGGTAGTACATTTAGCTGTCGCGAAGCGTGTCCATGAGAGTTCATGACACTACGGAAGCCGCAGCGTTCTGCGCCTCCTCTGCCGATAATGCAAGCGTAGAAGAAGTAGTTTGCTGTTTACATTCTGCTAAGAACGAACGAGCTGCGGACAAACCGGGACAAACATAAGCGGGGTTGGCTATTGATTTAAAACGGAAAAACAGAAAGAAAAAGAGTGCACGTGATCTTTCGAGTTCACGACACTACGAAAGCCACGGCAGACGATATCGCGCATTCTCTTTTTCTTTCTTTCTTTTAAATCAATAGCCAACCCCTCTTGTGTTTGTCCGCAGCTTTTTTCGCTCTTAGCACAATGTAAACTAGGGTTGTCACGATGCCAAATATCTGTTTCGATACCGATACCATTTTGTTTTTCGATACTTTTCGATCCTTTTTGTACAAAGGTAAACCAAATTCAATTTTTCCTTTATTTGTGTTACTGTTCCCAAAGTCTTTATTTTAAAATAATCAAATAAATAAGTAAAATCTTCAATTTAGAACACAGAGAACCATTAATATAAAGCAACGCCACATTAAAACTAAAATCAATCTATACATTAAATGTTATATGGACATAACTAGAAATATAAATTGTATAACTATCTAAATGAATTAAATACTGTAAGGCTAAAGGAATATTTTTTAATGTGTTTCAGAATATTCATTTATTTAATTCTGTGTCTCAATAGTTTGTGATATGAAACATTAAACAGGCATGGAGTAATGTCTATAAAATAATGTTTGTGTGGCTGACTTCATTATAACATCAGTCAGTTTATCTCTGTAGCAATTTTTTTTAACTTATTTAAACATTAATAATGTAATAACTTTGAAGAAAATGAAAAATACATTTATTTACCATTGAGGTGTGTTATCTAGCTGCTGTAGGTTTCTACTGGGCTGGAAGAGGCTTTGTGCTTTTTACTTTGACATAACTGAACAACATCAGCACCCGTCGTTCCTGACTGAAGCCATGGAGCAAGTCCGCATAGTTGTCCTTTACAGTGTGTTCAGACCAAGCGCGATTTGGGCGTCAAGGGCGTCAGGTTTACATGCAAAGTCAATGGCCGACGCGCGTCAAGGAGCGTCTAGGGCGTTAGCACGTCGAGTTTTTTGATGTTCAGCGTTTGCGCTTCAAGGGCGTCAGACGCCGGAGTTGGAAAATCTGAACTTTGGCGTCTTGACGCGGGCCGTCGACCAATCAGAGCGAGTCATGATACAGACACACTTTTTCTGACAGGAGAGGAAACACCCAGAAGAACCAGTGGAACCTCCTCTCTATCTGAACACACAGGAGGATAAACTGTGATCTGTGTCCGGTCCCGGTTTCTGAACGGTGGTTTGATGACCTGCTGTCCTGATGGGATGTACTGGGCTGATAATGCTGCCCCGCATCGGGACATCGGGACGTTAAACTGGGCCGGATCAGACGGCTGAAAGTGCCGCTCGCCAGCAGCTCCTGGAGTAAATGATGAAACTCATCACAGTCAGAACACCTGGAATCATCTGGTGAACCAGACACGGAGCAGAGATGTCCGACGACGACGTTCCCTGCTTTATTTATCACAAAGCCGAGCCGCTCTCTCTCCTGCACCTGCCATGGTGCAGACAGACCAGTGAAAGGAAAAAGAGAAAGGAGAGGCTCCTCCCACGGCGCGGCGAGCGCTGCTTGACTGGACATCTCTCGCTGCGCGTCAGAGCGTCAAGACGCGGGGAAACAGGCGTCGGACTTTTAATGACACGGCGTCCAACTTTGGGCATTGGGCGCGTTTTTGACGCCCAAATCGCGCTCGGTCTGAACACACTGTTAGAGAAAAAAAACAAAAAAACATGAAGGCCTCAGAAAAGCCCTTGTTGATAAAGTAGGGGCTCGTACAGTTTGGAAGTATTACTGATTCAAAGCTAATGACAAAGGCGAGCCGTTGAACACTGAAGCACCGCAGTGAAAGCGATGCTACAAAGTCCGTCTTGCTAACGGAGGCAACACTTCAAACTTCAGGTATCCGCAGCAGCATCCACTCGCCATGAACCAGCCTGTCTGCTACCTGACGTCTCCTCCTCAATAAAGTTGTTTCACTTAGAAGTCTGCATCATTAAGTACGTCACACTCACTGGCCTCGCTGCTCTTAAAGAGACAGGCTCCAATTTACCTATTTAGCTGCTTTTTTTTTTTTTTAAAGTGCCGTTTCTTTTTAAATGCTGGTATAGTACCGTTTTTAATGCTTTAGTATTGCGGTACTATACTGGTACCAGTATACCGTGCAACCCCAATGCAAACAGCAAATTTCTTCTTCTACTCTACACTGTCGGCAGCGTAGGCGCTGAATGCCGCGGCTTCCGTAGTGTCGTGAACGTGCACAAACACGCAAGTAGAAACTGCAATGTAGTAATGTTTAGGCTCTAAAAATATACAAAATTAGGCTGTTTTGAGTAAATTATAGACGCTACCCACTCAGGACACTTGGATTACATTGCACGAGCAGTATGGAGGAATATTGACAAGTTTTTGTGGACTTTTATGGACCTTTTTTGGATCAGGCACTGGTCACCTCTATTATATGAAAGTTGAGGGAGGACGTAAACCTGTCTGATCTCCGGCTGCATTTGAGATATTAAAAAAGTGCTCCAGAGTCTTGCTCAGCATGAGGGTGAGTAGAAAATGAAGGAACATCATTCTGTGGGTGAACTATTCCTTTATGGGCTGGACCAGTTCAATGTTTATTAAAAACTTGTTTAAATGACCTTACTGCACATATTTAAAGCAACTCTTACCGATGTTGCATTGTTACACGATTTTTCTTATAGGATGAAATGCTATGAATGAGGTAATAGAACTCTGAAATACAAGACAGACCCTCCAATAATCAAAATAAAATATTATTCCAATCTCTCAATGAAAACTCCAACCAATCCTTGAAGTGCGGTGCACCCCTAGGATTGTCCAAGGGACCTGCCTGTCAGACCTTTGCTGCTGCATAGGGAGGCAGAGGAAATGGGGGGGCGGGTGTCTAAGGAGTGAGGCGGGACTGTTTATATTCAAATAATCTTGCCTTGCTTTCTGAAATGCAAGATCAGTAAGGGTTGCTTTAATGTGGAACTAACAGAACATACAAGTTATTACACGTCTGTAACGTACCGACTGATTTGTTTTTAACATGTTTTATTTGAGACGGCAGCAGCCAAAACTCGCCGCTGACTGAATGAATGAGGAAATGAAACGGCGAGTGTGGCTGAAAGTAGGCGGAGACAAGCAATAAACTCAAGGTTTCTCCACATTAACCCGACCAGGTTGGTTTCAGAGTCTGTTACCACGGTAACTGACCGAGGGTTTAAGTTACCCCTCTTCGTGAAACAGGCTAGAGTTACTCCTCTTTCCCTGGCTTGAGTTACCTACCTTTGTGTTTCAGAAAACTCAGTTTCCTTAATTTCAGGGTTAAATAACTCAAGTTTTTCATTAAACCTGATTCGTGCAACAGAACCCTGGACTCAAAAATTATATTTCCAGACACTTTCACGTCATCTTTACTTCATCTGCATTAAAAATCGAGTCTTGCATGTAAAACAAAAGTCTCATAGTTCAATAATGCTTTTCCTGTGTTTTCTTGCCCCCCTGGTTGCTCGCGCATCACATCTGTGACGTTGCTCGGAAACCCATCTATGAAACAAGTAAAAATTTTCTTGTAAAATTTCTGAAAATAAGATGCATTTTTCTTAAAACAAGTTCTTACATATCACTGAAATGCTTCTCATTAGGTGATTTTACCTTATTCTGAGTCCGATGATATATTTTGATTACAAATGAGAAAAATATACTTGGTAAGATTTGACTTTTTGCAGTGTATTGGTGAAATTAAGGAAGTTTGCTGCAGAAAATGCCTTATATAGAGGCCCATTCATTCTGCCCACTTCACTGTCATTATATGAATAATTATACGAATAATATACGAATATATGAAAGGAATCAGAGTGATGCAGAAATGTTAATGGTGAGTAAGCGCACATACAAATTCCAGAAATAAGGTCCAGGTTGAAAGAAACAAAGTTATTCTTCATTAACCCTTGGGCACCCTGCTATTTTCTCTGGCCACCACTAAAAAAATCTCTGCGGGCACCCCTGCCACCCCTCCCTCCACCCCTCCACCACCTCCTTTCACGCCCCATCGCTCCAGCCCCGACACGCATGCACATGCCTCCCTCTGCCCCACCCCCACATGTTCCACCTGTACACATCTCCCTTCCTCCCCCATCACCTCCCTCCAACCACTCACACACACACACACACACATCCCTCCACTCCCAACAGACACAAACACACCTCACCCCCCACACACACTCTGAGCTTCCCTCACACAGCTCACTCCCCCCTGCTAACTTCTTCCTCCATATGCAACCCGACACCCTCCCTCTACACCCTCCTCCTCCCAACCACCCCTCCCCTCCTGCACGGTCCTTCCTCCTGTCACTCTTCAACATTCACTCTCTCCACCGTCAACCCTACGACTGCATACACCATGCCCATTGATACCCCTCTTACACACAAACACACACCTCACCCTTCCAACACCTTATCAATTTCCACTTTCACACTCTCATTTGCTTGCTCTCACACACCCACCTCACTCTTACCCTTGCTTCCATGCCTCCTGAGCGATAACCAGGGGTCTCATTTATAAATGTTGCGTACGCACAAAATGGGGCCTGAAATTGGCGTACGCCAGTTTTCACGCAAAAGTTGGGATTTATAAAAAGCAAAGTTGACGGGAAAATGTGCGGTCTCTCACATTAACTCTGACCCATGCGTACGCAGGTTTTGGAGACTGGGGAAACTGGCGACACAGATGGATGTGGGGAACTGAAACCACAGTGCATCATGATGCCCCTGCTGGCAGCGCGGGGTCCTGTCACTTCCATCTAAGTGATATTGTGCCCAGGCTGTTCGACTGTCAATTCCTTATATGGCAGAGTGGTTAGTGTCTATGACTGTTACACAGGAGACCTGAGTTTGAAACCCGTATGGGTTCTCGTTTTGTCCTATCACACTCAAACGTTTATTTCCCCCTTCATATCAAATTTCAATCGTATTGGCTTTATAGGATTCAAACCAGCAGCGTTATTCAGGCTGCAGGTGAGCTGAAATTAGCCTACAAGAACCTTTCAAATAAATAAAAAGGTCCGTAAGCAAACTTATGTGTTAAATTTACTTTTCGTCAAAGTTTTCTCACCATCATCTTCATCTACCAAAGATCATCATGGTAATATTTTCACCACATTGATACATAGAATCTGACAAGGTGCTGCAGTCAGACTGATTGATGTATAAACAAATTAATACTGTGGGGACACTGATGCTGCATCGGTGCTGCTGGAGGACCTACAGATGGGAAAGTTCGAAGGGAGCGCGTTTTCAGGATTTCCTGGCTCAATGATGATGACCGATTCATAATCACATTTACTTTTGCAGCGCTTTTGTCTATGAACTGGACCCAGATACCCCAACCACCGAAACAGAGCCCACCCCGACGCATCAGCAGCTGCTGACCACAGCCCACTCTGTTCTGGAGCCATCAACCTCACCAAAGGCCGGCGGAGGTGTTTACAGGCGAGGGGAGGGCACGGGAGGGGGAATCGCGCTGCACCACACCAAACAGGTATTCTGTGTTCTGAACACAGTCGCTCTGACACGGCGTTTTCTCCACAGCAACTTCTGGAACAGACCTCTGTTACATCATCACCGCCACAACAACCTGCTGCCACTCAGCAGACCTACGTTTATCTGTGTTTCCTGTGACGCCCAAATAAAATGATTTTGTGAGGCTCCACTTCACCAACAGGCATCTCCACTTCTGTCTCCGCAATATTACGTTTAAATCTCTTTTCGATCGCCACGATTCGGTTTTAAATGCCTCAGATCAGCTGGCTCATTTATATGCAGAAACATCCATGAGGTACTTTGCATTGACCATCTATGGTAGAAAGTGGGCGTGTAGGAGGCGGAATATGAGCCAAATTCACCTGCGCAAACTTCCAGGAAGAGTGTGATTTATAAAGGGGACATTGCTTGAATCTGTGCGTACGCACGGTTTAATAAATCTGAATATTTTTTGGCGTACGCAAACTTTTGGTTTCGGGCGTACGTACACTTTTAGTAAAGATCCTACGCAAAGTTTCATAAATGAGACGCCAGGACCGGAGAAAGAGCTACAAGCTCTCAATCTGGTCCCCCTCCCCGCCATCCCCAGCAAGTCCGCCTCCCCCTACCGCTCATGACTGTGAGGGATGTGTGTTTTTTGCAATTAAAACTGAGAGGCAGTACCAAACCATGTCAGGAGTGGGGATGACCACCCAAACAGCCCCTCCCCTCCGTACACTATATGGCCTGCCTCTCAGAAGTTGGTTGTGAGCTGTCAGTATTTTATGTGTTCAAGTGACTACGTGTGATTAAAACTGGGGAGCAAGCCCTCCCGGGTCACAGCAAACGAAGGCACTTTGATGCCCCTCCTTGCTGCGCCCACCTGACAATGCGCCCTCCCCAAGACCCTACGTGTGTGGGTGAGGTAGAGTGGAGTTTTTTTTGTTTGTTTGTTTGTTTTTCTTGATTTCTCCAGTGAATTACCAATAAGTTACCCAATTTACCCGATGTCATCCTATTTAGCATTGTGTGTCACTACACTGGAGCTCATTCAGCTTCATTTGGAGGTTTGGTGATTTCCACATCAACTGCAAATGAATTACTGAGTAGTCCAATCTTGCTGCTTTGGTTTTAAAATCAGCAAACTGCTCTCTGAAGTTGGCATCAGTAAACAGAGCTTTTCAATAAATTGTGTATAGTACTTGGGGAAACAGCAGTAGAGGCCTGCTCTTTCATCATCTGGCAGCACAGAAAATGGTGTAAGGTTTTCTTGCAGCATCTGCTGTCTCACAGGCGCAGCTTGGTTTTAAAAGCCCTCACAGCAATTTCAGTCAGTGCATGTCAGTGATGACACAGCCCCGCCCCTGAAGCTGCAGGTTGAGCACGTCATGTCACACAAAAATGACACTTCACACAGAATTCTCTTTTTAAATTTCAGAGCTATGTGGTGTCTTCCTCTGTGCTTTCCATGAACTGGCATATTTCCTGACAGCTTGAAAAATCTTTTCAACACCTACCTGCCTTAAGGGAATAGTACACCCACAGAATGGTGTGCCTTCATTTTCTACTCACCCTCGTGCTGAGCAAGACTCTGGAGCACCTTTTTTTAATATATCAAATGAAGCTGGAGATCAGACAGATTTTTGTTTTCCCCCAACTTTCATATAATGGAGGTGATCGGGGCTTGAACCAAAAAAGGTCCATAAAAGTCCACCAAAACTTGTCAATATTCCTCCATACTGCTCGTCCAATGTAATCCAAGTGTCCCCAGCCAGCATTTCCATGAGGGGGCCATATGGCTTAAATTTTGGCTGCATATGAGGGATCCAATCGGGATTTTCCATGGTTTCCATGGTGGCCCTACTTGTGTTTTCCCATGTGGGTTTCCACATATGGGGCCCATGTAACTTAAACTATGAGATCTGCAAATTTGCCCATTTGAAACCCATGCCTATAGGCTATATGAGAAAACAACAAAGGTTGGGCCACCACAGAAGCCGTGGACAAACCCACTTGGGTCCCTCATATGTAGCCAAAATGTAACCCACATGGGCCCCACATGGAAATGCTGGCAGAGTCCTGAGTGGGTAGCGTCCATAATATACTGGAAACGACATCATTTAGTATATTTTTATAGCCTAAACCAGTGATTCCCAAACTTTTTTTGCAGGGCCCCCCTTTCATTGGAAATTATAATGTCAAGGCCCCCCATCCCACCACCGCTACCACATGCACCTAAACATTTACCATGAGATACATGAAAAAATACACTGCGTTGGGGGTGGGGGGTGGGGGGGGGCAATGCCTTTAGAATCATCATCATTTGTTCATTGGTACTTTAAAGAATATGCCCATTTTTTGTTCGAAGTACAAAAACTACAGGCCTGGCTGGGCCCCCCCTGACAGAGCCCTGAGCCCCCCCTGGGGGGCCCGCCCTCCAGTTTGAGAACCACTGGCCTAAACAGTAGTAGATCTAGCTGCAGCGAAGCGCGCCCCTGCAAGTTCATGACACTAAGGAAGCCTCAGCGTTCAGCGCCTACTCTGCCAATAATGCAAGCATAGAAGAAGAAATTTGCCATTTACAACTAAAGTCTAAGAGTGAACGAGCAGAGAAATAAATAAATAACTGACCTAGTCTGCCTTGGCTTCCGTTGTGTCATGAACTCGCAGGGGCGTGCTTTGCGGTAGCAACATGTAGTACTGTTTAGGCCAGGGGTGGGGAACCCTGGTCCTTAAGTCCCTTCAGGTTTTCCATTTCTCCCCATTCCAGCACATCTGATTCACATCAAATTGATCTAACAGCCAATCAAGTTCTGCACAGAGACTCAGTGATTTGAATCAGGTGTGTAGGAGCAAGGTAAAGTGGAAGACCTGCAGGATGGGGGTCAAGGTTCCCCACCCCTGGTTTAGGCTATAAAAATATCCTAAATGATGTCGTTTCGAGTAAATTATGGACGCTTCCCACTCAGGACACTTGGATTATATTGGACGAGCAGTATGGAGGAATATTGACAAGTTTTTGTGGACTTTTATGGAACTTTTTGGTTCAGTCGTCGGTTAACTCCATTATATTAAAGTTGGGGGAAAACAAAAACCTGTTTAATCTCTGGCTGCTTTTGAGGTATTAAAAAAGTGCTCTATAGTCTTACTCAGCATGAAGGTGAGTAGAAAATGAAGGAACATCATTTTGTGGGTGTACTATTCCTTTAACCATCGTACCTCTGTGTGGTAGAGAAAATCACCATATTCAAAGCAACGCCTCCAGAAAAAACTTGAATTGGTGGCGAGTTAAACCTTTGGCTCTGATAAAGTTAACTGCTCAAGTTATGGTGCTCATTTTGACCCATTTTCACGGCTTTGCCACACAATTCCTGGTGAATAATGCAGTGATAAGCTGTCAGCTCACCTGTCATGGCTTTCCTCCTGCATCTTCACCCAAGTCTTTCCCACCAATCCACTCCTTTGATCACACATCCTGGGTGTTTCCTTTGTTATCAGTCCAATACGTTTGCCCAGAAAAATGTTCAAATTCTCTCTTGGAAAAGGGCTGGGATAATTGTGTGGGAATCTCTTCATCAGGGTAAGAAGACAGGCAGAGGAAGTGCATCAGTGATCAATGCATTTTTTTTTCTTGGTGGTGGCACGAGCATATGCCAATGCCAGGATGCCTACAGGCTCAGACTGTGAAAGACTGGTTCAGGGAGCGTAACACATCCTTTTCACACATGGACTGGCCACCACAGAGTTCAGAAGGAGAATCTTTGGATGTGCTGGAGAAGGCTTGGCACAGTGGTCAGACTCTGCTGCCATCACAATATCTTGCTGAAAAATGAATTCAGCACTGGATGGAAATAAATCTTGTGACGTTCGTGAGCAGATTGAAACAATGCAACAGCGAATGCGTGCCATAATCAAAGCTAAGGACAGTCCAACAAAATGTTAGTGTGTTCTCTTTTTTTCTTTGGTGGCGACATTTTCTTTTTGAACAGGTAGTGTATTTTTTTGTGTGTTTATTTATTTGTGTTAATGTTCATTTTCTCTCAGTAGGTCTGTGTTACCATTATTGGACATTCCAAGGAGCACTTCTCCTTTACAGACAACCTTGTCTGTGCCACTTGGCTGCAGGGAGACAGTTTTTAGGTGTATAAGGATGCACTTCCAGAGGATGCAATGAGCAGCACTTTAAAAGGCCTACAGTGAGCTCATCTACAGTAAGTAGGAGATCTAACTCTGCAGCGGTGCTGAGGATCTATTTTAACTGTTTATGGAGAATGATGTTGAAGAAGTCTTTGCAGAAACTGTCCCTTACCAAGGGGTTAGTTATGAATATGGATAAAAACAGACTAGACAAAAAAGATATACTGTATCTGCTTAAATGTATACAAGCACACATACTTGCATATATGTACATATGCATCCTTATATTGTTTTGTTATTACACACACAAAGTTAATGTTTAAGTAAAGTTGAAGTTTTATTTTTTGAAGAAGTTTGAATTGTTTTTTTTTTTTTTTTACCCTCTACTTTTCACACAAATGAAAGAATTAAAAAAAACAGACCCCCCTCAAATTTTTTCTCTTTAGCTGCCACTGGGAATGATTGGGGGTTGCAGAGTTAATTGGAATTACCAGCATTTTAATTCCGAACAAACACTTTTAATTATCATAATTATAACTAAACGTGTTGGTTTAAAACTTGTCAAATGAACCAAACTTGGTTTGAACAGAGATGGATAATAAAACATGTTTTAGCATTAGTCAAATTATTGGAAATAATTCAATTTCAACAGATAAATTAAGAAGTGTAGGGTTAGACAACAAACATGTCTAACAATAAAGGTTCTTTCACAACATAATTCTTTGATAACTGGTTACGGACCTTTTTTTTTTATTTTTTCAAAGCCATGGTTACATTCTGTCTTCTATTCTCTAAAACTACAGGATCCCTTTAGCTTAATAAACACATTATCGCAGCAACTTACTTTCCAATAAAGCATCTTTGTAATGTGGTTTAACAAGAGATTCTCATCATGGATGTGCAGCCAATAAATATGCAGCAACTGTGTGATGCTATCACGTCTATACGGACCAAAAGGGGAGCAACGATACAAAAAAACCCACTGTTTGGTTTGATACAATACTTAAGTGTCACAGGTCAATACTTTTTTCATGCCTTTTTTAGCCCAATGCGCTTTTGTCCACAACAGCTCATACTTAAAGGCCAACTTTCATTTTAAACATGCAGAAGCCCTTGTAGTGTATCAAGTCCACACTGAACATTTGAGATATTAAAAAAGTGCTCCAGAGTCTTGCTCACCATGAGGGTAAGTGGAAAATAAAGTTAAATCATTTTGTGGGTGAACTATTCCTTTAAAAAAAACACGGATCATAGCAGGAGGAGGCAACTCTGAATACAACATTCATCACAGCTTTAATGCTGAAGGCCACAGTTATATGTAGACATGAAAATGTGGAAAATAGCATTGAAAAAATGTCTTTTTCTAAGTCACCTCTCGGTTAGTTTTCATTTTTAAATCGTGTACAAGATGCTTGGTGTCACACATTTAGATCTTTTAGAGGTCTACGGTCTTTAGACCATTTAAAAAATCTGTTCCTGTTTATCTGATAAATTTTATCATACTTTAGCAACATTCATCACAGCTTTAATGCTGAAGGCCACATTATGTATTTGTTGAGGTTTTAAGTATTTAAGCGAAAGCTGCTGATGAATCTCCATTTAGAGGAGACGGACTCCGCTCCAGTGGATCATCTGGGGCATGACTGTCCACTGAACAGCGACCGCGTCCGTGTGTTTACTCCCACTGACAACCGGCTCCGTTACACCTCAACAAAACACAGCAGCAGGACATTTTCCCTTTGACTCTGTCCACGGATGTCTCTGCTAACAGCAACACCATCTCACAGCTCAGACAAGGCGCTTTGACATATTTTCAGAGACCAAATGTGGAGAAAAGTCGGTGCGAGCTGCTGAAAGTGACCGAGGAGCCGACATAAACCATCCTGGGAGGAAGAGAAGATGTCCTGGAAGCCAAACATGAGCTCAGTCTGGAGGGACGAGAGTTTCTGTCAACTTCTAGTTACTCTGCGGTCGGAAATCCTCGCTTTCCCCGGATTTTGTGCTGAAAAGACAGCGGAGAAAACACGGTGTCCAGATCTGACACGGTTCGTGAGTCAGGCACCACCGCTCTCTCCGTAGGAAAACAATGGGACGGCCAGCGCAAAGCGTTTTTACCACGAATCATGTGTGTGGGCATTTATGAGTCCTGCCTCCGGCTTTGAGCTCGAGATGTTGAGAGGAACAGCGAGAAACAAAGACTGAAACCTGGCAGAAGCTCCAGCAGTTGCACCGGCTAAAGCTAAGCTAAAGCTAACGTTGCCAGGACCCTGCTGTGGCCGAGTCAGTCCAAAGAGAAGAGACACTTCTAGTGCTGGCATGGAGAGTTAAGCCTCAGCTGTAGAGTCGAGGTTAAGAAAGAAGACGAATGTTAAAAAAGATGTTGTCTCGCTGTTTATCGATTATTGTTTAGCATTCGTCAGCTGTGGAATTCACATGACTTAACCTACTCTGACGTCAGAGGTTACATGATAAACTGCGCAGTGTTTGTGAAGGAGAGTTTTATCTCCTCCCTTTTTTAAGCAACACTTCCTGGCTTTTGACAACTCAAGAGAAAAAAGCAGTTACTGCCTCATCTCAGGGAATGATTTTCTGCCGTTATAAAGAACATGAAAGATGCACTTTAACATGCACTTAAACCACAGTAGTGGTCTGAATCTGAATGTATTCGAACGCAGATCCACTGAGTTTTTCAACACAGAGCTCATCATCAGAACACAAGTTGATAAAATAAATTCTAAATTTCTGTATTGTTTGATATTCGATACATGGTGGTCACGGCTCAATACACACCTGTATTGAACGGTTCGATATGAATATGTGTCACCTGTGCCACCAAGAATTAAGGCAGTTCTGAAGGCAAAAGGGGGTTGCACCTGGTACTAGCAAGGTGCACATCATGAAGTTATAAGACCCAGTCAGAAAGCAAACACGACTGTATATAATTGTTTCCAAGAGTTTCTCTGGCTTTCAGTGCCAAATTGTCTACCAGGTCAATGGAGGTTTCCCCTGCAAGGGAATGTCCCGGGGAATATCACCAGTCAGTGACCTAATACTGGAAAAAGTGGACATAAAGGCCAATACACACTGAGCAAATACATGTTGCGGTGTGGTGAGGAGAAGAACAACACTGAATCCACCAGTTGGAATCATGTGGAAACAAACAGGTAATCTCAGGGGTAGGCACCTACAGAAAAAAAAAAACAAAACAAACAGACACATGAAAAAGAGCTACTGGGTCAAAACAGGAGGCAACAAAGTGTGGCAAATAGGAACACAATCACAGATAAATAAACAAGAAGAGACACATAACAGAGACAGGCAGCGGAAGAAAGCCCGAGGAAAAACAAGAGCCAGAAAATCTGCTTTATTACGCTCTCATGCTTTCATTTACTGAAGGGTGTCAGAATGAGATGAACAATAATGTTCATCAGTTACTTTGTAGTATAACATATGAACATGTCTGCCATTTGTGCAACAATATATATAAGGGGGAAAAAAAAGTTAGCTTTAGTCCAGGGGTGTCCAAAGTTGGTCCTTGAGGGCCGCTGTCCTGCAGGTTCTCTATTGCTTCCTGCTCCAACATACCTGACTCAAGTTAAATAAATCTAAAAGCCTATAAAGTTCTGCAAAAAGATTCAATCATTTGAGTCAGGTGTGTTGAAGCAGGGAGGCACAGAAAACCTCGAACTGGATACCCCTGCTCTAGTACATCTCATGCTACTGAAGTGTTAAGGCCACATTCATAATTTGATGGAAATATTGAGAGGATAGCCCCTTGGGATGTAACATCTCGTTTTCCAGGTGGTCCACGACACAAACAATTACGCAAATGACAGAAATTGAAAAAACTACAATATACACAATACAACATTCACACCAACTAACAAAGCTCTCCCAAGTCTAGTCACCCCCTTCAAACACATCCTTTGTTAGAAGTGGGTTGAAATACATGTACCAATAACAAAAGAGTACAGAATACCCATGTGCATAACAAATTTAAATAAGTCATGTTTGATCAGTGCACTCACAGTCATTTCAGTTGTAATTCAGAATAAAGCAAAACATTTTGTAAGAATGCAATAATATATAAATACATAAATTGCAAATACAACATCAGGAACAAGACCAAGTTGTTTGTAAATAAGTGAGTGTGGCTCTCCTGAAGATCTGATAATAGAATATTTTTGTTGGTACTGGAGCAGAGGAGGGTGGCCAGGAAGACGGGAAGATGGGGGCTGGAGCACTGGAGGGACCAGGGGCTGTAGATGGGCATCCCCTCCCAGGACCCCATTGGGAGCAGGAACCAGGGAATGATGGGCGTTCCATGCTGAGACCCCATTGGAAGCTGGATGGGACGCTCATTCCCAGCTGCTGGCATCCGCCTCCGATGGGATCCCTGGAATGGGACGCCCGTCATTCCCTGAAGGGTTGGACAGCGAGAATAGAGAGATAGGAACTGGGACTAACTTTTTGATTTTCCCGGTATCGTTCAAATTTTCAAATTTTGATTCAATTTCACTGCCCAGTCCGCCGAACACCATAGAATCCACCGGATGCAAAACGTTTGTTAGTACAGAGTTTTTGGTACACCTGATTACACTGATACACACGGCACAACTCGGCCGCTTTGTCACTGCATTTAGCAAGTTTTCAGACCCTTTGATAACTTTCTTTTAATAAAACCGCTAGTGACAAGTCTAGTGGCACTTTCTGGTCTTATTGGAGACTTTTGAGACCAACGTGAATGAATGTTTCGTTTACCACGCGCTGCCACGGCCCCTCCCCCGTCTCAGAGCACACAAGAGGCTGCAGGAAGCGTCAGACACAGCAGGAGATGTTCACCCTGCTCCATGAACCACACTGAAAATGAAACTCAAAATTGGCACTGATCATCAGATATTAATGCCTCTTCGTAAAGAATGTCGACAGAAACATATAATTGAAAGTACTGTAACGTGTACAGGGTAGTACACTCAATTAGAAAAAAGCCAGTTTGACAGTTAAAGTTTTTTAAATGGTGAACTTTAACCTGGTCTATTCAAATCTGACCAGGGATCATTTTTATTTCTTTTCTACTTTTTTTTTTTTTTTAGTTGAAATGCAATTAAATGCCTTTGGTTAGAACATAAATAGAGCTGGAGTTAACTATATTAATGTCTATGTCTGTTATTTGATTTAGTTGTCCACAAAAAAGAAAATGTAAACTTTTTTCTTTTTTTACCCTGCCCTTTAAAAGAATCAAAATCTAAATTGGTTAGGAACTGGAATCAAAAGAAGGGAACCGAATCAGAACTGGAATCGTTAACATTCAAACGATGCCCCACCCTAATTCCCTGGTTCCTCCTCCTGATGGGGTCCCACGGTGGGACACCCATCATTCCCTGGTTCCTGTTCCCGGTGGGGTCCCAGGAGGGGATGCCTGTCTTCAGGCCCTGGTCCAGCGCTGCAGCCTGCGTCTTCCCAGCCTCTGAGCCGCCCTCCAGAGCTGCAGCCCCCATCTGCTTGGCCTTGCAGTTGTAAACGTAATGAAAGTCACAAATACACTGTTTAAAATTAATCTAAATAAAGCAAAACATCACTATTTATTCTTAAAAGTTTAAGTGCTTCCACCAGTTATAAAATGTGTTTTAATGCACTGACTTTAAAAAATGACAAGGATGCCATCAGCCATTGGTTACAAACCCACATTGGATTATGAACTGCCAACCTTCCAAAAACTGACAATAAACTGTAACTCTATGTGACATCAGCAAGTGCAAACTGTTCAAATGCTGACCAGCAAACATAAATAATGAGATACAGCAACTTGGGGAGAAAGTCAGATATTACAGATTCTTCATCAACCTCGCTGTCAGTGGAGAGGGAGGATAATGGAAGAAAAATGCTGCTCTGACGTCTGCATTGCTGAAAGAGCGAAATGAAAAGATGCTACGGCACTTTGCAAAGTCAGAAATAAGACTGAAGCCACAATGCCGGGCAAAAGAAAAAGCAGTAACAAAGAAAAGAGGACAAGAGTAGAACAAGAGATTTCTTAATTAAGCTTTAACTGTACGTGAAGACAGTGATTTTCAGACAGCTGTGAGGCGAACATACGTCTCACAAGTGGAGAAAGCTTCTGAGAAAAAGTGATTGTCAGTTCTCATGCAGGCTATTGCGGAAGTTTTTTTCTTGTTATGGATTTTCAAAGCATATTAATAGAGTAACTTAATAAAGACGCTTTTTGGAAAGAAAAAAATTAATTCCGCAATTCAAATAACTGAATATACATTAATGTCTTGGTTTACGGTAGAGGGATGTTTAAAGGGGTTTAAGGTGTTATGGAAGAGAAAAGCAAGTAAAAGTAAAATTTTCTTTAGCGACTGAAGCATAACTTGTTTAGTGTGTGTGTGTGTGGTGGTGTTGTTTTTCATTTTGTCTGTTTTCCACTGCCTCTTTCTGCAGATCTCCACACAGACAACTGAGTGTTGGCTCCATTTAAGCCTCTGAATGGCAGGTTTGAAGCTGAGAGTCATTTTTGAGGCAATTGTGCTGAACCAGCGTATTCAGAGAAAAATAAAAAGGCAAGGTCAGTGGTGAATAGGATTCTGTTTTTCTTTGCAAAGATTGTTTTCTGTAGTTTACAGCAAAGGTTTCTTAACCCTCCATGATGCATTTATCCAATGCTCAGTCACCGGAGCTATAAAAATGACCTTGGCAATGGCTGAAAGATCTTTCCTGCTCAGTGCATTTGAACAAGTTCAGTTTCAAGTGATAATCTACAAATATCCACTTGGTCATAGCTCATCACAAGTTAATATAATATTACTTCAACTCAGTAAAATACCTTATTCAAATTGTGCCAATAACAAATCAAATGTAAGTAAATTTACATTGGGATGTATACTGTATAACTGGACTCCTGATCTACTCTATAACAGTTTTTCTCCGTTGTTTTAGCTCATTTCTTGAAACACAAATTACATTCTCAAAATAACATGGACATACCTCCAAACCTCTTGGAAATTGTTCATGACAGAACTGAATTTCTCATTCACTTTGTGACATTTCACATGTCTTACATGTTTGAATATGGAGCAGTTAACTGCTTTTCGTCACTGTCGGGTACAAACCTCCTATCTCCATTTAACATCATTAAAACCCTCTACTTCATGTGAGTGTGATTTGGTGAAAATATTCAAAAAGTAAATGAAGAGTTTATTTGCAGAAGCAGTTAACTGTTTTTTTCTAAATGGTGGTTAACTGTTTTTGTAAATGAACTCTTCAAATACAAAGTAAATGTAGGCAAATGATTTAGTACATATAGCCTACAGTTAGTACAGTTAGCCTGCCTTTAGCACAACTCTTAAATGAAGAGATCTTGTTGATCTAAAAACTGTGGTTGACTCTCAGTCTAATGGTTCTCTCAAAAACATATCAGTATAATTTCATTATGAGTCATCACATTCACAATAATCTGTTCAATTTTCAAAATAAATCAAGAACATGATATCATGTATATCTAGCCTGGTACACCAGCCTGACAAATGGCATGTATGAGATACACAGCAAGTCAGTCTGGGTTCCCTCCATTGGAGACTGATTTCCAATACAAAATTAGAGGCGGGACCAACTGGAACAAATTGAACTGGAGAGAACCAATCAGAGAAACACGGAAGTGACGCAAACATCTTTTTTGTAAGAGGAAAACCCACAAAGTAGTAAGTTCTTGCGGTTTTAAGGGCATGTGCTGCTCATTTAAGACATCAGAAGGGGCATTGTTAGATTGTCGCTCCTCTGCGGCAGCAATCCTGACTGTTTATGGTTAGAGAACTCAGTTGCTGAAAAACATGGATTGTTAAGTCCCGCCTTGCACTGTGATTGGACCGGGCAATTTTTTACCGGAGTGGAAATCACTTTCCAATGGAGGGAACCCAGACTGATTTGCCGTGTACCTCATACATCGCATTAGTCCGGCTGGTGACAACATTGGCTAATGAATATATGAATCTCTTGGAACATTTGACATTAGTGTCACTAGTCAGGTGACACTGGAACTTGACCAATGAAAAGGGAGTTTCACGCATCTCAGACAAGCAATCAAATACTGTACATTTACCTGACAGGTGCTGTCCATTATTGCGATATTACCAAACATATGCAGTAAAAGAGCATCAGACTCAAAATCAGGGATCCCTGCTTCATGAAATGGATGCTGGATGTGACGACATCATGGGGGAAGAGTGTAGGGGATGGTTGAGACATGCAGGCAGTTTCTACCCATGCTGCACTGCAAGGGAGAATATCCGCTGTGATGTAGCCCCGGCTGTGGCTTGCAGCAGTTGGATATTGGACTATGTTGGACATCTGATGGGCGTGGCCAGAGAGGTTGCTTAGGGTTAGGGCTCAGGGATAGAGGGAAGGGTTAGAATGAATGACTGAAAATGGTAATGTGGGGGGGGGGGGGGTGTTAGACGTCCAACCCTGCCTAACATCCGACTCTGTCTCTTCCTGCAAGCCGCAGGTGGAACCATCTCGAATACGTGGCCAGACAGACATCAGCTTATTGATGGCCAGGAGGCCCAGTATGGTGGCCAGGGGGTCGATGATGGTGGCCAAGATAATGTCAAGGACCAGTTAAGTTGTGAAAATCCAAGGCCACCCAAAAATTTTGGGTGGCCTTGGATAATAAAAGTGAAAATTTTTTTCACTTTTATTATGTTTTTTTCTGTAATTCTGCAGTGAAGTTATATTGTATAAATAAAAATTGTGTCAGTTTCCTTGGCAGTATGCGTGCAATGTTGTCAAATCTTGGCTGTCACTCTTGTAGTTAAATTCTATCACCAGTTTTGTTCACACTTATATTCTGTTGGCTAGACAAAAGAAACAAGTAGAGTAACCATATGAAGGAAGGACTGGGCTAAGATGAGGGATATTTTTAATGGTCGTCTGCCAAAGTGACAAAACATTTTGAATTCCACTGTCACACAACGCCAAAAGAACAATGCACTTTGGAGGCCCTGACAATCTGTATGAGACTGAAACTTCATTTTGATGGACAAATAAACTGTTTTGATAGAGATGAGCTTTTACTGATTAACCATGTTGTTGTGCTGAACCATCCAGGTTGGTTTTGGTGAAAGCACCAAGAGTGGCGAGAACATCCAGTCTGTTTTCAGAAATGACCTGAAGAATTGAGAAAGATCTTTGCATTTTTGATGGCATTGACAATTTATATGGTAAAAGAATAAAGTCTTGAAGAAAGAGAGAAGAGTTTTGAGAGATATGAGCTTTTGCAAGTTATTGCGTTTTGCTAAACTGTCAAGGCGGATTTCCACCAGGTCCATGTGCGGTGCATTACGGCTGCAGCGCGGCTTCCGGAGCAAATAGCTGCCGATATAGTCAATGATGCGGCTCACACCAGACACGTCAGATGCGTCCCAGATCTGTCCCAGGTGTGTCTCGCCGCTCTGCTAAATATAGAAGTTGGGTCTACTTCTGGTGCAGCTGAGTTTGTGGCCAAGAAAGCAAGAAAGTGATGGCATGATCAATTTCTGGGATAAATTAAGCATGGTAAGTTAATTGTTAAAAATGTAAAGATGTTGTACAGTTGTACAACAATTGAACATAACCTATATTATGAATGAAACGCATCTGCTGGTTTAAATTGGAAAATGCAGGGGAAAAGTGACTTTATGTAGGATATTTGTTGTGTACATACCACTGGACATTGATCCAGCCCTCCTGATCATTATCATGTGATCCTGCAAATTTATCTACACTAGCATGGACTGCAGTCGTGGGTGCCCCGTGTCTGTCACGGGGCCAGAAGGAGCTGCCGCTTTATGGAGGTCAGTTCTAAGTCGCACCGCAGCCGTGATGCACCGCACACGGACCCGGTGGAAATCCGCCTTAAGACTGTTTTGACAAATGATTTTTGAGTTTTGAGAATGTCATTTCTGTCTAAAGAAATGAGCCAAACCAATGGAGAGAAGTTGTTCAGCCTTATTGTCAAACAAGACACTAAGACAGGATCTGCTACAGATGCATATACGGAGAGAATCCAGTATTTGTTACAGATCAGATCCTCCCGTATACCCTTGGAAACACTTTGGATATGTGGCAGATACGTAAACTTGGATACTGTTGGATCTCTCCGGATATTAGACCTTTTTGTCCAGTGTCTTGTCAACCTGCCCACCGTTCCTCCTTGAAATTGACCTTAGATCAGTGTTTATCAACACTGGTCCTCGAGTAGCACTGCATCTGTTAAAGGAGCTGTATCATGCTTTTCAAATGTTCCAAAAGTCAAATATAGGCATTTATAAGCTAGATATGTTCCCATCGTTACTATAGAAACTAATTTGGTGTTAAATATTAGTTTTTCGATGCATCTAATTTCCAACACGGAAGTAAGATGGCTGACTGTACTGAACCGCGGAGCTCTCGACCAATTGCAGCATGTTTTACGCCCATTTCATGACGTCGCCCCGGAAGAGACACTTATTCTGAAGGGTCACAGAATTGTCTGTAGCACCGGCACCGGCAGCTCTCATGTGGATGTTAGTAGTAAACATTGATGGATAATTCCTCCGATCGACGGGATAAAACAGAGCAGCCTGTTATGGAGCTGTATGCGCTCGACCCAGAGTCTGATATGGAGTTTGAAGTACACGCAGTACCACAGAAGTACCACAGAAGTACCACAGAGACCCCTGACAAGCAAGTAATTTAGCGAACAAATCATAGGCTAACAGTTAGCGCTGAGCTAAGCAGCACTCACATGGATCTTGTAAACATTGATGGATAATCGGACTCCGATCAACGGGATCAAACAGAGCAGCCTGTTATGGAGCTGTATGCGCTCGACCCAGAGTCTGATATGGAGTTTGAAGTACACGCAGTACCACAGAAGTACCACAGAGACCCCTGACAAGTAAGTAAATTAGCGAACAAATCATAGCCTAACAGTTAGCGCTGAGCTGAGAGATGTCTTGACTCACCAGTGTTGTTGTCTGTCCATGCGCGTTTTTATAGTAGGAACTGCGTCATGTTTCAGAAGTAATCCCAGAGAAAAAAACACTTTACTGCCCGAGATTCATGAAGTTGTCAGGAGTGAAGTTCACACACAAAGTTGAGTTTTTTTTGCCTGCTCCTGAAGTTATAATCCAACCACTTCTGGCAAGTCGATTCATCCAGTACAACAAATAAACTCCCACGTTGAACATAACCACGCTGAACGTAACTGCATTTTCCCCAACTTGCTGTCCTCTAGAGCTTAAAAAAAAGAGAAAAAAAAAGGAAGAAAATTCTCCTGAACTCTGGATCAAACGTCTGTTAGCTGATGGCTGCTTGTCTCTGAGGAAATCTTCCTGCAGGTGTTAGTTTCTTCCTCAGACAGTGTGTATCGGATTCTCTGAGTTTCTGTTCAACAGAGGGCGTCTTGCTACGATACTGAGCATGCGCGTTTGGACTTTCGTGATTGGTGCCACGTTCATACGTAACGCGGTGGGTAGTCAGCCGTTTGCAGGGAGGTAGCGCTTGGTTTAAATATTCATGTAGATTACTCAAATATGCATGAATGAAGAAAAATAACGATTTAAATCATTTCTTGATGAGGAAATAACACACTGACATGCTGAAAAGCTCTTAAAAGTCCATTTTTCATGATAGGGCTCCTTTAAAGTGTCCATACTTTAACACACCTGACTCAAATGGATGGCTGATCAGCAGGCTTGCAAAGAACATGATTAGTGGTTCAACACCTTTGCCGTAAGAAAAACACAGTACTTGAACACATGCACACCCACAGACAGCCTGAACTTGGTTCGGTCCAAATATTAGGCACTTGTCTGTTTTTCATGCACATGTTTCTCATATTTTGCTGCATGCTGGTCCAGGGCTTTCCTCCTTTTTATGTGCTCTATTTCACCTTCACATTTCCTCTTTCTGTCCATTTCTTTCTGCACTTGTCAGCAATGTTCATGCCTACACTGTCTAAAAGTGTTACTAATCAAGTGTGATAGAAGGCAGAAGTCATACCATCAGGGTAAATGGAGGTGGGTGACAGGTGTAGAAGGTCTCCAGGTTTAAGTGGCAGTAGCTGCCCCCTGTCATTTTGGATTTTTAACGCTGGCCTCATAATCCTGAGCAGTGAGCACCTGAAATTATCCTCTGACAGCACTGTCAGTGGAATGTGCAGCAGTATGGCTTTTATACAGTTTTATCCAATGAGTGGTTTGTCATTTTCTCAAATTTGTCTTTACTTTTAAGTAATTTTTCAACTGTTAATTTTTTTTCAATAGTTTTTCTTCCATTCTACCCTGCGTTGACTTGAGCTGTGCTTACAGCACACCACATTTTAGGTGTGAAAGGTGTGAATGCAGGTGTGAAAAAATTCTGTTACTTAAGAATGCTTTCAAAAATGTCAATAATAATTGTTTTTTTTTCTTTTTTTATCAATTCACAAAATACAAAGTGGGTAAACAAAAAAAAGTCTTAATCACATCAATATTTGGTTTTACTACCCTTTGCCTTCAAACGAGCCTCAAATCTTTTACGTACAAAGCACATAGATGCACAAATGCTGAAGATCATAGATGCACGGGTCTGCCAAAGAAACCTTCATAGAAGATAAAAATTTTAAAAAATACAACGCTTCTAACCCTTGGAAATCAGAAAATGTCCAGTAGTCCCATCAGCTTATAACTGGTAGAAACCAGTGGGATGCAAATACACTCATCTGGTCCAGATGAGTCTACCACGGAAGTAGAAACTACGCCTGGAGACTCAACTATGCACGAAAACATAAAAACTATGTTTTCCATACTGTATACAACTTGCTTGAAATGTTTACATTAAAAACAGAAAAAATTAGCTGCCAGTGAAATAAGTTGAAGTTGACAAAAGTAATAAATAAAAATGTTATGAACATTATGACATTGATTTTGAAATGTGGTTTAACAGAAATATTAAAAACAAACAAGCAAAAAATAAAACAAGTAAATAAACATGATGGGCCTCCTGAGCTAAAATTTGGCAAGCAACCATTTGAAGCAATCACTGCAATCAAGTGTTTTCTGTAATTCCCAATCAGACTTTTGCACCTGTTGACAGGTATTTTGACCTAATGTTCATGAGCAAGGTGCACTAATTTGTCCTGAACAGTTTGTTTGTTTTGGTTTTTGGTCTTGTTTTACATTATTTTAAACAAAAATTTTAAATCAATATTTTATTTTATTAAATTATAATTCTGTAAATTTTGTATTTATTACTAATTCTTTCAGTTTTGTGTTATTTGAATTACTATTGTGAATTTCACCTTTTCTTTAATGGGAGGGTATGCATACAGTACTTCTAAGCTTTCCAAAGATGTAATAAAACACAGTTTATTTATGTTTTAACATGGGAGACAATACCTTTTTCATACAGGGCCATGGAGGTTTGGATCCCCCCCCCCCCCCCCTTACTAGTAAAAAGCTTAATTTAAAAACTGCATTTTCAGTTTGTGTTATCTTTGTCCACATTTAAATTTGTTTAATGATCTGAAACGTATAAGTGTGACAAACATGCCAAAATATAAGAAATCAGAAAGGGGCAAACACTTTTTCACACAACTGTATGCTATTCAGTCATATTGACACAACGCTGGATACTGCTGGGCTGTTGAGGCCACACCCCCTGCATATATTGTGCATTCCTCCATCACATGCACTGATGAATTTTTCCAACACTGGAGTACTGTATTCACTTTATTTATTCACACATGCATAATAACACGTTATAATAACACATATCAATAATTGCCACCATTAATTAAAAGGCAGGTAGGCCTAAATGGTATGTGTGAATCAGATCTCCCATGGAAGCTATCTAAAGCTTAGGGGAGCTTGGTTACACTTAACAAGACAATA
This sequence comes from Atherinomorus stipes, assembly GCA_023101725.1. Classification (NCBI taxonomy): domain Eukaryota; kingdom Metazoa; phylum Chordata; class Actinopteri; order Atheriniformes; family Atherinidae; genus Atherinomorus; species Atherinomorus stipes. Next base: position 61,507 of record JALJCO010009022.1, read on the forward strand.
CAACACATTATACAGCGGGGGGAAAAGTATTGAACACATCAACATTTTTCTCAGAAAATATATTTCTAGTAGAGCTATTGCCATGAAATTTTCACCAGATGTCGTAAGTAACCTAAGTAATGCACACATACAAAGAAATCCCAACATTTATGTCCATAAATGAAGTTATGTGTAATAAAGTGAAATGACACAGGGAATAAGTATTGAACACATGAAGAAATGGAGGACGAAAAGATCTGGAAAGCCAAGAAAGCAGCTGGAGCCTGCAGTATTTAGAAAGTAATCCTGTCCGATATCACTGCAAAGTAATATCAGCTGCTTTCTCATCACCAAGATGTCAGACAAGAAGCATTTCATGATGGGTAAAAGCAAAGAGCTGTCTAAAGACCTACACAACTTTATTGTTGTAAACACACTGAAGGCATTGGTTCCAGGTTCATTTCTAAACTTCTGAAAGTTCCAGTGAGCACCATTGGGACCATCTTCCGGAAGTGGAAAGAACACGGCATCGTCATAAACTGGCCACGGCCAGGTGCTCCTCGCAAGATTTCAGACAGAGGAGTCAGAACAATCATCAGAAAGGTTCTCCAACAGCCCAGGACCACTCGTGGAGAGCTTCAAAAAGACCTGGAATCAGCAGCTACAGTTGTTTCAGAGAAAACAAGAAGGAATGCACTCAACCGCCATGGCCTTCATGCACGCACACCACGCAAGACTCCATTTCTGAAGAAGAAGCAGGTTGATGCTCGTTTTGAAGTTTGCAACAAAGCATCTGGACAAACCCATGACATTCTGGAAAACATAGTCTGGTCAGATGAGACCAGAACTGAACTCTTCAGATGTCATAAGATACAACATGTTTGGAGGAGAAATGGCACCGCACTTGACCCCCAAAACACCATAACAACAGTGAAGTTTGGAGGTAGGAACATCATGGTGGGGGCTGTTTTTCAGCATGTGGTACTGGCAGACTTCATATCATTGAAGGAAGAATGAATGGAGAAAAGTGGAGAGACATTCTGGACCAGAATCTGCTGCCATCTGCATCTGCTGAAGATGAAAAGAAGCAAGACAAACATCCGAAGCACACAGCCAAGGAGACACTCACCTGGTTTAAGAAAAAGAAAAGGCAGCTAGAACGGCCCAGTCAATCACCCAACTTGAATCCAATTGAAAATCTTTGGAAAGAACTGAGGATTCGAGTTAAAACAAATCAAATCAAACTTTATTTATAAAGAGCTTTTCCTGCCAAAGGCAACCCAAAGTGCTTTGCAAGACAAGAAAAACAAATGCATTTTAAAATAAAAACAAGCCTTCACACACCCAAGCACAAAACACAGCACACATAACTATAAACATTTGCACACACACACACACGACCCCTCCCCACCCACCCACTCAACTGTACGTATAACTTCCGACCCCTAATATATGTCACTTAGATAAAAACACTAAGAGTAATAAACATCTGGCTTGACCTGCTGTGGGGAAGCGATATCTTGGGGATCTGTTCACACCAGGAGCCAGACATGGTCACAGAGGGCATTACTGCAGGGACCAACCAGATCAGGGCAGGCCAGGGTCCACACCACAGCTATAGGGCTGCAGTGCCGGGCCCCAGCCACCAGCCCCAGGGCAGCCACCCACCAGCTCTTTCCAGACCAAGTAGGCAAAGCCCCCAGAGGGAAGGATCCCCATGAGGAAACACTGGTGTTAAAATGTTAAAACAGATAAAGTAAGTGGACAGATAAGAGCAACATGGAAAAATAAACATATAGGAATTCATAATTCATAAAATGATATGCTAAACGAGTCAATAAAATCTAAGATCACTTTAACATAACATAGAATAAAATAAAGTGAAAGTTATGTTAAATAAGTAAAATGAATAAAATTTAATCAAATTAAATCAAGAAGCTAAGCTAAAAAGCTAGGTCTTGAGCCTCTTCTTAAAAACAGCCCTGCAGCCCTGAGGTTCTCTGGCAGGCTGTTCCACAGACGAGGACTGTAGTGGTGGAACGCAGCTTCACCGTGAGTTTTAGTTCTCACCTGGGGAACAACTAAAAGGCTGGTACCAGAGGACCTCAGGGTCCACGAGGGTTCATAATTTAAAAGCAGGTCAGATAAATAAGAAGGCCCAAGACCATTACGACATTTAACCACTCATTATAAGAAGAGACCCCTGGAACCTTGGCGATTTGAAGGCAGTTTGTGTGGAAGAATGGGCCAAAATCACACCTGAGCAACGTATTCCACTGGTTTCTGCATACAGGAGGTGTCTGGAGGCTGGAAACACCAACAAAGGTTTTTGCGCTAAGTATCAAATAAATTTCAGTAAGCGTGTTCAATACTTATTCCCTGTGTCATTTCACTACATTACACATAATTTAATTCATGGACATAAATGTTAGGATGTCTTTGTATGTGTGCATTACTTGGGTTGTTGTCGACATCTGGTGAAAATTTCATGTCAATAGCTCTACCAGAAATGTATTTTCTGAGACGTGTTCAATACTTTTTCCCCCCTGTATATAACAAACATTAGACAAACAGGACAACATGGACCCCATACAAAGTGGCAGAGGCTTACATGACAGAGTATGAGATTAATTAAACAGTTCACAGGGTAGTTGAGCATGTAGAGCTGCACTTCAGTTCAGTTCCAGCTCAGTATTGGAATTAAGCAAATTGACTTTCAACATCTTCTGAAAGGTGGAGATAGAGGTCATCGTTTTTAGTCCTTCCTCAAGCACATTCCGGATCCGCGGTCCCCTATTTGCCAGAGAAAAGCTGGTACATTTAAGTCTTCTTCGTTTCGCTACAATTAGATGTTTTTTTCTAGTGTCATACACATGCTGAGGAACCCAAACTGGAACAAGCTCACACAATCTAGAGTTGTTTTTATTGATAATTTGGTGCATAACACAATCATTATGACATATATTTAACTCAGATAAACAAAGAAGACCAAGGCAAAGGAAGAGAGGTCTTGTGGGGACATTGTACTAATGTCATAGCTCGAATAAAGATAATGTCTTATTTTGAAAAATATTCCAGTGTGTTTGGCTAGGTTGTTTATTAATTGCTCTATATGAAGTTTAAAATTTAAAGATTCAATGAGGCCCCAAGGAATTTGGTAGAATTTACTCTGATTAATTTTTTATCATTAATCTTAAGATGTGTATGATCTGAATTTGAAGTTTTTTTGTTAGGATAAAACACAATATACAGTAATTGGTCTTACTGATATTTAGTGATAGCTTGTTGCACCTAAACCATGCTTCTATTTTCTGTAGTTTGGTATTTCGCTCGGTCTGTAGTTCAGTTACATTAGAATGTGATAAAAGCAAGTTGGTATCATCAGCATAGATTATCTTATGAAGTGAATCCGATATATTAGCAAATCATAAATGGAAGTAATAAAGAGTAATGGTCCTGGAATTGATCCCTGTGGAACCCCATTTCTGACAAACTCATTTTGTGATTTGTAATCATTGATACTTACATACTGCTGCTGCTGTTCCTCTAGCCCCATAATGTTGCAACTTGCCCGGTAAAATATTGAAATCAACTGGCTATTGATTTAAAACAAAGAAAGAAAGAAAAAAAAAAAAAGAGAACGCGCGATCTTGTCTGCCTCTGCTTCTGTAGTATCGTGTATCGTAAACTCTTGTGGATGTGCTTTGCGGTGGCTATATGTTGTACTGTTTAAGCTTTGAAAATATACTAAATGATGTCGTTTGGAGTAAATTATGGACCCTACCCACTCAGGAAACTTGGATTACATTGGACAAGCAGTATGGAGGAATATTGACAAGTGTTTGTGGACTTTTATGGACCTTTTTGGATCGGGCGCTGGTGAACTACATTATATAAAAGTTAGAGGAAAATGTAAAACCTGTCCGATCTCCGGCTGCATTTGAGATATTGAAAAAGTGCTCCAGAGTCTTGCTCACCATGAAGGTGAGTAGAAGATGAACGCACATCATTCTGTGGGTGTATTATTCCTTTAAGGTGAATGCCTGGATGGAAGTGAGTGTGGGCTATAAACACAGAAATACAAAGCCATGAGGAACATTTGTTCGGGAAATAAACACATTCAAGGTATTAATTATTACTGATAAATTCCTCACAGTTTGGACTAAACATGCATATGTGTTCAAGGCTAACAGTTACAGTAACTGGCATGTACAGAAGTCTAACAGTCTTTTCTCCTCGTGCTCATAAGTTTCATTTCTGCGTCCTGATGATCATGTGCTCTGCACACCTCTGCCACAAGGGGGCACTCACGCCCCATCAACAGCCTTTCCAACATGGCTGATCTCACAATGATAGAGTACTTCAAAAAAATTCCTGGATCCAGAAGGTGACCCGGATCACCACAAAAATTTAATGGGTTCGTCTTTGGGCTGAGACACACGACTGGTTAAAATTTCAGGTCAATCCGTTTTTCCATAAAGTTGCTGACAGTCAGACAGACACACAAACCAACGCTACCGAAAACATTACCTCCTTGGTGGAGGTAATAATTCAAAAGAAACAACTCAATAAGTGAATTATTTATTTACCCTCACAGTGATTCCACTTTCCTCATTGTAGCGTTTAGTGGCACTATTTACATGTCCTATAAAAAAAAAGAAAGAAATCCAGTTTTTTATTGTAACATCAGCCACCACTCTTATAGCCTTCAGAGAATCCTCCTCTTCCCAATCACTGCTACAGCAGGCAGATCCCCTCAGTAGACTGTGAAACCCCACTGCACATGATCCACTCAGCACCATTTCAGTGTTTACCTGTGATAGCCTCAGATATTTCCCTCAGGATTACGCAGAGATCAGACCAAGCCAAATGGAATGTGAAGACTGGACTTTCATTCTTTGGGTGGATACTAACATGCCTCCAAATAAAGGCTAACCATTTCAGTCTGTTGCAGGAACTAAAAAGGGGGCTGTTCTGTTAATGTTGGATGAAGCAAAGAAAGGAAAAAAAAAAAAAACATTATTTCAGGTTTTGTGTCAATCTTGCCGGGCTTGACTCAACATGGCACACAAAGCAGCGTATTGAGGCTTCACTTAATAACAGTAAAGCTCTTATGGACCTTTCAGTTTTATTCTCAGTGACTTCATAACCCCATGTAATCCCTCAATATACTGAAAAAAACAGGGGATTTTGTGAGTCAAAGAAGTCAAATGCATTCTCCAGTAATGCTCTTACTCTTGATGAATCAACTGACCAAAGCGCTGATGCACAACTGCGCTGTGTGTATACATCTGAGCCACTTCAGCCAGTTAGATCACAACAATTATTTCAGGTTTTTGCACTCCCAGAGCCATAAACTAATTGAGAAATTTCTGTGCTGAGCATATGGCCCCATGAACTACGGTGTCGCTAAGCTACTGAAGCTATAACAAGCATTAATTAATGCTAAAAACAAAAACATCAGTCACAATAAAATGCTCTTCCTTCCCTCAGAACACAAGTCACATGAAAAGCTGACTTCTGCAGTCATTATAATTGTACGCATGCTGCATTTATTGTCTGTTTATACAGAAATTCAAATTGCAAGACTGTAATTTAACTGTGTGCTCTTTCATTCTTTAGCCTAATTTTCACTTTTGGATAAATGCTTTGTGTTCAGTCCACTTGATAAGACTCTAAAGTGCATTACGAATACGAACACGCTGGATTATATAAAGGGCTCTGTTGGCTGAGTTGGCTTAATAAGCCAAAACGACAGAATTGACATTGATCTTAGCGGTGGATTCTTAATCATTTTTCTGGTGTGTGTCATAGCCAACTCCCTTTGTCTCTTCTTTAGCAGCTCATTGTTAATAATCGCTGCCATCAGGTTGTTATCTCTGCCTATAGCACTAAGCCAGAACAGACGGGATTTTGTAGCATGAACTCTGCAGCTTTTCATTTCTTCTTCCTGCAAGCATCCGTTTCATAATGAATTGCAAAAAGCACATTGGATGTCTGACTGCCGGGAAAATACATGTATTCTGGACACATAAAAGAAACAAGATGTTGTTCAAAGTGAGAACAGCTATTTAGCCTTTAGGCGACTAACCATTAAAAATTTTATAATGGGAATTCACCACACAGACCTTTGTGTTTGACTTTAGGAAAACATCATTAAGGTGCAAGAACCATGTGTTGCTATTTAATTAGCTAAAATGTCAGTTGATGAGGCCAAATGATTTTTTTTAATCATTATTCTTTAAATTGTGTCTTATTTAGTTATGATCAGTTATCATCATGCTTCATAAATTGAACTTACTGTATAAAAAACAGATAAATGTGAACCAGTGGGATGTAGACATGTGATTAACTACAATGAGTGCTTGCGCTCTGACAGCTGCGGCAGCAGGAATCAGAAGGCTCGAGCTGAAGAGCAGACCTGGCTTCTATGTCCTTGTTTCATGTGATTAGTGGTGAATGTCCGTTTTCCTGCCACACGCATGAGGACCCTTAAATTTTGATACCAGCTGTGCAAGCTGTAGGTGAAAACGTAGAAAGCCAGCTCATAGAACCAGATCCCAGCTTGGGTTTGCTTTTTGATCAATTTTATAGTTGAATCTGGCTCAGAAGACCTGCAGTCGATCATTAAGTTATGCTGCTGTAGGCTGTCGGGGAACATCCATGATTCACTGAGCTCCTTTCTGCACGCTCTCTTTACTCACTCTCCCTGTATAAATATATTACATTATTTTTGTCATTAACTTGTTTCTCATCATGGTGCTTGTTGACTCCTCTTTCCCGTCTTCTCTCCAGTGACCAGTCAAGTAAGATGACTCTCCTTCCTGGGTGCAGCTCTGCTGGAAGTTTTTCTTCATGTTGAAAGTGTGACAGTGTGGGGTCCTGTCACTATGCCTTCGATTAATCATGCGCCCTGGCTACTTGGCCACAGGGATGTCCCTTTGGCTGATTGGTCAGCGCGCATGACTCTGACCCAGGAGTCCGTGGAATCCAATCCCGCCCGGGCCCTCGTTGCATACCTTGCCACAATTTGGCGTTGTCGGCAGGATCCATATGACGCTGGTAAACAGTCCATGGATTCAAAATTGGTGGCAGCCTGCATGAAAACGTGCTTGTGGAAAGAGGGGGAGAGATGTGACAGTGTTGGGTCCTGTCTCTATGCCTCTGATTGATCATGCGCCCTGGCTAACAGGCCACAAGGATGTCCCTTGGCTGACTGGTCAGTGCGCATGACTACTATCTGAGAGTCTGTGGGATCAAATCCTGCCCGGGCCCTTGTTGCATATCTTGCCACAAAAGGGATTTTTTTTTCTCATCTACCCATGCTCAGATGGGGAAATGAATTGCAATCTGATGGTTTCCCTAATTACAGAATAAATAAAAGGATTATATCTATACAGTCATCGGTCTGATTAGATTGGTTTACAGTGATTTGGATTAAATGGACTATCGTTAAAAATGTGGATTGGGGTTTTACAGAGTTTACTGTTTACTAGCAAGCAAACGAGCTATCCACTTATCGTTAACCTGTTTGTAAAACATCAGCGCACACGTCCCTGCGCTGTGAAGGGGGTTTCGTGGGGTGCTTTTTTTTTGTAAAACGTAGCTTGTTCAAACTGTTTTTACAACATTGCCAACCCTTGCTTTGTCATTTTGTTGTACCATTTACTTCTCCTTTTATGTACAACACTTTGTGATTTTGACCTGTAAAAAAATTCTTTATAAATAAGTTTGACTTACTTAAAGGTCCAAACCCCCAAGATCTAAAGCAGAATTATATAGACGCGTTTTACATCTAAACATTAATAAAGAATTATTATTTCCATGTAAACACTAATGAGAATAATTTAATTCTGAATGATTTAATTTGGAATATTTAATTCCGAATTTTAAAAAAAAGAAAAACATCATGTTGCCACTTGAGTAGCTTCTACACCCACTTTCTTCTCCACCAAGCCTGTGCTAGCTGCTATTTTTAGCTTCCCTTATAACACATGCAAATGATCTGTGAAGACCCATCCAGCAAGTGGGCAGGATTTGTTCCCCCAGTCTTTGATGTCAAACATACAGTCTGAAAACCATGAGCAATGCTTTCCGGATTCAGAACACAAATCTCAGTCATGGTGTTGATGACTATTTTTTTTGTTTGTTTGTTTGTTTGTTTTTGGCTAGTACAAGAAAAGAAACCAGTTTTGACTTTTCTTTTTCCTTTTGGTAAAGTTTTTGATATATAGTTTCATTTTTTTCAAAAATGAAACTGAAGCTGGGCTTCTGATCAGTTCGTGGGTGTACTGCTCACAATTGCTCACATTTGCAAGAAGACAAAAGAGCACAATACACCTGCATTTAAAGAACATTTATTCTAGTAATTTAGAAAATTGATAATTTGCTAGAAAACTGTAAAAACATTAGGCCTCTTTTTTAATGCACTTGAAGAGGTAAAGTTTATAGGTGCACTAAAGTATAGTACAAAAACCCTTAGAAGGGTAATGACATAGCAGTATAAACTATTTTATGTAGTTGATATTGCTGATATTTCTTTGTCAATTGTACAAAGAAAAGTGTTCGCCTGGTGGTGTGCTCTAATTGGAGAATATGAATTACTGTATTTTCAGGACTATAAGTTACATTTTTTTTATAGTTTGGCTGCTCCTGCGACTTATAGTCCAGTGCAACTTATATATCAAAATATATGGGCTTTATGCACAACTTAAACCAGCTCCTTTGTCTCCTGTCTGTCATTATTGGACAATTTGATTAATCCAGGTTTGCCTGACCTCAGTAACCACAACGACAATGGCTGGACACACCTGGATTAATCAGTTTGTCCAGTAAAGAAGGACAGGAGGCAAAGGAGCTGTCTTAAGTTCAGGAAGTAGTGGAGTTGTGCATACAGCTCATTCAACAAAGTTTGAAGTGTGAATTCATACTGACTGACAGGAGCCAAGGAGTAAACATGACCGTCTAATGTCACATGAGGCCACTCTAGGCTTTGTGACAGCTATATTCTGCTCCGAGGGCAAAGATCCCAAAACAGTGAGATCAGTGAGAGGAGTTCATTTCTGAACATCTGGCTGTACTGCCTGTGCGGTGGAAGAAATACTCAAAAAACATGTCCTTCTTAAAGGTTGAATGTTATTCTTTAAATAAATATATATATACTTACGCAAGTCGTTTGGAGGGGTGCAGAATGAAAGTACAACATTTCCTAAAAAATATATATTTAGCCTGAAAATGAATTTAAAATAAATTTTAACGGGCTTGACAATGTCATTTGCATCTACAAGTCAATACATGCCACCATTGTGGTTTGCCAAATATGATCTCTGTGTGGCCAGCCTAACTATGCTGGGCACAGTTAGGCTGGTACAGGTGGAAACCGTGGAGTCTGCAAGTCAAGCAGCTGCTTCAGAGCCCGGTAGATATTATCTGTCTCTGAAGAGGAGTGACCTGGGAAGAGCAAAAACTGGAGTAAATTTAAGTAAGGCCAACAAAATGGACCCATATAAATGTTTTCCATGGCATCAAAACACGGAAATGGCGACTTTTCTCCTGGATTGGTAAGCTAACTCTTTTGCTACCATGGCTAACGTTAGCTGTCAGTTATAAACTCCTCTGCATTACTTGCTGAATATGTTGCAGGCTGTTGGTCACTGACGTATCGGCAGCAAGCCTGGCAACCCAGCGACTGGAGTTGTTTTTCTGCCGTTGCAACTACAACCTAGACACTCGTGATGTCACTGTTCTGCCCGCATTCCATATCCAACCCATTTAAATATGATGATTATGATCCTTTACATGCATTAACTTTGGAATTGGATTGATGTTATTGGATTTTTAGCAGTAACAAACCAACCTGTCCTCCAAAGTCATACGTACTATACAGTCGTTATTGCATGCACGAAAATACGCTTTCTGTGGTCGTATTTCACGCTCCCTGTCACCTCTGGCGGTGGCAGGAGGAGAAATTACATCGAGTCTGACTAAAGAGAAGGAAGCTGACTGAAGAAAGATATTTAACAAGTGGTTGAAACACTTGAGGCAGTGCTTAGCTCAACTAGTTGGAAAGCTGCTCCAGTAGTCAGAGGCTGCAGTTCTTCCACGCAGCCGGTCTCGGCTGAAGAAACACCTGATTAATCTATGACTGTGTGCATTTGTTATGTCGCTTATTTGAATTCTGTTTATTTATGTTAATTGACGAATGTGCATGTATATGACATGAAAAAAGTTACTGCCAGCCACCGCAACACCGCACATGTCCTGTTGATCCCTTTCTTCCGGCTCGTTGTTAAAAGCGTCCTTAGCAACCACTGTAGCAACAATCACAAAACCTGAAAGAATGTCCGTCAACACGAAAAAGAACTTTAGGTCGTTTACATGACACGAATGGATATTATGAAAACAAAGTGTATATTTGACGCTAAAGTTATTAGAACAAAGCTGAAACCGCAATCTATCTTAAAAAATATAAATTTAGATTGAAGGGGCATCCGCCATTTTTCTTTTGGTCACACCAGGGAGGAACGCGGCAGTCACGTAACCACCACTGGGCGTCACTTTTGGACGCTTTTAAGGAAAATGTAAATATAGGTCGTAAAAACGACCGTATAGTATGTATGACTTTGGAGGACAGGTTGTAACAAACAGAATATGAAAATCCAAAAATCACACAATGTGAATAAATAAGTACGATTTATAGTCTTGTGTGACTTATATGTGTTCTTTTATCTTCATGATGCATTTTTTTGACTGATTCAACTTGTACTCCTGAGCAACTTATAGTTCGGAAAATTCAGTAGACTTGGGGTCTATTGAATTTTCCACACCCCCTTAACCCTAGCCTTTAGCCCTAACCCTTTATTTTGCGCTTCATGTGAAGCGGTAGTGGTGTCCCAATTCTGGTTTAGACTGAGGGGGAGGGGGAAGTGGTCGGGTTATCTGGCCCTTGAAACAAAGATTTTCCAGGGGCAGACTAGAAAATGAGTGGTATGATATTACCCACAATTTCAGGCAAAATACGGGCAAAATGGCGAGGACATCGGCAGCGGTAGCCACAGAAACGCACAAATGTGAGTATGTTTTGTAAATAAAATATGAAAATCACAATTCTACGTTTGCTTTAATGTATTATCAGTTTTATTACAAATGTGAAAAAAATCTGTAGTTTCTTAATGTTATGTGTATCTGCTCATGTCTGTAACGTAACGTTAAATTTAGGTTTGAGTTGATGGCATCTTCTTTTCCTTTCATTTTTATCGTTTTTCGGCCCAAAGCCGAAAAAATTATTCACTTGCCTAGGAAAGGGAGATTATTGCTGCTGCAGACAGCATGGCGAACTCTTACGGAAACATCCATGATGTCAGTTTACTGTGCCACAGACGACTGTTGGTGATGCATGAGGATTTCAAAGGGTTGTCTCATAATTCAATCTTTAGCAAGTGCTAGGGCCAAGGGGAAGGGCCAGGGGTAGGGATGAAAATAGGAATTGGAATAGGGCCTTATAGTATGGACAAATCAATACGGAGAATGATAACCTATGTGAAATGATGTCTGATTCAACTGTTTTTGAACAAAGAAACAAAGCTGACCATGAACAGGGACTTTGATACTCATTCTTGACATTCACATGGCTTCATCAGTGCACAATAGATCATATTACACCCTCAAAACGCCAGAAAAGTGACATTTATTGTCATGGCACCTTTAAGAATGTACACTGTTGTAAAATTAACGGTATTGTTTTGCGCAGAATCATGAAAAAGATGAGAACTTACAAGAAATGAAAGCTACAGCTCAGCATCGCGATGTGAGATGCACCTTCTGCACCAACACTAAACTGTCAATAGAGCTGAAAGTAGAGAAAAACAAATCCTCCATCATTTTCCTTGTTCTTTATTTTCTCCAGCTTTTACGCTCCACCACGTTTGATATTGATTGTGAGTCTTCTACGACTATAAGAAATATTTCAATGCTTTTCTTTTTAATCTGCAGACAAAGTGGGATCTTTTGTGTATGTGTATGCCAGGGATGCAGTTGTGTATACAAAAAATATTTCTTTAATTTAGCTTAGTGAAGCGTGGGGACTGGTGCCTTGTGCTGTAGTTCATTTCATACTCCCATTTGTGTTGCATATTTGGAATGCAGATGAGCTTCACTGCTGGTATTTTAGCTCTGGCTGTTTGGCTATGTCTTAATGAGGCATCAGTAAATGGGTTTTTATTATTCCAGATACGGTGCTCAGAGGCGAGACAGAAATATGATGACAAAGACCAGGATGATAACTGAAATGAGCCAAGGCAGGAGATTTCCCATTTTAGATATGCAGACAAAAGTCTTATCATTAATGCTGGATAACCTACAAATCCTGTGATAAGTGGCCTCTTTGGTTATCCTTCAGGGCAGTGTTGTTCAAATGCCGAACTATCGCCTGAAAGTACATATTTACACTTTTAAAAAGTACTGAGCTGCCACATATCACATTTCCATGAACAAATATCTGTTTTACTGACCCAGTGGGAATTGTGCTCTATTTTGAGACTCTGCAAGTGAGACTGCACCCACCTACTCCTCAAGATACTTGCACACCAAGATGCACACAAACTACGGCAGCACACACGATACACATGCATGCTTTTCAGATGCCCCTCTACAACTTGCAGGGACACATCTGAGAGAGGCTGCTTAGTGTCTGCACCTCCTGACCTGCATCTTTGTGACCTTTTCTTCAGCCTCTAACAGTGAGAAAATGGCAACCTTGTTCTATACAATCCCCCCCAAGTACTGTATGTAGGCATGTTTACGACTTCAAATGTAACAAGAGTTGAAAATGTGAATAAATGACAGCCAAAAGGCACGGTTAGTGATTTTACAAATGATCGGTTGTCATTTCTGGCTGAATAGTCCAGATATAGCTCCACTGTGAAAGGAAAAAGTCCAGTATATCAGAATGATTGTGCGTGAGAAACAAAACAAGTCTCCTTTGGCTTTTTTTTTTTTTTTTTTTAACTTCCCAGAGGAAAATTTTACTGCTAAAAAGCCTCCTCTTTTGCATCTCAGGAGGAGATCTCTTCCCAGCCTCATTCAGGTTTCAAATCGTTCTCATGAATGTCTGTTTTGTTTCCCCTAAAATTCACATTGACAAATAGTTGAGACTACAATAACAGGAGCCTTATTTGAGACTTAAAGGCACTATAGAAGATGTTTTTGGCATTTCAGAAAGCAGCTCTGTTAGCGAGTTTTTGAATAATGTGCATGCATCCCTCCCCCGACCACAGAATAACGTACACGAGCCACTCCTGTGTTTAGCGGACAGCAGGTACAGCTTCTCCATGATGTCACAAATGCAAGTAAAACAGATGTCGTCTAAACATTCTGCTAGCAGAATGATTGTTCGTGACCTGCTGTGAACATCAGATGAGTGCGCGCAGCTTCCAGGACGCAATGTTGCTCTCACTAATCAGTCACTCTCATTGATCAGTCTCACCTATTACCCGTTCTTACCACGGTAGTAAAAGTGATTGACGAGCCAGTAGACAAATGAAAAAGTTAAGGAATGATTGGAGATGATTGGATGATGGTTTTTTCAGACCCATTTCTTTCACAGCTGATGTATAATAATATTTATATCTTTAAAGCTTTTAACCAATCATAGCGTATGGGGAAGTGAACCCAATTTTACTGAATATTGCAAATTTTTTTAAAAGAAAAATAATCTATTAGGGCTGTGTGATTGCCTCTAAATTTCAAATTGTAGATTGTCATCGCTCAAGATTGCCAATACACGATTAAATTTGCAAGGGGGCGGGGTCTTATGTTGATCGCTATCAGTCAGCATGGCTGCGTGAATAATCCGAATTTGATTGCATGTGTGAGCTGAAACTCCTGTGATGTGGCTTTGTATTAAGTACTATTAAACTTATTACATGTATATGTATATATTACTAATAATATGTATAATACAATGTAATTGTATAGTACTTTAATATTTTATCTTCCATCCAGGCGAGACTGCACGTACAACCTTAAAATCAGCTTTGCTGGATGATGTTCATGAACTCTCTATGAAAGCCCTTGCGTGAACATTTCAGTCGTTACACATTAAAACAATATTTGCAATTAGTCTACTCTGTTGAACAACCCTGAAGCAAACGGGTGTCAGTTCGAATCGAAGAGATGCACCCCGTCACTGTCACAGGGCTGCTCACAGTGTACCTGCACTGAGGAGAGAGGATGTGGATTGTAGGTGCGTTTGTAAACGGGGCTTCTCTAACAGTCATGTATTTCCTCCAGAAACATCTCTAAATGCACAGTAAAGCACTGTTTTTGTTTTTATTTTGTTTTTCCCAAAATTGCCTTGATAAACAGCAAATTGCCTGGTAACCTTCCAATTGCCAGTATACGATTTGATTGGGGATTGTCCCAGCCCTATATTCTATATTGTCTTTAATGCAGGCATCTTGTTAATGGCTCATTGTCATCTCCAAAGGAGAAAATGACACAAAGAGAGTCTATAATAATAATAATTTATACTTTATTAATCCCGATTGGGAAATTCTGCTCTGCTTTTAACGCATTTCTACTTCAGACTAGAGAGCTGTGGCCTGTTACAGCACTTAGGGAGCAGTTAAAGGATAGCTTTCTTTTTTTTTTTTTTAACCTGGACCTTATTTCTGTGAGTTGACACGTGCATTTACTCCCTGGTAAAGTTTTTGCATCAGTTTGAGTCCTTCGGAAGATATTACACTGAGTCGCCCTTCGGTGTACGTCCAGTATCATGGCATCAAGACGTTTTCTGCAGAAAAACTCCTTCATTTCATCTTTGCTTTACTGTAAGTAGAATGTGTGAATGAATGAGTACTATTGTCCTGTGAGTTCAGAGTTTTGCAAATTGTGTTTTTGTTGTTGTCTGGGTAACAAGCTGCTTTTCTCAGCTGTACTATGGAAGCGCGGCCCAGAAAAGTGTGTACTACACCCTGATAACTAACAGAAAGCTAAATCTGAACTCATGGGACAATAGCACTCGTTTGTTCGTTCATTCTACTTAAAATATTGGCAAAAATCAGGGGCTCACAGTGTTTCACCTGTATGCCATGTCAGAGACTTTAAACCAGGCTCTCAAGGCCAAAGCCTGCAGCTTAAGCTATTCCATCACCCTGAAGATGAGGTTCATCCCCAAGATGAACCTTCTAAAGTTACGCAGCCTTACCATTTCCAACCTCCATGTTTATGAAATGATCAACATTTTTCAATAAAACTGAACAACTTGGTATGTTATAACAAATATTTCATTAAAACAGCTGACTGGGAAGTCCTGATCGTGATCAATCAATAATGACTCTTTGATACAGTAGCCAAAATAAACTTAGACAGTCACATGATGTGTTTTGATTCGGAATTAATTATTCTGAATTAAATAATTCAGAACTAAACTATTCTCCTTCGTTTTTACATGGAAGTAATAGCAAATTAAGGTTTACATGGAAAACACGCTTACCTAATTCTGCTTTAGACCTGGGGATTGGGACGGGTTCTGATTGGACTGGGGGTGGGCGTGATGTATTTATGTCAGTTTTCGTCTACCTGGAAGTAAACAGACGCAGGTTCCTGCGCCTTTTCATTTCGATTATACGACATGAAAACCACATAACAAAACAGATTTTCTCTGTGTTTTGGTTGTAGTTTTGTAGCAGCAGCTTAACACTATCATACTACTTTATTTCTGCCATCTGGCACCACTTCAGCGCTTGTTTCATGTGTGTTTCGACAAGCGTCATTACAACAGGACAAGGGGAGAAGCATGCACAGAGCAACAGGAATTAAGTTTAAGGGAAATAAAAGGTTACATGACAAGTAAATTATTTTATTTGAAATTGAAAGAGGAGCAAACTAACCACGTAGTTCAGAATTAAGTTTTATTTGGAACTATTGTTTTCACTTGATATTAAAGGTTTACATGGTCTTAAAGTGGAATTAACCTTTATTCAGAATTAAAACTCTCATTGTAAACACATTCAATCAGCTTCTTATTTTTTTCTTTTGCTTCATGTGAGATCAACATGATGAGTTTATAAAGAAGGTAGTGGAGGTTAGACTGAGTTAATTATGAAAGCTCCCAATTTCTCCATAGGGGCTCAAAAAGATCTCAAAATTTCAGACAATTTTGAGAATTATTGCAGAAATTAAGATCTCTTTGGACCTGGAATTGAGACTACTGTAGGTTGAGATTTTGTGCAACTTTCCTATGTGGAAAGGCTGAGAAACAGGAGAAATAAGCCATCATCTCATTAATCTCTCACATGGATCTCACATTTGTGTAGGAGAAGTTAATGAGACCTTTATGAGATCTCCTTTCCAAAATTATTTTCCTCTGGGTTCTTAATGGTGCGTTCCAACCGACCATGTTGTCAGCGGCAAACACGCTTGACGCCCAAAGTTTGATGCTGGCTCACATAAAATCAGACGCTGACATTCAGAGACCAAAAAGCTGTTGAAGCACGTCAATAGCGTTTAGTGTGGTGGTGGACCCGGCTGCTTTCCTTTGTCTGTGTCTTTGTACAATTGCAGATGAAACTGAGCAGCTGCTTGGCTTTATTTAAAGATATACTTTATTAATCCCAATTAGTGAGCCAATTAGTAAATTCATTCTCTGCATTTAACCATCTCAGGTTGAACTGAGAGCAGTGGGCTGCTAATTAAAGCGCCCGGGGAGCAGTTGGTGGGGGTTAAGGACCTTTCTCAAAATAAAACCAACAAAATAAGGCCTAGCTATCCCAACTCCAAACTACCAGTGCAAGTCAAACACAAAAGGGAATCTAGCAACTAAACCATTAACCAAACTAAAACATCTGGAAATCAAAAACTAAAGAAACAAAGTTACCCAAACTAAAGTCACCAAACCTGACAAAACAAACTAAGGACAACTGTTGCCAGGCCGAGCAGGTGCCCCTTGAATGAGGGTGTGCTGGGTTCTTTTGTAGCTGTATGCCAGCTGCTCCAGGTGAGACTGATCAGCCATCAGAGGGTGAGGGGGGAGATGATGGTGGTGGGGAGCCAGGCCAAGCAGAACGGAGGGATCAGGCAGGAGGATTTGCATGTAAAATGAAAGACAACGGGTTAGTAACCAGGCAGCTGTAGCAGCAGTGGAAGGTACAGTGACAATATTGAGAGGAAATACAAAGCTTATGAACAATAAACCATTTGTCGATTATGGAATTAATCACCGATTATTTTGATAGTTAACTATTAGTCGATTAATCGACTAATCGTTGCAGCCCTACTCTGCTGCGTTTGATCTGAATGCACCAAAAGAGTGAGAACATGGCTGACAGCATCTTTCAGACCTTTTAAATATTTTATTCATTTGGCAAAACAAAAGCAAAAATCTTGCTTTTTTGTAAATGAAAAATACATCTTACTCTGCTTTAAAAAAAAAAAGCAAACAATGTATCTTGTCAAGAAAAATAATTTAATCAGTTCAGAAACACAGTAAAACACTTTCAAAACAAAACAAATGCAATTATCTTAAAATAAATTACATTTTTTTTCATGTCAAATTTCCTTATTACCAAGGCTTTTTTGTTTGTTATCTTTGGATCAATGCTGCTGAAGAACACTCACCTGGTTAACAAGATTAACCAGGTGAAGTTAATCTTTCCAGAGTTTAAAGGAAATTTAGTTCTATCTGTAGTAGAAAAAACACAGATGAGAAGCAACATCATTTGTATGGATGATATAAAAAGCCCTGGAAGGTTTTCACTTCCAAACAAAACACAAAGGAAAACTTCTCACTTTGATCCATTTTTATTTATATCTTCACTTTTAACATAAAGTTTGTTCATTTTAATGATAAAAGCAGAGAGAATAAGACTCCTTTTGATCAGAGAGTTGCTGTAAACAGTTCATGTGCTGATTTGACATCAGAGAAAACTCTACGGTAAATTTCAAAAACCTCAAGTGCATAATTCATCTAGGTATTCTGTTGTTCAGCTTAGCAGGATTAACTCCTCTTTTAATGTGCGATTTTAAGTTTTAGAGTGAGATTAGTAATCCCTGATGACAGATGATCA
Organism: Atherinomorus stipes; assembly: GCA_023101725.1. NCBI lineage: Eukaryota > Metazoa > Chordata > Actinopteri > Atheriniformes > Atherinidae > Atherinomorus > Atherinomorus stipes. The sequence continues at coordinate 79,551 of JALJCO010009022.1, forward strand.
TGGTTTCTCATTTCATCTCTGCTATTGGCAGTCTCACACCTGCAGAGTCACTGCCTCCAGACCAGGACTTCGATCTACATGATGTCACTGTTAAATAAACATGAGCAGCCATTAATGTTAACGGGCAGTCAGAGAGACCTTCGCTGAAGTTTGCATTACACCAAATTGCTTTAATATCAAAGGAAAAATAAGTGAAAATACTGCATGACTGCACTCTTTTGGAGGTATCGAGGTTGGCGTGTATGGCCCTGGGAAATCAGAGAGCTCAGGTCAGTCATTAATAACTTAGAGGTAGAAGAAGGTTTCCTTTTTTTTTTTTTTTTTTTTCTTTCAAGAAAAAAGGTGACTAATAACCATAAACATCCTACGGGAACACTGACCACGCTAATGTGTCACCAGCTGCTTCAGACCAAAATTACAACTGTGCAACATTATTCAGTTGTTTATAAGACTTCTATGTCTTCAGCCTTTGCGTGTAATTTGTGCACTGATCCATGTTAAATATATGCCACATTAAACCTGGAAATCGAAACGCTGCTGGTGCAGAGAAAACACACACACAGCCCTGATGATGTAGATCCAAAATCCACGACTTGGACCTTCATGACTGATTAACCTGAGCATGCAGCTTGGAGGCCTTTGAGCCATGTAGCTGTCTCACACAAACAACTCTGCTGCAAAATATCTTCATGTCAAACTAATCTGATGCAATCAAGACAACTTAAACACTTGACTTAGTCAACCTTATTATGACTTTCTTCTGTTTCTGTGTTCAAAGTGCAACATTATCAGCTTTATATAAATACACACACACACACACATATTAACAGGTGTGTGCACATCAAGTCGTCAAGAGCTGAAAGGAATAGTTCACCCTCAGAGTGATTTAACTTTATCTTCCACTTACCTTCATGGTGAGCAAGACTCTGGACCACTTTTTTAATATGTCAAATGCAGCCGGCGTTTAGGGCGACTTCTCGTTTCCCCCCATTAGAGTTCGCCGGGGTCCGAGCCAAAAAGGTCCATAAAAGTCCACAGAAAATTGTCAATATTCCTCCATACTGCTCGTCCCATGTAATCCAAGTGTCCTGAGTGGGTAGCATCCAGAATTTACTTGAAACTACGCCATTTAGTATATTTTTAGAGCCTAAAAAGGAGTATTGTTTACTTTCATGAAGCGCGCACATGCGCGGTCACGAAACTACGGAAGCCTCGGCGTTCAGAGCCTACTCTGCCGATAATTCAAGGGTAGAAGAAGAAATTCACTGTTTACATTGTGCTAAGAGCGCGAGAGCTCTAGACAAACCAGGACAAACACAAGAGGGGTTGATATTGATCTAAAAGTAAGAAAGAAAGAAAAAGAGCGCGCGATCTTGTCTGCCGCGGCTTCCGTAGTTTCGTGAACGTGCATCCGCGTGCTTGCTAAGCATGCGATTTAGTCTTGTTTAGACTCTAAAAATATACTAAATGGCGTAGTTTCAAGTAAATTCTGGATGCTACCCACTCAGGACACTTGGATTACATGGGACGAGCAGTATGGAGGAATATTGACAATTTTTTGTGGACTTTTATGGACCTTTTTGGCTCGAACCCTGGCGAACTCTATTGGGGGGGAACGAGAAGTCGTCCTAAATGCCGGCTGCATTTGACATATTAAAAAAGACTAAAAAGATTAAAAAAGAGTCTTGCTCACCATCAGAGTAAGTGGAAAATAAAGTTAAATCATTCTGAGGGTAAACTATTCCTTTAACTGCAGCCTTTCACCAACACACCTGAATCAAATGAATGGCTCATTAACACACCTCTGCACAACTGAATGACAGACATGCACAAGGTAATTCAGCCACACACACAATACATGTGTGTGCGTGTGTATATATGTATGTATGTATGTACGTATGTGTGTGTATATATATATATATATATATATATATATATGTATATATGTTGCAAATGTTTCCATCTTCAGCTTCTCGTTAGACTTTAAACTGATATAGCTTTTTCAATGTCCCTGCTTTACTTCGTAAATAACGTGAATAAACGCCAACCCTACTGAAATTTTCACGGATTCCAGACTGAAGTGATACTAAGGAAGAAGTGGATCAAAGCGATTCTCCAGAGTGAGGGACCGAACTTTATAACAAAACAACGTAGCATGTTTGTTTGTAGCCGGTGGGGCACAACACCGGCATGCTAGCATTAGACAGCTAGCGTTTACCGACGTGCTTAACTTTGTGCGTCTTAAAACACACAAACATCTAAAAATCGGGTTTGTACCCCCCCCCCCCCGTTTCCAGTGGAACAACTGGGGACTGCCAAGAAAGGAGACGCTTTCAGATGCTTGTGTGTTTTCAGCCGCACAAAGTTAGGCACGTCATCAAGCTGGCTAATGCTTACAGGCTAACACGACTGTATAGTCTGCCGGCCACAAACAAACGTGTGTCGTTTTATTATAAAGTTCGGTCCTCCACTGCGGCGAATCGGTCGTTTTGATCCACTTCTTCCTTAGCAAAATTCCTCAGAATTTACACCTTTAGCTGTAATATAAATATAAATAAAAGGTTACACTTTTTTTTTACATAAATCACGATTAAGATTTTTACTTTGGGTATCGATACTTCTGGCTACAATTTAGCCTCATGTTTAAGTATTTTTCCAACAACAGTCATAAGGGTTTAACAGCAACCTATTAGATAATATATATAAATCAAACTAAGCAGCCCTGGAAGATGCCATTGTTCCAAAAAAGGAGGTGTTTTTGCAGAGTGAAAATGGAGATGTACTGCAGGCCTCTTCAGTATTCAACTATTATAAGAAATGTCAACTGTGTTGAACAAGAGTGATGACGAAATACAAGTAAAGACAGAATTAATCTTTTCATGTCATAATTGAAATCCAGATCATTTATGATAATTGATAATTCAACTAATATCATAAATACATTTATACATCACTTGCACAGCTACTACTAAAGTTCCATGAAGTTCTACATGATGTAATTGCTGGGATATGTACTAAATTTCTTTTATAGTATCGAGACTTTGAATTAAACATTACAACAGTTATGTTTCCTTTTTTTCTGGGAGATTGAGACAAAGATTGAAAAAACAGAAATGGTTTTAATTGTTTTATTTCAGGGCTTGATCTGCAGAGAAAATACAAACATCACAAGGCTGAAAAAGAAATACTTAACATGTACATATCCATCACCCTTTACACTAAAGTACTCTGGACAACAGCAAAGTCAGTTTTAGACTGACATTGACAGCATATACAGCTATAAATATCAGTGCTGTACTGTTGCATTGCAGCATAAAGAACAAGGCGTTACAACACAACACACATCTGTGAATAGTTTATAGATGAACATTAGATCATAGAATTAAAAATTAAGTTGTTTTTTTTTCCCAAAGTATTTAATTACAAATGATAACTTATAAACACACAAGCTGGATGAAGTTCCAGTTACCATCACTAAACATGTTGTGAATGTTTACAAACTTTACCTTTTCTAAAATTAAACCTTTATGACAAATAGCCTGGTTCAAACACAAGATCATGTTTCCTACACTTACACAACTTTGGAAGCTAAGCTGCTGAAGGGACAATAAAAGTTTGCAACAGGTCATCTGTCCAAAACGATCCAGGTTCTTCCTCTAAGGACCTGAGAAAGAGAGTGGAATTAGTCAAAGTTGATATTTTTCATAGATAAATCTCTAAATATACATATTATTACAAATTTAAATGATTAATAACAAGCATAGTATGCTGTCATTTATTAATTACTGTAATATAATATCGTCTGTTGAACATACAATATTAACTTATGATATGAAAAATTCACTATCACTGAGTACATTGTAGCTGCTAATATATTTCTGCTTTTAGAGAATGTAAACAGTTTCATACTTTTATGAAAACTGACCTAAGGCCTACGTAGGTTTGTGTTTTTGGTTTGTTTTCTAATCATAATCCACTTCATAACTGTCACGGTTACCATACATTTAATTCGTTGGGATGCTTTGGTTTCATTAAACAAAATCTCCGAGTCAAACCAGCAGCTTATTTCTTACGAGCTAAGCTAAACTAGCCTATTAGCTTACCCATAACCTACAATGAAGTTAGACGTAGCTTTCTGTCACAGTGAGGAGTGTCACATCATTTTGAACTCATCACGGTAAAACGTCAATTTAATTTTTAAAGATGACAAAATACTTAGAGGGTATTAAATAAATAAACAGGACTCACTTTCCGATCGCCCTCCTTGTTGGTTTGTAAGGAAATAGAGGGCGCTATCGTGGAAAGAGAAGGGGTCTAAATCTGCGGGTCTAAGGGCGCATTCACAAAGCTTTTTTGATTTGAATCAGAGTCCGTTTGCTCAGAAAGTCCGCTTCGTTTAAGGGGAGTTGTGAATGCGCAAATTAACTCTGATCCGGAACAAACAAGCGGACTCGGTCCGCCTGCAAACGCAGATCTCGGTCCGATTCAAGTGAACCAAAGACAGAAAGTGGACTACAAACTGCATTGGCATTGTGGGTCAAACGTTGGACAACGTGGGTAAACACCACGACAACAAACTCACGTGTGGGACTGCGGTACTTATAAAGATGGCTCGTGGTCAGACATGGAGTTACGAGGAAGTAAAACCTTAATCAATATCTGGTCTGATGAAATCATATTCAGCTCCTTGTACAAAAATAATGTCGCTTACGGGCCTTTTCCACTAGCACAGGTCAGCTCAACTCACCTTAACTCAACTCAGTTTAACTTGGCTTGGTAGCTTTTCAATTACGATCCATTACCCCGACCAATAGTGTGCGGGGTAAGAATGACACTGATGCCACGTACTAGATTGTGCAACGTAAACGACAGCAACAGTCCACACTCCCTACCAGTAGGTGGCGGTAACGCACCTCAGTAATTGTTAGTAGCTGCCAGTAAAAACAGCAACAGAGGGAAAAAAAAGAAGTATGAGGAGAAAGTAACATGGGAGAGATGGATGATATCGTTACTGATGCAAATCATGGAAGAATTCATGTGGTGCAGGTGGTAGCAATCTTGCATTACAACGATCTATCTATCTATCTATATCTATCTCTCTCTCTTTCTCTCTCTCTCTCAACAAGATCGTGGAGAAACAAAAAAAGAATATTGTTCGGCAGAAAAGGGACTCAAACCCGCGACCTCTGGGTTGAAAGGCTATCTTGCTACCACTTACACCACATAAGTGCTTCTGGAGGCTGTGCAAATAATGATATCATTCGCCCCTCCAGATGACTTCTCATCGTCTTCTTCCTCTGTTACTGTTTTTACCGGCGGCTGACTAACAATTCATGAGTTACGTTACCGCCATTTACTGTTAGGGAGTGTGAACTGTCGCTCATTTAATGATGTCACTCTCTCACCCTGACATCTGATTGGCTAACCCCTTGGCCAATAGGCGGCATGCAGTGAGATGACGTCAGACATAGCTCGCTTCAGCACACTCAGAACCTCGCCAGAGCAGGTACAGAAAATGTATCACCTCAGCTTGGAAAACCCCCAGTAGGAAAGCCCAATAACTGAGGCGAGGTGAGGTGAGTAGAAAAGTGATGGTGGAAAAGTGGCATGAGTGGAGGAGGCAGAAGATGTGAGAACCTTCTTGTCCGTGCGTCTTGTCCTCACCTACAGTGAATCCGAAAGCAGCGCCACCTGAGATCCTCATTCTTGGCCCGTTTGGCTTGTTTGGCAATAGTGCAACGTGAACGCGATCTCGGTCCGGAAGACCACCCCCCGCCCCCAAACAGACCGAAACTCGTGGACTATGCTTTCTGAATGCGCCCTAAAAATGCGGTCTCCGGGTCTGCAGCCACATGCTTCTCCAATTTTAGAAAACGATTTCCATCTGTGTGCTAGTGTTGATTTTCAAACAGGAGTTTCATGCAATGATAAAAAAACAGCATTCTGTTTTCTTCAAATGTCCAGCATGGCTGTGAGATAAGTAAATGAATCAATGCTGTATGAGTTCAGCTCAGAATACTGTAATATCTGTGTCCCTGAGATCATCCTACACCCATTCAACAAGCCCAGGTTTGGTCTGGTAAGGTTTCCTGCAGAGATTGTTAGGCTGCATAAACCAGTCATCTCTGGAATAAAACAGCCATTGTAAACTTTAAAAGAAAAAAAAGACTGAAAATATTTAATACATGAGATAAATGATAAGCACAGGTATGTGTTAGCGTGTGGGTGCATAGTGTAAGAGCTGTTATGAAAAAAAGGTTAACGAGGTAGCAATGACAGTTATATCCTTAAATGAATGGTGTGTTGTACACCAAGCATCAAGTGAAAAGAAACTGATTTTTGCAGCAGAGCTTGTAAGTGTAAGCTATCCCCTCGAAGATAAAGCAGCAGTCTTTGCTTCCTCCTCAACAAATTTCATGTGGGTTTGAGAGTGAGAGGCTCCGATTAACAGATAGGTTGACAGATAGATTTTCACAGAGACGGGGGGATACGAGAAGAGCACATGAAAAGAGCAGAGACTTTAGATTCAAGTAAGAAGCTTACTTATAAAGTCAAAGGACTTATTTTTTTCTAGTGTCTGACGGTTCTTTATGAAAGCTGTCAGGATAGATTATCCTTACTGCAACAGGGTCAGAGGGAATGTCATGTCATGTCTTTCTTTGAGCACAAAAAAACAAACAATTCCCCGCTTCAGCATGCTTCACCGTGGCACAAGTCACTGCCAGATTTAAAATGTTACATGACATCCTGGTGAAAAAAGGTCTCTTCTTTTGTTTGGAGACAGGCTTTTTATTGCAGAGGAAAAGCAGGTGTTTTATTACAATGAAAGACATTTGGACTATAAGAGGCTTCACGCCTTACGACTGATAACGCATAATGTTACATGCTTAACGTCGATGTTACAGGTATGAATCTCTCTTTCATAAATTTAATACAACTCGATATATGATTGATTTTTAGACAAAGGCTGTTTGATTCAGTCCAACATTTTAAAACCTGAGGTCCCCTATTTGGGGGACTTTGAGAACAGATGGTGCCAAAATGGACACTTTGGAGGAGCCTGAACTGTCTGCAATAAAACACCGATAACGACTTCAATTTTATCAGAGTTGATCTTTGCAGAGATAATGATTTCATATTACAGTGTATTATGACCCGATGAAGGTTTAGAGATACAGATTTATCATTTCAAAGTGATATTTATATTCATCTTGTAAGTACTGGGAGACCCCCCCCCCCCCCCCCCCCACCACCACCACCACCTTTTTAAGGTGAGTCTGAAACTTTTTATTATCATTTCTGCTTTATGCATCTACATGTATTCCTCACCAGTAACATTTATAGATATTCAGTGGCATACAAAAGTTTACACACTTCCATTAAAAAAGGGCTAAATACACAATAGCAATTCAAATAACAAGAAACTGAAAAGTAATAATAGATAAAAATTTACTAAATTAAAATGTAGTAAAATAAGACATTGATTTTGAATTTTGGTTTTAAAAATTCACTGAAAAAAGCAAACAAAACTGTTAACAAATCAGAGCGCCTTGCTCATCAACAGTGGACCAAAATACCTGTCAACAGGTGCAGACATCTGATTGGACGTTACAGAGAACATGATTGCAGTGATTGCCTGAAAGTGTTGCTCAACAAAATTTTAGATCAGGTGCTCCACCATGCTTTTTTGACTTTTTGTTTGTTTTTCACTTTTCTGTTGAACCACAATTCAAACTAAATGTAGTGATTTTCATAAAACTTTCAATTATTATTATTTTTTATCAATTTCAGCTTACTTCACTGACAGCTGATTTTTTTCCCATCTTTAATGGGAGTGTATAAACTTTAATTCGCCATTGCATATTTTAACTAGGGGTACAATAATACATTGATCTATATCTAAACATCAATATAGATCAATTGGGCAAAAATTGATATTCAACCCACTTTTGTCATGAAAATGGCTAAATTTTTAAAGTTTCTCTGACACAACATTTTCACAACAAAATACATATTTATAGCTGTGCAGTCAGTGGAGAGATATAACAGAAATTGTACTGCGCGTGTACTTTCAAGTAGCTTCCAGTTATGTTAAGAAACAATAACCTTGTTTATTACTTGTAATATTGTTTCGTATTGATTGATGGATTCGGAATTAAATCGAATCAAAATTGTATCATGACTGAATTTGCGATATTGGCAAACATTGAATATTTATCCCCTGTATGGATATAATATTGTATTGTGATTTACACCCCTAATCAAGTCTCAGATTGTGTCATTCACTTGCAATTTTCTGGTGTAGTGAAGCTACACCCTTGTTTTTACATTTTACTCTGATTTTGATGTGGAAATTTTGACATTTCTGTGTAAAATCTTCTGCCAGTTAGTATGGTAATGATAAAATGGGGTCATTGACCAGTAAACAGCACCATATCTTTGATTAGGAAGTTAAAGTACAGACACAAATACATCTCCATGGTTCAAATCAGATTCCAGATTCATATTCACTCATCTTTACAGCTATAAATGCTGTGACAGATCAACAATAAAACCAAAGAAACAAGCATGAAAACATGTAAAACAGAAAATGTTTACAGGTTTCTCTGTAACAACATCTATCATAGATAGTAGAAGAAAAATGTTAATAAAATTTTTCACAGCACTATACAAGACATCAAATTATTTTCAACATAGTTCAAGATGATGTATTATTTTAATAAAGCGCTGTTCAGACAGAACAACTAGATAAAAAGAAACTGTCTTCTAAAAAAACACAAAAATAATGATTTATGTTAAAGAATAACTCCCTTTAGGTTGCTATGAAACTGCTTGTGAAGTGTAAAACTGGCATCAGCAACGGTCTGGTTTTAGCTTCTGCTTCACATGACCTTTGTCATAACTGTGTCACGCTCAGAGTTTTGCCCCGATGCAACCGCACACAGACACGTGCACGTACACACAGGTGAGCACAAGTTTGCATAAAGCTTCGAGCTCGCATTGTTGTCATCATCCAAGTGAAAATCAGATACAAATTCAGCATTTTTATAACTCAACCAGGGAGGTGATGAGTGTGGAAGTACTCATAGGCCTCTGCTGGGGATCTGGCCCCTTCGTCTTCATTTTCTTCGGTTGTGTGCCATTATTTTAGGTCATTTAAGCCGTGTGGCGTGAGGGGAGCCCATGTTGCTTTATTCTTTTGTTCGAGCTCCCCATCAGGAGGTCTGTTTAATGTTTTTTTTTTTTCATTCTTCATGTCTTTTCATTATAAATGTGTGTGTTGAACGTCACACTGCTTTTATTTACAACCTTAACTGCTGCAGTACCACTAGTAACACAGTTAGAAACAAGCAGGAAACACCAATAAAAGACATCCAATATCTGGATTCACCATGACAACTGCCAACAAAAAGCATGTTGTTTTTATTTTTATTTATTTATTTTTGTAAAGGAACTCTATGAAGAAGATACAAACAGCATGGGGGAAAAAAAAAGTCCTGCTTGAGTCCCGGTGGAAGTATGCTTACACAAGTCCACTGACTTCATATTTACTTCCATTTTCTACACCTGCTTATTCCAATATGTGTTTGTGGGGGGAGGCTGGAGCCTAGCAGCTACCAGATGAGAGGCAGGGGTCCAGATTTGTTATTTAATAGCATGTGGGTCTCACCAGGGAAGAAACATGTGGAGAAAAATGAAGATTAAGCATAAAAAAAAAACTTTGTGATGTCTGCGGATTTCCACGGTGTGTGATGTCCAATATTTACGGTAGAAGAAATTGGGTTGGAAGAGATTTTCAGCAGCAAACATATTTGAGGTCTGAAAATCGTACCCCAATAAAAAGACTTATGTTGTAATTGAGCTTCTATGGGATCACGTTGATATGAACAACTCATGTCTAATAGCGTGCTTTAGGCAGGAGATAGGTAGGAAGTAGAAAGTCTCCATCAGGTTTTTTGCCCCCAAGTCAATTGATTTTGAGAATCGTCCAATACCACGTCCCGATCTTAAAGGTTGAGTATGAAGTTCCCCCCATGAAAAAAAAAAGTTAGAGTTGAGCGAGTGAAATCCCTCTCAAACCCCGCCTTTGGGCTTCTACTCCCTTGATGTGGTGTGTTTGAACGCCACTCTCTCTCCCCCTGTCTGTAATTCGCTCTTTTGTATTGTTTTGGTCTGGTCGTGACGTTTCTGGGTGGAGATTTATGTTCATATCAGCAGCCAATGACAGAGCTAAGGGCATGACGCCGTGTGGGAATAAGCTCATGATTGGAGCAGACGCCAGTCACTCGAACTCTCGAAGGGAAAAAAAAAAAAAGAGAGAAAGAAAAAAACACGGATGCACCAAAGGAAAGGTAAGAGCTTCAGATAATGCAGTTTGGATAGCCAGGGTTAATATTAGTTTGGCTTTTACCTGCCTCTGAGCTCTGAAGGAGAAGCTTCAATCTGAATAGGCTTAAGAACGAGGCGGCCATTAGCCTGAGAGGGAGGAGCGCTCAGTTTGAATACTGTTGTTTGCAAACAGAAACGCTGGAGGGACTTCGGACTCTACCTTTAAACTTCTATAATACAATAAAAATATAAGAAAAAAGACAGACATTTGCCCCTACAAAATTGCGTTGAGTTCTTTTGAAAAGGGCTATATAGATCTGATTTGTTGTTATTATTAATATTAAAAAAGGGAAATTAAGCAATTTCCGGCATTTAGGCGAAATGGTGAACTGAATTCACTTAAAAACACTTTAAAGTGCTGATGACACGACCTTAACTTCAAGTAACTTTGCCATACAACAACACACCAAGACAAAATAAGAAGTTCTGTGCAGTTAGAAGTTAATCAGACATGTATGAACGTAAATATCCGATGTTTAGGAGGCTCGGCTAAAGGCTAATAGCTTTTCAGTCGCGAACCTAGCCACCATGATGTGTCGTCAGTGACATACAGAGTTGCGGTCCGCCCATTGACTTACATGTATAATCTAAGCTGTGGAAAACATGAAAGATGCTCCAGAACAGCTAGATTGGAACTGGTTTGTGTGCTGGGATCATCAGCCAGTTCAGAAAAGCGTGATAATGCTAAGGAGTTTGGGGAAATCACATTTTACAAGCTAGAACCGGAGTAGAACTGTAGCAGCTGCCTACAGTCTGTCTCCAGCCTCAGGTCCACTGGTTCAGCTAAAAGCCTGCAAGACCACACCGAGGGAACCAGAACTGTAAGGAGCGACCCGGAACAGACCAAGCAGACCCACAACTCATAAGGAGCTGCACCGGTTTGACATAGAGCCAGGCGTGACAGAGACGAGGCACTCTCTCTCTCTGCGTTAGCTCACAGCTAACAGCTAGCCGGAAGCTAGCCGCGGTAAATAATTAGCCTTTAAAAAATGAGAAGATAACAACTTACATTGTTCCAGTTGAGTTTTAAATAGTTCCTGTTTATAAGGATGAGGATGGAGGGAAGGGTGCAGCTTTGGAAGCAGCTGGAGGAGATCTAATGACCGGAGACGTCCTCATCTAACCGAGCCGCACCTGTCTGCCGATACAGCAGCTGTATGAGTGATGTGATGAAGCAACAATGGTTGAAAAAGAATATTCCAGAGGACATGATCACTGTTGCCACCTCTTCAGAGGGAGAAGTCGCTACTGGCTGACCCAAACGTCGCCAGAAGTCGCCAAATGATGTCATCGCGCTGTGATTACTTTCACGCATGCTTAGTATCAGTTTACAATACCTGATATTTTTTATTTGACATGTTACTATACAAATTAACAAGGGTGCCGAATGGGTGACAAACACATTTGAGTCATGGTGCAAAGAAGACCTAGTTGTGCAACAAGGCATCATGGGAAATAATCTGGATGAGGAGGCGCGGTCATCTCACTGCAAAGGGACAGTGGGAACAGTGAGTGAGTGCTGGGAAACGGGGAGGGAGGGGCCGACAGCAGGCAGCTTTCGATGGACAGACGGAGAGCAATATAAACTTCATCTGTCTTCATGAACACCAGAAAAAGTTGCTAGATTTGTCTCTAGGCGCTTTTTTAAAAAATAAATCGCTAGAAGGGTCTGAAAAGTTGCTAAAAATAGTGACAAAGCTGCTAAATTGGCAACAATGGACACGATCGTAGTTTCATTGTGTTAGAAGTCTCAACACGTCAGTGCCTGAAGCTCCAGTAAACAGACGCTGTAGACAGGAGAGACGAGCAGACGGGCTCCTGTCTACAGCGTCTGTTTCCCGGTAAGTCCGACTACGACCTGCTTCTTAAACCTCTTCAAAATGAAATTCTAAATCTGTAGGAAACCTAAATAAACTAACACTGTACTTACAAGCTTCTAACCATTAACTGTCAATACAATTTGAAGGCTGAGTCGTTACTGTTTGTCTGTAAAACTGGAAAAGGAACTTAAAAACCGCAATGAAGCCATTGACTTCAATGTTAAATAAGCTGTGAAGTCTCTCTGGCAGACATCACATCCGGTTTCGGCTCACAGCGCCAGTCTGGTCAGATGTGCTGAAAAGCAGTGATGTTTTCTGATAACTCATCTATGCAGCTGCGCTTGTTTCTGTTACATAGATCACCATGAAGGACGTTTTGGTTGATAAAACACTGCAAAAAATGTCAAAAACGTGTCATCAGCACTTTAAATTTATTATTTCTTTAAAGCCTTCTGGCTGATTCACATGAAGTCCATGTGTGGCACGTTCCGGTGTTCTGTCGAAATGTGGTACTTTTGATGTGCCGCCGTTTTGTTCAGACTCCTGTGGCGTGCCAGCTCACAAAATATCATTCTACTTTCGATCTATTTTCTGCAAGCACTGTGGCTGAATTTGTCAAGCCAGGCTGGAAGTTAATCAAGAACATGAGACAAATCTATCAAAATAGAATCATTTTCAATGTCAAACACCCAGATAAGTTTTAAAACCCGATCTCTTTTTAATCGATCTAATTATATGTCAATCGTGTCTTCATCTTTATTGAACATGCAAGTGGAAGGATTCGCACACAGAAATGTCGGCTTTCTGCTTTAAGTTGTATGAAAGCAAAACAGGAGGTGTAGCCATTGTGGAATTATCAGCTGTAGAAGTACAGCAGAGAAGCAGGACTGCCTGCCGACTGTGCGCGTCCGATGTGGACAGAAAGAGGGGCGGTGTCGACGAGAACATCGGTGTGCTTGCGCTTCCGCATGCAGTGTCCCTGGCGTAAAACAGAGCCACAAGTCAACCCATGCAAATTGGGACACCCCTTCAACAATCACGTGTCATCAGTGATCCCCCACAACTGGATACACTCCCACAGATAATTTATTTTCACCGAGTGACGTTTCGGGCACAGCCCTTCTTCAGACACTTTCTTCTTTGTCTGCGTTTTCTTGTGATCCAGCACCTGGTTTGGAACTTTTCTCGGGATGTGTGTGATTTTTCCGTTTGTTCATCAGTGATAGCGCCAGCTTGTACATACAGGAAGTAGATGTGTGCTGAGCTGTTGCTGGAAATCTCGAGAAATCATGAGGTCCACAGCCGCGGGTTAATGTTACCAGGCTAATGTTAACACTACATCCAATTTGGCCATTACATTTCCACTTGTGTTGTATCCCATGTACCCTCAATGTAACTGAAGACCAGCAGAGAGATTGCTGAAGTTTTTATTGATCACATTATCACCAAAGATTATCTGAGGGCTGCCAGAGCACTGCTAGTGTTCAGCCTGGTAAGATTGATGTTACTGAAGCCTCAATGTAGTATTAGCGATTTTTTGAATATGTACTTACAAAGAAAATCACCATTAATCATTGAAACAACGTTAAACTCGACACAATAGTTGTTGTAAATTTTTAAACCATCTATAGAGAAAATACATTTACGAATTTCTTTGGACTTCAGTAAACATCTTGCCTTTGATTCGCAAGCATTCTGGGATATTTGTCACACCCCTTTGTTTGAAGTATGCATTCGAAAAATCTTTGTTTGAAGGGTGTATATAACCCTACCACTTACCCCTAACCCTCGGTCCTAACAGGAATTAGGATACCCTACCCTTACATGGGAACGTATAAAACTGAGGGGGAGGACCAACTGGTCGGGCCAAGTGGTGAAATGAGATTCAGCCTATGGGATCCACACACGTTTGTAAAATAGCATTTAGCTCAGTTGTTGAAGGCAGTCATGCGATTTACAGAAACTACAGCTCCTTGGTGCAGCTGGCCCAGGTTTGAATCCTGACCTTAGACCCTTTGCCGCTTGTCACTCTGATACCTCCTTTCCTGCTGAGCTACTGTCAAATAAAGGCCACGAGATCCTTAAAATGCTTAGCGTAATGCTATTGATGGCTTTTTAAATTAACTCTAAACAGTAGTTCAAACTTATATGAGCATCTATAAAGTTGCTTTCTCACCTGAAGAGCAGACATAACCAGAGCAATGGTTACTTTTAACCTCAACAATGAATTCCTCCTCATCCATTTCACAAAGAGGCCTGTGTTTGATTCAAGACAGTTCTGCTTTTCAAACAAGAAAGACAAACCTTAAACTCAAAAGCAACATAAAAGAAGAGAGGCCATGAGATTGGCACTAGGATGTCATTGCATTAAACAGGTAGGCTGTAATTTAAAAAAATAGTCTTTTCAGGAGCAGTCTTGAAAAGTGGATGGTTTTGAGAAGTGCCATGGTGTGTTGTGGAGTGCTGCCACATGCACAACCACTGCTGGTGGGAGATGTTATAATACAAAATTATAAGGGTAGCTGTTTTGACAGGTTTAATTTTGGCATTTGCATGGTGTTTTGTGCAACTTCTATAAAGACAAACAGCAGGGTGCAGAAGATGTGTTCTTCAGTTACTGACTGTTAAAATAAACAAAGTGATACTTTCAGCTTCTTACATTGCCACAGATACACTATATTATCAAAAGTATTCACTCACCTGTCGTGACTCACATATTAGCTAAAAGTGACATCCCATTCCTAAACTATAGGGTTCAATGTGTCGTTGGTCCACCTTTGCAGCTAGAACAACTTCAGCTCATCTGGGAAGGCTGTCCACAAGGTTTAGGGGTGTTGATGGGAATTTTTGACCATTCTTTCAGGAGCGCAATTATGAGGTCACACTCTGATGTTGGACAAAAAAACCTAGCTCTCAGTCTCCACTCTAATTCATCCTAAAGGTGTTGTATCGGGTTGAGGTCAGGACTCTGTGCAAGCCAGTCAAGTTCTTCCACACCAGACTCTGCATCCAGGTCTTTATGGACCTGCTTTGTGCACTGGTGCACAGTCATGTTGGAAGAGGAAGGGGCCAGCTCCAAACTGTTCCACAAAGTTGGGAGCATGAAATTGTCCAAAATGTCTTGGTATGCTGAAGCAATCAGAGTTTCTTTCACTGGAACTAAGGGGCCAAGCCCAGCTCCTGAAAAACAACCCCACACCATAACCCCCCCTCCACCAAACTTTACACTTGCCACAATGCAGTCAGACAAGTATTGTTCTCCTGGCAACCGCCAAACCCAGACTCGTCCATCAGATTGCCAGATGGAGAAGTGCGATTCATCATTCCAGCGAACGCCTCCACTGCTCTAGAGTCTAGTGGTGGCGTGCTTTACACCACTGCATCCGATGCTTTGCATTGCACTTTGTACTGTATGGATGGATGCAGCTGATCGTCGTGGAAACCCGTTCCATGAAGCTCTCTGTGCACTGTTCTTGAACTGATCTGAAGGCCACATGAAGTTTGGAGGTCTGTAGTGACTGACTCTGCAGAAAGTTGGCCACCTCTTCGCACCATGCCCTTCAGCATACTCTGACCCCGCTTCATCAGTTTATGTGGTCTACCACTTCGCGGCTGAGTTGCTGTCATTCCTAAACACTTCCATTTTCTCGGAACACAGCTGACAGTTGACTGTGGAATATTTAGGAGCGTGGAAATTTCATGACTGGATTTGTTGCACAGGTGGCATCCTGTCTCAGTTCCACGCTGGAATTCACTGAGCTCCTGAGAGCAACACATTCTTTCGCACGTTTGTAAAAACAGTCTGCATGTCTAGCTGCTCCATTTTATACACCTGTGGCCATGGAAGTGACTGGAACACCTGATTCCAATAATTGGGATGGGTGAGCAAATACTTTTGGCAATATAGTGTATGTCTGGTTGAATGTGTCTTCGGCAAGCCATAGGAACACTGACACATAATGTGGTAGTGTTGTGAGAATACTTAAGTGCTATACCTGCTAGATTTAGAAAAAATAACACCTAAAAAAAAAAAAAAAGGTTAAAACGTGGACTGTGAAATACTGTACATTGTTAGAACAAACCCACACAGACACACAACCAAAAATCCTTGAAAAAAGGACCAATGTCACATGTTAATGGGTTGCAGAATGTTTACTGTAGCTGATGTTGTGAGAACTCAGTCTGTCTCATTGTGTTTTATTAAATGTTCAGCTCAACAGCTCAAAAATGAACAAATTGTATACTGTTGGTGGTCATGATTTCCTTCAGAGCATGAGAGTAACATCTCTAAAATAGAAAAGTCAGTATGTCCTAAAAACATCTTTGTCTAGCATTTCAAAGAAACTGTAGTATTCTTCTCTCCTCCACAAACTCAACAGTGAATCTTTACACTGTTACAGCTATGTCAGGAGTAAAACTTTAGTCTTCATTTTTAACCAGCAGTAAGACCCTGTTTCACACCTTGTACTCAATAACAACAATAATAATAATAATGTATTTTATTTGAGATTGCCTTATCAGAGCACCCAGGGACACTGTACAAAGCAGATTATAGGTACCACAGCACAAAACAGAACAAAAGAATACTGCGTCGATCTGTATGGGCTTAGGTGAAATAATACTGTGAACAGATGAGTTTAGAGTCTGGATTTGAAGAGAGGAAAGGAGTCCATGGAGATCAAGAGGGAAGGAATTCCAGAGATGGGGGTTAGAGGAACTAAACACACTACACCCCACTGTGACAAGACGGGCCGGGGGAACAGAAAGCTGGAAGTTGGGGGGGGAGGGATCGCAAGAGCGGGTAGGGGTGTTTTAAATGAAGGAGATCAGAAATGTAAGATGAAGCCATGTTGAACTGCCTTGAAGGTCATAAGAAGTAATTTGAAAATAATCCTGTTCGTTGAAAAGCCAATGGAGTTCTGGCAGAATGGCAGAAATATGATAACTTATTGAGCGTCCGAGTATTTAGGCGTGCTGCACTGTTTCGGAGGAGCTGTAGTTCCTGCAGGGATTATTTGGAAGGCGAAATAGAAGCAAGTTGCAATCATCAGTCCCAGAGGTGATCAGGCTGTGAACAAGGATGGCGGCAGTTTGGGGAGTGACAGAGGGACGGAGGTGGCTACCCTTACGCTCTGCGGCCATCTTGGGAATCGGTTCTCTGTTGTTCGATTCCATGGAGTCGTGCATCTGCCTGCCTATCGATTCCACTTATCGGTTCCGTAAATGTCGGACGCATTTGCGTGCTGACGTCACGTACGCGTCTCCAACATGGCGTCGCGGCAAACGTGCTCCAAAGTTTGGTTGAATTTCATGAAAAAAATACGATATAAGCGCGAGTTACACGTTAATCACATCAGAGGGAGGAAACACCCTCAACTTTTGGCCACACAGCAGTTAGTCTGTCGGAATATAAAGCCTTTCGTACGTTGCTAAGCAACCGTGGTGGCACTCGTGGGGGGGGGGGCTCAGCTCAGCACGCCTTCTGTCCGCAACGTTGCAGGTAACGTAAAACTCCCGTTCACTGTAATAATGTTAGAGATTATTCATAAAATATTGCGCTATGTCTTAACCTTTAGTCTTTAGTTTATCTTGAACATGTTTAAAGGAAAGCAGCAGCATCTTCTGTGTCAGGTGTATACTGCTGTGTACTACTATGTACTACTGTGTACTGCTCAGTGTACTGCTCTGTAAATTATAACAAAATAGCTGACAAATGAAACGAAACACACACACACACATATTCATACATATTTACACACACATAATAATAAAAATTTAATTCAACATGTTCAAAAGGAGTAAAAAGAAGTTCCCTTTAAGTCCTAAAAGATCTCGTATTCTTCATTAAAAGGTAAACATGTTATTTTTTTTCTGCACAGAAACTGTTTCTGTACAGAAGTCGATCACTGCAGTTGTATTTTATGAGTTGTTTTTTAACGAAAGTCAACTTAAGGTGAAGTTGAAGGCAAAATTGTGATGCATATTTTAAATGGAAAGAGTTACTGCAACCAAAGCCGTTCATACTGTATTTAATCATTCAATGAGAATCGATAAGGAACCGAATCGAAACGTGGTATCGATAATGGAATCGGAATCGCTAAATTCTTAACGATTCCCATCCCTAATCTTGACTGTTGGGGTTAAGCCTGGGAAACACTGTGCGATGTTTTCAATCGCTGCTCGCAGCCCCAACTCAAATAGTGAGACTCAATTGTAGAGTTCAAAAGTTCACATCTTGTGATGTATGTCCTTACACTGTATGAACTGATGCTCGGATGCAATCTCACTACTCACACTGTACGTCTTCAAATCAGGTTGGGGTCTTGAACAATCCCAACATGGAACGCAATAAATAAAGGTAGGCTAGTAGAAGAAGAAGAAGACGACAACAACAGCAACAGTATGCCATCACCGCATCACCGCTGCCGTGGTGATTTGCATATTTCGTGAAGAATTCGCCATAAAGAAAAGGCAACGACGTTGCGTGGACGAGTAATTGGCTGAGCAGACGAGGGCTGTACGGTCTGTTCTTCTACAACGAGAAGTCTATTCAAATGACAAGCTGGGACGCCATGCTGCCTCTGGATTACTTCTGTTTTTGTTTTGCGCATGTGAAATGTGAAAATCACAGAGGAAAGAGTTTTCAGTCTGGTCGTGGCGCCGCTTCAACATGCGATTCACTCACGAGCCACGACCAAAATATCAAACAGGTTTGATTTTTTGCGACCCATGATTTCTGATCAGGAGCTCGTTGTGAGGTGCCAATCGCCTCTCATGACCCCCTCGTTTACTGCACAACCCATGACACACAATTTGGCCAAGAGTCGTCCCAATCCCCAAAATTGTTGCATAAATGGAAAATTGGCTCAAAAACAGTCAAATATCGCAGTATATGCCGGGCTTTAGAGAATTGAGTCGCTGAAAATGATGAATTGCGAAGTCCCGCTTCCTGTCCTGTGATTGGTCCGGTCAATTTTTTACCGAGATCAAAATCAGCCTTCAACCGAGGGTGCCCAGACTGGGGGGGGGGGGGGGGGGGGGGGGGGGGGGGGGGGGGGGGGGGGGGGGGGGGGGGGGGGGGGGGGGGGGGGGGGGGCCACGGGCCCCGGAGCGGGGGGGGGGGGGGGGGGGAAAAAAAAAAAAAAAAAAAAAAAAAAAAAAAAAAAAAAAAAAAAAAAAAAAAAAAAAAAAAAAAAAAAAAAAAAAAAAACTTGCCTTGTACCTCATGCATGCCGTTAGTCAGGCTGGCTTGCCAGCATCTTTGTTATTGCTAACATGGCTACATGATGCTTCAGTACTTGTTCAATTTTCTTTATGTGAAGTTCTTGAAAAAGGTATACAGGAAAAATCTGACCTTGCTAAGTGATTTTTTATTTTGACTTGGTGTGTATCCCTGCAGAGGAACTTTTGACAAATAAGTCTTAAGCAATTAGTAACAGGCTTTGTCTCATGGGAGATGAAGGTCACGCTTTATTTAAAAAACTGCCACTGTGTCTGTTTGAAGAAGTTTGAAGGTGCTTTAGCCAGCAAATAATCTAACAGGTTTTAGTGTGTGTACACAGCTTGCAAATGCTCGTGTTTTCTTTCCACAAGGTAATGCGCCAATACCCAAGGGATCATTGCATATTCAAAGTAATGTCTATACCGACAGAAATAGATTGTGCACAATTATGATGCATGAAGAGCATTAAGGAGCAGTCACACTGAGCAGTGCTTACAGTCATCTTATATGACAACCAAAATGATGATTCTGTTCCATGACATCAGTGACTTGAACAGACCATTCACCAACCTCCTCAGTGGCTCATCCTGAGCAGCTGGCTGTCTGACTGAACCACAGGATGAGCTCGACATTGCCTCTAAAAGCAAATATGTCAATCAATAGAGCAGCCCAGCATGAGATCTTCAACGTCATTTGTATTTCTCAGTTGCAGCATGGAAAAGTAATGATTTGAAATGAGTCATAAAAATCTACATTTTTGTAAATGTTACAATCTGAATGCACATATTCAATGTTGCATGTTAAAGTATTCCTGTTTTTGCACGGTTCAACTAGGGTTTCTTTTGTTTGTTTTTTTCCTTTAAAGAGCTGCAGTTAATGATTTGCACTGTTCATTTCCCTCATGGAAGCATCTTGATCCTTTTGTTTTCCCACCTGGATGTGAAAATCCACTTGTGGAAACATGTTACATGCTTCAAATCAATAATCCATCTCAGCAAACATTGCCTTTTTGTTTTTTGGCCTGGTAATGATTGTGGTAAATAGTATATTGTAGCAAATGGTATTAATAAATTCTGCTTTATTATTACTATTAAAATACACTGGAAGACCACTATCAATTTAATCGAGCATCAAGTTCACCTTAATGGCAGAAATAGAAAAAACACATACTTTTAAGAAATTTGGAAGATGAAGATGTTGCATTGAATAAAAAAACCATCCACACAATATATTGCAGCTTTAGAGTTATGTTGAAGTTGAAGTTCAATTTTATTTATATAGCTCATTTACGATGCGACTATGGTTGCCGAAAGTGCTGAACAAATTTAAACAAGAAAAGAAGGTAATAAAACCATTTAAAAGCAACAAACAGTTGGATTATAGGAAATATTAAAAGAAAAATTCAAATTTGAAGCGAAAAAAGAATAAAACAAAAATAAAGAGTGAAGGATCTGGTGGTCAACAGGCTGCCAAGAGGTCTAAGAAAACCAAGACAGTCGAGTTTAAGTTGAGTATTAAAGCATGAGTTGGTAATCCTGTTCAGAAACACTTTTTGTTCTACTGGGTGAAATGGTCCTTCCATCCTGACAATAGTAAACACATCATGTGTTCATAAAAAGAAAGGAAGGAAAAAAGTCAGACCTCTGTGAGAGCTGCAGTTCTGTGAAAACTCTGACCAACCTGCCATTCACACCGAAAGGCAGGAATTGATCATTCACAGCATATAGAAAGAACCAAACGATGTCTTTATGTCTCGTCTCTGACCCTCCCCCTCTTCCCGTCCCCACTGGCACTGCTTGTGCGGCGCTCACTGTAAACAAATATAGCCAATAGGCATGATAATCGAAACTCGGTTCCTCGGGGCCATCGATAAGAAATGGATCAATTTCCCGGAATCGAACCCCGTTTTGAGACCCGGTTCCCGTTATCGATGCCTTGACGTGATTTCCGCAATTTCTGTCGGCGAATTCTCAAAGACAAGATGGAGCGGAAGAAGCGGTGGAGGGCATGGCTTCACTTCTCAAAAAAAGATGAAGAAAAGGCTGTATGCAACCACTGTGATGCTGTGCTCTCCTGTAAGGGAGGCAATATAACCAGCATGTTAAAACATTTAGATGCAGTTCACAACCTCAATGTGAGAGACGCCTGTCATGTCTTCGAGACGTGGAAACAAGGCGAGCGACAGTCAAAACGTCCCCCTTCAGCTTCCAGCAGCGTCACAGCTCGTACAGGATCAGGCGACATGCTTTCATTTTCAGGTTGGTTAGTTACTTAATAGCTATTGTTTGCCGAATGACTTCCATAGCATTTTCCATCAGGTACAGCAGGTAGCTCTATTTAACTTGGCTAACGAGCTTGCTCCGTAGTTACCTACGGTACTCCATTAACGTAAGCCTTTTATTCGTGTCGGATAACGTAGCGTTGTACACCACTCCAGATTGTGTTGGTCTGTCTAGAAGCAGTAGCTAACGTTATTGATGTAAGTTAACGTTGGTGCTTACAAGATGCAAAATGAAGTAAGAACGATGCTGTTTCAGATGATGTCAGCAGCAGCCAGAGTGACAAAGGCAGTGGCAGCAGAGCTGGCTCTGCGCCTAACCCTTTCTCCATAGCAAAGTTCAACGCTGAGCGCAGCAAAATGAGTGAGGATGAGACAAACATCATTCGCCTCCTAACGCGAATGATGGTTAAATGTCTTCTCCCTTTCAGTTTGGTAAACACAGACGAATACAAGTAGGTTAATTAGCATTTTTCTGACATTAAATGTCACTATCAGGCTTTATGAACTTCAGGTTAAGTTATTTGGATTGAATGCTTAACAGTCGTCCTCAAAATTATTCATACTTTCCAATTAAAGAAAAGGCTAAGTGAACAATAGTAATTCAAATAACAAGAAAATAAATAAACTAGTAATAAATAACAATTTACAAAGTTGTAATTTACTGAAACGAAATATTGCTTAGGAATTGTGGTTGAAAATAATGATGATGATGATAAAGAAACAAAACTGTCCAGGACACATTAAAGCACCTTTTCTGTGAAATTTGGACTAAAATACCTGTCAACAGGTGTATAAGTCTTCTTGAACATTAGAGAAAACACCTGATTGCAATGATTGTCTCAGAATGTTGCTCAACAAAATTTTAGCTTCAGAGCCCCATCATGCTTGTTTGCTTTTTTTTTATATATATATATATATATATATATATATATATTTCTGTTGAACCACAATTCAAAATCAATGTCAGGATTTTCATAGAATTTTTATTTGTCATTACTTTTGTCAGTTTTAAGTTACTTTACTGACAGCTGATTTTTTTTCCTTTTTTTAATTGGACGGTATTAATCATTTTGAGGATGACATTCAGAGGAGCAGACTTGATCCAGAGAAGGCAGACATGCTAATTTTCTTGAAAAAAATTGTTGATTTTCTTATAAATTTTTCAGAGTTCAGAGGTCATTCTTGTGTGGCAAGGGGTGAAACACACATGAAACACCACATCAGAGTTCAGTGGCTGCACTTATTTCCAGATAAAGCTTCTTTTTGTTCTAGATGTTTTTGTTAGTTTCCCCCTGTTTTTCTGTGACATTGAGTATCTGCTGATACTCAAATGTAGAGCACATTGAATAAAAGTAAGCTTTTGTTACAAGCTATACATTGTTTCTTTTCATACACAACAAAGTATCAGGCATTGATAAGAAAATCGATAAGGAATCGAATCGATAAGCTGCATCAATAATGGCATTGACATCGATAATTTCTTATCAATTATCATCCCTAATGGCCAATGGGCTGCTGCCAAAAAAAACCAACAGATGAGGATTAAAGGCCAACTTTCATTTTAAACATATATAGAAGCCCTTTGTAGTGTATCAGGTCCACACTGAACATTGCCAATGCAAAAAATGTACAAATAATAGTCTGACGGGGCTTTCCTGCCACTCCGTGTGAAAATAGCGTCCCCAGCAACAGACCGGAAGTGACGTAGGGGAACGCACCCAACTCTACTGATAAAACACATGGATCACAGCAGGAGGAGGCGACTCTGAATACCACATTCATCACAGCTTTAATGCTGAAGGCCACAGTTATATGTAGAGACATGAAAATGTTGAAAATAACATTAAAAAAAAAATTCTTTTCTTAGTCACCTCTCGATTAGTTTTCATTTTTAGATCACGTGTACAAGATGCTTAGTGTCACACATTTAGACCTTCTACGGTTTTTACACTGTTTAAAAAATCTTTTCCTTATCTGATTAATTTGATCTTATTTTAGCAACCATCATTATGTATTTGTTGAGGTTTTCAGTGTGTTTAAGCGACAGCTGCTGATGAATCTCCATTTAAAGGAGACGGTCTCTGCTCCCGCGGATCATCCAGGTCACGAATGTCTGCCGAATCCGTGTGTTTACTCCCACCGACAACCGGCTCCGTTACACCTCAACAAAACACAGCAGCAGGACATTTCCCTTTGACTCTGTCCACAGATGTCTCTGCTAACAGCAGCACCGTCTCACGGCTCATACAAAGCGCTTTTACATCTTTTTGGAGACCAAATGTGGAGAAAAGTTGAGTGAGCCGCTGAAAGTGACCGAGGAGCCGATATCAACCGTCCTGGGAGGAAGAAAAGACGTCCTGGAAGCCAAACATGAGCTCAGTCTGGAGGGACGAGAGTTTCTTTCCTCTTCTAGTAACTTTGGGTCGGAAATCCTCGCTTTTCCCCGGATTTAGTGCTGAAAAGGCAGCGGAGAAAACACAGTGTCTGATGCGACAGCAGAGCTGCGGGGTTGCGGGTGGACTGAGTCATCTCTCCACAGTTCGTGAGCCGCGCGCCACTGCTCTTTCCGTACGAAAATAATGGGACGCAAAGCATTTTTTTTTACCACGAATCATGTGTACGGGCGTTTATGGGTCCCGCCTCCGGCTTTGAGCTCTTGATGTTGAGAAGAACAGCGAGAAACAAACACTGAAACCTGCAGAAACTCAGCAGCTGCGCTGGCTAAAGCTAAGCTAAAGCTAAGCTAATGTTTCCACGTCCCTGCTGTGGCCGAGCCAGTGCAAGGAGAAGAGGACGTCTCTGGCGGTGATCGAGAAGGTGCTGGCTGGGAGAGTTAAGCCTCAGCTGTAGAGGTGAGGTAAAGAAAGAACATGGATGTTCAGAAAGATGATGTCTAGCTGCTAATCGGCTGTTGTCTCGCCGTTTATCTGTTATTGTTTTGCATTGGTCAGTAAGTGGAATTCACAGGACTTCACCTACTCTGACGTCAGAGGTCACAGGATTCCAAATCTGTGCTGTGTTTGTGAAGGAGAGTTTTTATCCCCCTCCCTGTCCCTTTTTAAGTAATACTTCCTGGCTCTTCTCAACTTAAGAGACCTAACAGTTACTGCCTCATCTCAGGGAAGGATTTTCTGCAGTTATAAAGAACATGAAACATGCACTTCAAGTCTTGGAGGTGTTGATGTTTGCAGTGTGAACTTTTTACACCGCAGAAGGAGTTGGAAGTGAGTGATAAGGCTTTTAGAAACGTGGTTCGTCAGCTGTTTCTGATCAAGCTAACGAGCTATCCACTCGGCTGTTGTTGGTTAACCTGCTCGTAAAACACCGGCAGACACATCCCTGCGCTCTGAAGGAGTGGTTTTGGGTGATGTGTTCATTTCAAATGTAACTTGCTTGAATAGTTTTTCCAGCATTGCCAACCATAGTTTTAAACAAATATCGTTTAAATGTTTAAAAAGTGCTGTATCAGTACTGTGTAGAGAACTAAAACTAGACTGATACTTGTCAAGGATCTCACTTGAGTTCAAATAGGCAATTACAGCCACTTTAATTCCTCCAGAATTTTAGGGTTGAAGGGCAATTTAGAGATTGGCCTGGAATTAACAAGGACAGGAGGAGTTTAGATCTTTCTTTTTCTTTTTTTTTTTTTTTACTATGTAGTATGGCCTGCTTAAAAGAAACAGACACAGCCAAATGACAGGATAGTAATAATCATGAACAAAATAGCAGAAATAACATGGGCAAAAGCACATCTGATTAAAGTAGAGTGGAGTGGACACAATCAGCAGGCGAGTAAGAAGGCTGAAGCCCAAACACCACCTTAGACAGTTGAACAAGAAACACAGGCTCAAATTCCTCAG
This sequence comes from Atherinomorus stipes, assembly GCA_023101725.1. Lineage (NCBI taxonomy): Eukaryota > Metazoa > Chordata > Actinopteri > Atheriniformes > Atherinidae > Atherinomorus > Atherinomorus stipes. The sequence goes on from JALJCO010009022.1 coordinate 105,123, forward strand.
AGACAACTGAGCATGTGGATGGATCGGTAGGATCTGGAGCTCCATCACTCATCAGAGCCTGTGGAGTTTTTAAACAAGCAAACATAAAAAAAAAAAAGTAAGACAATGAGCCACAGATGCAGAAAATGTCCACTCTACCTGATCTTAAAAATAGTCTAGAGAAATTGCTTAATTAAATGTTCTGTATTTGAATATCTAAACAAAAAATAAACGTGTTTACAGTTTATTTACTTGGGACTATCTATCTTTTAATGCATTTTATCAGTGAATCATTTTTATTAATCAGATTTCAATTTATTAACCTATTTACAGTTTTTTCCAAGTGTTTCTTTTTTCTGGAGTAAAATCTAATATTTAGGTAGCTATAAAAGCCTGAATTTATTCTACTAATTATCACCCTTTTGTTGCATGTATGTTCATGCATGTTCATATGTGTGTAAATGTCTTGTGAGAGTCTATACTGTATCTTGTCACATTTTTGAATAGATTTTTTTTATCATGTCGGATGACATCATCATGACATCATATCTGCGGGTGGATTTGGTTTAGTTGCTGAAAACAAATTAAACTAAGAGAGATTATTCAAACTAATACAGTGTTTCTACATGACTGGGTCCTAGACCAGTTTGGACGGGAAAAGTTTGTAGTGTAAACAAAAGGTTGAGCACATTTGAGTTTTCATCTACTATGACACACACTTGCACGCACACATAAACACAGCAGAAGCATTTCCTTGTTCTTAGAGAATTTTGGGACCTTGTCAACTGCACAGCTGGATTTGATGACTAAATAGCGTTTTGAATATTGACAAGACGGTCCATTAGAATCTATCTTTCTCCCATTTTCTCACGGGTGGAGTCGCTAAGCCACGGTTGACAGCCAGGCATGGAGCATCTCGTTGTAAGTGGTGTAATTGTGTCTAAATTGCTTAAGCATGTAGAATTAAAAAGATCAGCAAGGTCATCAGCACTTAGAGTGCAGAAGTCAGTCAGGTCTGAGAGTACGGAGAGATTAGCTGCCTCAGAAAACTGAGATGGCTTTAAAGGAACAATACCTGATTTTATTCTAATCTAGTTAAGAAACTGGGGATAACGTGTAGGGTCAGGGCCTACAGTTCAAACTAAACTGGTCTCCTCGCTCATGGTTCCAAACTTGTGCAGAATCAGGTAAAGCTCTTTTCAGCATTTTCCTTCAATGAGTCATTTTGCAGAACTTCATTGTAGTGTTGTCACGATGCTCGGTACTTCCATACCAAGTCGGTACCAGCATTACTGTTTTACTGTCGGTACCTGTATTTTCATGGTACTGGAGGTACCGAGCGTGGTGTTCACCCGCCAAACAGCTCAGTGAAGAAGTGTACTCAGATCGTAGCGGGGCTGCTGCTCCATCTCATGTCGCTGGCAAAAAAGAGCAACAAGGAGCCATAAATGTTTCCTCCACAATCATTTAGTAGTGACGGGCCCCCGTTCCTAATCTAAGCCGCCCACATGCGGCCGCGTAGCGCCCCGCTCCAGCCTACACGCGCATCATCCCACACCAGCTGTCAGACATCCCCGCATCTTTGCACACTGAGAACATGTGAGCATTTTCACGGCTGATGGAAAGAACTGAACTCAATGTTGTTTTCTTTCAAATACTAGAAGACTTCATGCCATAACAGACCTATTTTATTATCGTATTTATGTTGGTTTCTATTTATTTGTTCATGATTGATGAAACTTTTTTCATTGTAGTTACAAAAGCACATTTGTTGTGAATACTTTGTTTGTGTTTTAATTGAAAGAGGGAAATAAATAATAAAGGAGGGGATAATATTTTTTTTGGGGGGGGGGGGGGGGGGGTGGAACGGAAGGGAACGTGAACTTCTGGAAAAATGGTAAATAAACAATACTAGATTATTTACATTTTGTTGGTCAGGGTTGGATAATTATTAAATAAAAAAAATTCAAATCTGGGAAAGTTAGAAATCCACTCCAAGCAAACTCATTCAAAAAAAAATTCTTCAAAAAAAATAATCAACTAAAAAAATTCGAAAACCCAAAGACCGTCTTGAACAATCATCTATGCGAAAACGCGGCTTGGATTTAATACCAAAATGATTTCAAAACTCCAACAAAGTTCATAAACAAATAAGAAATAATGAATTGTATTAAAGAAGAAAGGCAAAATGCCACTGCGGGCAGAGGACCATGGAAATATCCCCCACGTTCCCCTCCCGTTTGCTCGTTTTATTTATATGTTAGGGTTTTTTTTGTTTGGTTTTGAAGAGAACAACCATTAGACTGAGAATCAACAATCAGTTTAGATCAATAAGATCTATTCACTTGGAAATTGTGCTAAATGTAGGATAACTGTGCTAACTGTGGGCTAACTGTACTCAATGATTTGCAAATGAGTTGTCATGAAACATTGAGACATGTACAAGGACATTTGCAATTTAATGAAATAAATAAGAAATGCAATTATGTTGTGAACATTTTCCAAATGGTTTGGAGATTTGTCCACGTTGTTTTGAGAAAGTAATTTCTGATTCGAGAAATGAGCCAAACCGATGGAGAAAAACTGTAATTTGAGTCTGGTGTGCTGAAGCAGGGAAAAGCTGAAAACCTTCTGGAGACTGGCACAAGAGATCTGGATTTGGTGATCCCTGGTGTACTGAAGAGGGATAAATGATGGGCTGATCTCTTTGTCACCAAATGTAGTAAAAATATGGAATCTCAGTTTACCGGTTTCATGCAGACAAGCAAAAAATCAAGGCCAACACTACAGATGATACAAATACAAATGCACTGACTATCTGCCAGATATGTTTTATTGTACTAGAGCAAGGCAAAAAACTTTTGAAGAAAAAATCATCAGAGAGAAACACCTCTAAACCTGAATAATGTAACGATGAATTGCTGTTGTTAAGCCTTTTTTCTAATCTTTTATATTTGACTGGCCTAAAAGCTCAACAGTCAGAGAGTGAAAAGAACAGATTTGGTGTGAAACCATTAACATCAACTGCTGCTTTGTTAAAGTGCTTTGATGTAACAGGAAAAAATAAATAGTTTCAAACCAAAGAGAACAAGATGAAAGTTTTGTTTTTTTTTTTTTCTTTGTTAAAAATCAATTCTGAAATTCCATTGTAAATGAAACAATTAAAGAGTGAAACTTAATACTCAGCCAAAGTGTCAAGGAGACCATTCAGCTTCCTGTTAAGATACATATATATATATATATATATATATATATATATGCGCTGCAGGGGCCCCGCCCCGCCGATGGCTGGGATGGCTCAGCAACCCCCGCGACCCTGAACAGGATAAGCGGTACAGAAAATGACTGACTGACTGATGATATATATATATATATATATATATATATATATATATATATATATTAGGGCTATCAAAAAATTAATCCTATTGTCAAACATTTAGAGATTTCCTTTTTAATTACTACTGCTATATGCAGAAAATACATTAACTTTTGTTTTACACTTAAAGGCTAAAACCAAGCTACACATCCGGGGTAGTCAGGACTCATGACCTGATTTTCAGCTTCACTTTAGGACAGTTGTGATGTTGGCGTGTGAGGACGTATCAGCAACATTCTGGACTTAACTGCAACATGTCTGAAGCACTATAGGGAGACATGTAAGCACATTGTTTCAGTAGACTTAGTTTACTAAGTTAAATGCACATTCGCTGGTGAGACACCTTTCAACCTAAATATGTTCTGGATCGTGAAAAATGCAATTTTATTTTATTGTTTTCATTGATTTGTCCATGTCCCATGAATACTATATATATATGTATATAGATATATACTGCTATTCACATTTATTCACGTCTGCCAAACAACATCTGCAAACACTAACAAATACAATACAATTTTAAAAAAATGCAATCAGAGGACAAATGAACACCCATTCACAAATCAAATGCAACAACCCACAAGATAGCAGCCCAAGAATAAAATGTATACATGCTGCTTCTGAGGTTGGTTGCACAGAGTGTGCTGGGTAAAAGCCAACATAGCCAACAGACTAAAGACACACATGAACATAACAACTCAAACCTTTTCATGAGACAGGTTACAGGGCTTCGTGACACAGATTTTATATCAACCCAAAAGGCTTACAGTATGTCAGGGGTGTCCAAAGTCTGCCCTTGAGGACCGCTGTCCTGAAGGTTTTCTTTAACTTCCTGCTTCAACACACCTGACACAATGAAACAAATCTAACAGCCTATGAAGTTCTGTACAATAACTCATTAATTTGAGTCAGGTGTGTCGGAGCAGGGAGGCATAGAAAACCTGCAGGATTGTGGCCCTTGAGGATGGGAACTGGACACACCTGGCTTATGTAATAAATAAATTTACAAAAACTAAAACTAAGGATGTTTTTGCAACAATTCTAAGTTTCAGTTAGTTTTATAAACACAATACAGTCTCAGTTAGTTATTGTAGTTTTATTTTTTATTTCAGTTATTTCAGTTTTCGTTATTTTGTAAGTTTTGGTTAACTAGTGAAATGGAAGCTCACCGGTGTTGCCTAGTTGGCATTTTACTGCCCCTACAAAAGTGGTCTTTTCTCTGCAACCATCAGGATTTCATCATGTCAGAGCTGCAAGGCTCAAACTTTTTTAACAGGCCAATTTAATAACTTTGGACAGAGCCAGGTTTATTCTTTAATTGTGTTGATACAAAACTGCTAAATTATGCAGCTTTTGGTTGAAGCGTTATTTATTTTCTTTGTAGAAGGCAAGAATTTCCAAAATCTTTAGAGTTGGTTATCAGAGGTTATACTGTATAGCCCGATAAAGTTAAATATTAGGAAATATGTCAGGCAACAAAAACAGATGGTAAGGCCCACTTTCATTTCTCTTTTTTTACTTCTAGCCCTTAGCCCTTCAATTTCCATTTCAATTTCAATTTATTCACACACAAATTTTGTGCATCTTCACATAATGCTAAGAGTCATGTGTGAATCAGGACTCCTAAGAAGCTATTAAAAGCTTAGAAGAAGGAGCCTGTGGACATAATGAAAAGTAACCAATGCTAGGAAGAAGGAGAAAAAAGAGGAAAAACCAAAAGTAAGAAAAATGAAATATGGCATATTGGCTACATACACATAGAGCACATACAGTACAGCCTCCACATTCCTAACATACAGCAAACAAAATACAAAACACAACGCTTTCCCAGAGCAGATACGGTCAGGAGCTAAATGTTTCATTGTGCATATGAGTTTAGGAGTTTCGTCTTGAACATGTTTTTAAAGGTGTAGATAGATTTCAGTATTTTGAACTCATCGTCGAGCTCATTCCAGATCTGTGGGCCCCTGCAAGTGATACTCAGGCTGGTGCTTTTTAAACCTTCTTTTTTTTTTTTTCACCACTAATGTGTTGTTTACTCCTGGTATCATGAGTATGCAGAAGACCACAGACTGGAATGAGCTCGGACAACCTGGTGTTATTCTTGTTGACAGTTCGGTACATCATACATGCATTCTGATATATTCAACTCAGTGAGTCGAAGAACTAAGACAATGGAAGAGTGGATATGAGGGGGCATTAAAACCAGACCATGACACAGCTCGTATTATTTTCTTTTGCAAACTTTCCAATTTCCTTAAATGACTGGGGAAGGTATGACACCAAATGACATTACAGTAGTTAATATGCAGCTCAAAGAGGGTTTTCTACAAGGTGAGGAGAGCAGATAAAGGTAGGTAGTATCTTGTTTTAAAGAACAGACCGACATGTTTAGATAGTGTTGATATTAAATGTTCAATATGATGTCTAAAACTGGGCGATTTGTCGATGAGGATCCCCAAGAACTTTGTGGAACTAACTTGCAATAACTCTTCATCATTTACCATTAAACCCTGGTATTTGGTCTGATGTGTTCTTATTTGTTTGAAACACAATGTCGTTAATTTTGCTGATGTTAAGTAATAATTTATTGCATTTGAACCAGGTATCTACTTTTTGTAGTTCAGTATTAAGAAGATGCTGAAGATCAAGTGGGTTTTCATGTAAGAGAAACAGGTTAGTGTCATCAGCAAACATGACCTTTGTAATATGTGAGAAGAATTTACAAAGTCATTTATGTAAATAATAAAGAGCAAAGGCCCCAGAATTGAGCCCTGGGGGACCCCATATTTGACTTCCTTTTTTAATGATATGTAGTTGTCAGTATTTACATATTGATGTCTACCATACAGATAACTTCTAAGCCAGTTTAGCGCCGTTCCTCTACGTAATGCCATAATAATGTAACTTCCCCAGTGAGATGTTAAAATGGAGCCGCGAGGAAAAGGGCTGAAAGTTAACCCCTACAAATTGGGACACTCCTTCAACAATCGCATACGTCATCAGTGATCCCGCCAGCTTGTATGTAAGCAGATGCGCGGTGAGCTGTTGCTGGAAATCTCCAGAAATAACGCTCTCTATAGCTGTGGGTCGCCAAGCAAGTCTGATTTCTGCATAACATTTCCGCTTGTGTTATATATCCCACGGATACCCCTGCAATGGAAGACCAGCAGCGATGTTGCCAAAGTTTTTATTGACCATCTATCACTGCAGATCATCAGGGCTGGTTTTCAGCCTGGTAGCGTTTATGGTACTGAAGCGTCAATGTAGTACAAGCAATTTTTTTAATGTCCATTTTACAAAAAAAATGACCGTTAAACATTTAAACAATATTAAACTAGACAATACAAACATTGTCATTCATTTTAGAACTTTAGGAGATAAATGTACATTTGTGGATTTTTTGGACTCGGTAGCAGCTATCTTGCCAGTGATTGTCATACGCCTTCATTGTAAGTGTGCATCTGAAAACCTTCCGTTTGAAGGGGTATATAACTCCACCACTTACCCCTACGCCTCTAATCCTAAAAGGATTGAGACACCTCTACCCCTACGTGTAAATGCACAAAATGGAAAAGAAGGGTTAAAGGGAAAAAGTGAGATTGGGCCTAACTATGAGAACATTTCCATATAACATGTATGATTTGTGTCTGAAGTACAGTGAGTTGCAGCTTTGTGAATTTCTAAGTGATAAACAAAAGGTTTCCTAAACAGAAACCACTTTTTTAGAATCCTCACATGCAACAGATTGCACTGCAGCAATTCTTATCGTTTAAGTTTACAAAGTAGATTTTTGCATGACACAGTATGCAGTGAGTGTGGTCTTTTCTTTGGGCAGATGTTCATGTCCTGTGGTGTGACAGGCATTCAGTATTCTAGGTCAACCCTCCAATGCTCCAGCGCGACTGAAGAATGAAAGGGCATGTTCAGGGAGGAGGCAAAAATAGCAGCTGGGCCACAAGAAGCCAACGCTTTGACAAAGACTCGGACATGTATGTTCCCTGACCTGAATAACCAAGAGAGCTGGGAGTGCTCAGCAGGGCAGACCCGGGGAAACACCGCAAAAAATTCCATAGTTTCTCTGTCATATCTCCCTGCATTTTTTACCAGTTTTTCTTTTCTAAACTGCTTTAGTTGTGAGGGAGAGATAAATTAACTGACAGACTAGTTTTCAAAAAATTAAAAGGCTACACAGGAGGTATAATTAAACCTTAATTTATTTGCATTAACCAAATGTCAGTGTTGAGATCATACTTAATGTAAGCCCTCTCTTACACTCTCCTGAAGCGAGGGGGTATTTGCTGAGTCGCTTTCAAATACATCTTTCCAGCAAAGCCAGTCTTAATAAGAACGCCGGAGAGGTTTCTGTGCAGTTGCTGTCTTCATTCCAGAGTTAAATGGAATTAGCAAAGCCAAGACCTTATAATCATCTCTCCCATTTTGTTTGCACGTTTGCATTCACCGCCTGCCAAGTTTCATTGCCTTCCCATTTTGTAGGGACTTTCAAAGAACAATGAGCGCAGTGCGGCCATGATCTGCTTTCCACTGTGCCCATCATGTAAAATTCTTTTTTTTTTTTTTATATAAAAGAAAAGAGGGTTCAGAAGAAGTAATTACTGTGCTGAAATCTTACTTTGTCAAGTGGGAGGCTACAGCATGTTATCTGCTAAAACAGAAATAAATGTGCAGAACTCTTTGGAATGTGCCAGGCTCTTGACAATTTTTTTAAAAGTAATTTCAACAGAGGCGGCGCCAAGCTTAACATGCACGGAGGCACGGTCCTTCTTTATGCCAAATTCTTCCAGTCATGTACATTCGAACCTCATTCTTCTCACTTCCCGTGGGAGGAAATCACAGTGACATTCTTGACTTGTGATTACTTTGGCACATCACACATTATCGGCTCGCAGGCATTTGTTTTCAGGCAAATTACCACCCCTGCCACGTCAGCCCCTTTCACATCATCTTCCTGGACTTATTTGGAGGTTCTCTGCCCTTTTCTCATCTGCTGGAAGAGGCTGATTCAGTGGAAGGTTGGGGCGTAAATGATCAAAACTCGCCTACATTCATCCTAAAGCTCAGCGGGAGGCTGAGGGGGGTAAAGAGAATCAGTCAAACAAGAGATAAGAGAGGATTCGTGCAGAGAGAAGACGCAAAGACGCAGCCAGAGAGACTGCCGGTTGAGGTGGAAGAAAGGAAGTTGGAAATGTCGGACTGCAAAACTAGGATAGAAAGACAAAAGGAAGAATGGAAGGAAGAGAGAGAAACTATAGCACACACTGACAACAAAGACAAAGATTTCAAGAGGCTATAACAGTCTGTAACCCAGAGGGAAAAGCTCATTTAGCTTCCTTCTTCTGTTCCTTATCAACACAAATTACCCGTAGGAATATTTAATGCATTTCTTTTGTTGCAGCAGCAAAAGCAGGCTACCCCATCATTTGTACATGTCCCCAATGTCAGGATCAGCTACCTGGGGAGGTAAATCCTCCATCCTGGCGGATAACAAGGGAGCTGCCTTCTGCTTTAAATTTCAAAGAGCTTCGGTTTACTGAGACAATCCAGACGTCTGTCAACAGAACCGACAGTGACAACAGATATTTAGACTTTGAAGATGTGACCTCATTACTGGATTGACAATTTATCATGATTTGAACTTGAAAAGAAAAAAAAACAACAACCTCCAGCAAACTGTGGGGGCCTTTGCCAAAAAATAAAGCATAAAGGGAATCGATGGAAACAGACTATTGATTCGGCTCCTCTCTGGATAACAGATGCTCTCCATGCAGCCCATTTAACACACTGAGGTCTTTGGCAATCAGGGTTTTCAGCATGAATGTGAAACATAATGACAAGGTAAGACAAAGATCTCTCAAACACTGCGTTTTACAGCACCACCATGACACAACTTCGGCTTGTAGAATTTAGCTTTTACAACAGACGGTAACACTCAAACACACTTTATGTCCCTGCTTTTCCCACTCCACACTGAAAAAAGAAAATCATTGAACCAACTTAGTTGAGTTGTTTCAGTTGGTAACGCCTCAATGACTTAAAGGATAACTTTTTGTTTTTTCAACCTGGACCTTTTTTCTAGGAATTTACCTGCAAGTTTCTGCATCACTTTGACTCCTTGGGAAGATTTTAGGTTGAGTCGCCCTTCAGTGTACATCCAGTATAATGGCGGAGACGGGGCAGCCACTACATAAGACATTATCTGGAGTAAAACTTCATCAATGCTTTAAGTAGAATGAATGAACAACTTTGTCCTGTGAGTTCAGAGTTTCGCAAATTGTGTTTTTGTTGTTGTCTGGGTAACAAGCTGCTCTTCTCAGCTGTACTACGGAAACGCGCATTGTGAACACACGGCCCCGAAAAGTGTGTAGAACACCCCAATAACTAACGGAAAGCTAAATCTGGAGTCACGGGACAATAGTACTTTTTCGTTCGTTCATTCTACTTAAAATATTGGCAAAAATCAAGGAGTTTTACTGCAGATAAAGTCTTATAGAGTGACTGTCCCGTCTCCACCATTATACTGGATGTACACCGAAGGGCAACTCAACGTAATATCATCCAAAGGACTCAAAGTGATGCAGAAATTTTACTGGTGAGTAAATGCACGTACACAGCTGTGTGAAAAAGTTTTTGCCCTTCCTGTTTTTCTTTTGCATGTTAGTCACATTAAATGTTTCAGATCATAAAAAATTTAAATATTGACAAAGATAACACAAGTTACAGAAAATGAGTTTTTAAATGAAGATTTTTATTTTTAAGGGGGAAAAAATCCAAACTTAAATGGCCTGCGGAAAAAAGTGTTGCCCCCTAAACCTAATACTGATTGGCCCTGCAGCAACAACTGCAATAAGCGTTGTGATACTGGCAGGAGTTTCTACAGCGCTGTGGAGGAATTTGTTCCACTCATTTTGCAGAATTGTTGTAATTCGCCACATTGGAGGGTTTCCAGCATGAACCGCTTAAGGTCTGCCACAGCATCTCAATGGATTCAGGTAGGACTTTGACTAGGCCACTCCAAAGTCTTATTTTGTGTTTAAGTCATTCCGAGGTGACCTGCTTGTGTGTTGGTCATTGTTCTGCTGCAGAACCCAAGCGTGCTTGCTTGAGGTCACCAACAGATGGCCGGACTTCTCCTTCAGGATTTGAGACAGCAGAATTCTGGTTCCATTTCCACAGCAAGTCTTCAGGTCTGAAGCAGCACACGCCCAGACCTCACACTAAAACCCATTTTCTTTTGGTTGATGTTCTTTTTGAAATGCTGTGTTCTTTTCCAGATGTATGGGCCTCCCTCCAAAAGTTCACTTGTTTGTGTCAGAGTTTTTCTCAAAAGTTTGGGGTCTAGTGCTTTGGAACTGAGCGAGCCTTTTGTTTTTTGCTGAGTGGTTTGGTCGACTCTGCCTGCGGCTTTTGCCCGTTTTTCTGATGGTGGAGTCGACCTGACTTAATTAAAGCAAGTGGGCTGAGTCTTGGATGTTGTTTGGGGTCTTGTGCCTGGATGAGTCGTGTGTGCTTTGGGGTAATTTTGGTCGGCCGCCCTCCGGGAAGGTTCCCTGTTCCTGTTTCCATGTGGATATGGTTGTGGTTCTCTGGAGTCAAGTTAGAAAGGTTGGACCGTGATAGTTATTCTTTGTTCTTTTTTCTGAATGTTGGCAATGATGTTGGGGTTTTTGGTTCTAAATTTCGCGGGGTTAGTGATTCGGAGACAGGTGTGGAGTAATCGCGGGGGAGAGAAATTGAAAAACACTGAAAACAGTTGAAAACACTGAAAAACACAAAAACGTTTCTGTTTCTTGTGTTATCTTGACTTCATTGAATTTGTTTGATGATCTAAAACATTAAGTGTGATAATATGCAAAAAGTAAGAAATTAGGAAGGGGCGAATACTTTTCACACAGCTGTATACTCCTAGAAATAAGGTCCAGGTTGAAAAAACAAAGTTATCCTCTTAGTTGATTTGACTCAAAAATGAGATGTAATCACTAAACCAAAATAATTAAGTTAGATCAATGCAAATAAGTCTTTTATAAACTTCAGCCCAAATACTCTTTTTAAAGTGCAGTTCCAAAAAGGCTAAGTAAAATGTAAATAAAGCAGACTTAAATGATTTGCAGATCTCATGAACATCAATTCAAATTTTCTTTCTTTCAAATAAAAAAAAAATCATCAAATAAAACTGAGGAAACAAGTTACTCAGTATAAAATATTTAAATAAGGTAAAGAATTTTTTTATTTAATGCAAAATAAAAATACTGAACATGAAAACAAGTCAAATCATAACTGAACTTCTGCAAACATAACACACTACCAGAACTGCATCGAATTTTTCATGTGTCTGAGCATACGTAAAAACTTCTTGAGAATTCTTTGGATCACTGTGAGCAACCTCAGCCGTGCACACAACGGTCTCACAAGTATCACACTCATTAAAATCTGAGATAATAAGTCATGTAACTTACATGGCTTATTAAAAGAATCCAATTACAGTGGTAATAGATCACTTTTATCCAAGTAATTTGGCCCACATACAATGAAAAGGACAAGAAAATACCTTTTCAAGAGCTGTGAAATGTGCTATAAGTCAGAGGGTCATGAAATAAAACTCCTCACAAAACAATCACATTTTGCACCATGAGATATGTGCTGTATTGCAAGCATGCGACTGTGTAAATTACTGTAATTCTTTGTCTGTCCATTCATCCATTTTCCTGCCAGTCATCTCTCCAGTCTCCTTTGCTGGATCCTGAGGTGTTCCAGAGCAGCCGAGAGATGTACTGTCTGTTAAATATGGGATTTTTATCCCATATTTATCAGCATTGCTACTACTCAGAATCTAATAACACTTCATGATTAACATCAATGAATTTAATTTATTAATGGCACTAGAATAAGTAAAAATCTAATTAAGGATTTAAATTTCACCTTATTTTTCTCGTCTGTCCTTCTCACTTCTCTAGTGGTTGTAGACTTTCTGCAGACGGACCGCCCCGTCTGCCTCTTGCTTTCACTTAATGCGCATCAGCTGGTCTAAATGTGCCCCTTCAAGACGGTTTCTGGATGCTGTTTTGATAAGATTCATTAAACTAAAGCCTCTCTCCCAATCTGCATTAGAGGCTTGAAATGTAGCACAAATGTCCACATGCTGTGAGATCTGCTTTAGCTCCTCACATCTAAGTGCTGCAGCCACCATATCTGAGAATGTGCTGATGAACCCCTGTTTAAGTTTTTCCTTCATTATGTTTGAATTCAGCATATTCACTTTTGATGGCCTCCATGGAATGTAGCTGGTGGAGAATGGCCTCATACTTCTTTGCCATTGTAGCAATGTCTGTTAATCCATACGCAAAAGTGATGTCTGAGCTCAGTCCTTCGATGTCAAATGCATACCACTCCTTTATTTCATCCTCTGGAAAACCAGCATCCGGATGATCGCAGAGCTTACGAATGAAAAGAATAATATCAGCTGTAGCACTTTTTTTTTTTTTTAGAAATCCTACCGGTTTTACAGTATTTGACAGTATAATTAAATGTATATATATTTATAATTGATCATAAAGTTTTACAACGTGCTGAAGATCTGCCAAACACAAAGATATAGAACCGTCTGAATGCGACTGTCTGTTTACTCCACGTTTTTTTCTCTCCCTCTCTACCAAAATCACACCACGTGCTTGTCTGCTTCATGTTGACATGACAGACACGATGAACCAATCAGAGCGAGCTAAAGTGTGTCAGCATGGAGTTGCTTTGTTGACCTCCCTCTCGAGCAAGAGCAAGCACGGCTGCTAACGAGAGTACGAACGTGAGGAGTTGCTCCTGAAAACATTCCGCTTCGGTTTGGATTTTCAAAGTTCGCGAGGATGACGTTGGTACGTCTGATGGTAAAACAACCGGCGTTTTCAATTACCGTATAGGCAGCAGCCTCGTCTGCAGACAGTCAGAGGGCGAGGAGAGCGGCAGACACACCTCCGCCCACACAGGTAAAAACACAACGCTGACAGGCGTTCGATAAGGCAACTCCAGCGCTGGAGAGACACGTGCCTCCACTTCACATAAGAAATTTGTGCTTCACTCACCGCCAGGTGGACGTAGAGGTGCTGAGCGAACGCAGGGGAGCTCAGAGCGTCTGCTTGAAACGTACACAAACAGCTAAGCTAGCGTTAACTTGTATTTAGCTTAACGGTTGTCCGTAAACTGCCCGTTCACAAACCTGCTACTCTGATCTGACTACTGACGTTTTGCCTCGTATTACTCTTCCTTTCTTTCTCTCTTTTTCTGCGTCATATATGGGAATCATGTCCTTGTCACAGTGAAATGATTGTAATCCAATCGCTTTTGCTCTGTTTCTCATTTACAGTCCCAGATTAAAGACATTCTTGCTACTTTAAAACGTGTTGTCGGCTAACCTAGCTGCTAGCGTTACCGTTTTTGCTCGACAGCATTTGTAAACAGCTGTTTGGTCCACGTCTGATCTTTTAAAGCCACTTTTCTCCTGGTAAACAAGGTGTGCTTCACTGTGACAGCTTTAACCAGCTTTTCACACGCTGTGATGTTTGTGTCCGGGAATGAAATGGGTCCCAACTGAAACACTTCCCCACTGCACACGTTCCGCATGTTGTCTGGGTTTTTCACCGGTATCGCGGTATATGAAAAATACATATCATAACGAAAATAAACACAGGTTTTCGGAATAAACCGGTATACCGCACAGCCCTAATCAGCTGTTTTTCTGCCATCAGCTGATGAGGTCATCATCACCTCTTTGACACGGTCATCCTTGTCATCCTTCAAGTATTGGGAATGTAACTTCTCAATCTTTGTTCCTTGCAAAGCAGTGTCCTTCCATCACAGTCAGGTTGCGTCGTTGAAAAGTAAGGCAGAGTTGCGCCACCTTAAACTTTGAATCACTTACTTTTTTGTTGCAGTAATTTGCCACCGGATCTCTGTCATCACTGTTCCTCAGATTAGCAATAACAGCTTGATGTCACGACAGCCATTGCACTTCACTCAGAGGCCTGAATGACAGCTTACGGTGGGTACGGAACGTATTCAGACCCCTTTAAACTTTTCACTCTTTGTTTCATTGCAGCCATTTGCCAAAATCAAAAAAGTTCATTTTATATCTCATTAATGTCACTCAGCGCCCCATCATGACAGAAAAAAACAGAAATGTAGAAATTTTTGCAAATTTATTAAAAAGAAAAACTGAAATATGCAACGAAACAATGAGTGAAAACTTTAAAAGGGTCTGAATACTTTCCGTACCCACTGTATCCTCATCAAGAACCTTTGCTAAGGCCTCTATTTTGTTTTTTTTTCACAGTGGATCAAGAGAAAGTGGAAAATACAGTTCTAATTGTTTCCACATCTCGTATCAAAGGCTCATCTTTCCAAGCATCATCGATGCTGAAGTCCTCTCTACGGGCCGCGCAGTGTTGTTCTGCCAGGTGTGATATTTGCTGCTTTAATAAAGCGGCAACTCTGTTGTGCTTTCCGAGCATGACTGAAGCACCATCGGATGTCAGCATCACCATTCTCTGCAAGTCCAGTCCATACTTGGAGTAAAACTCCGCCATTACTGCACAATATCATGAGCAGTGCATGCTGTCAGCTGGATGATGCCACCAAACCCACTTTTATAGCTGACATCATTTTCTTCCCTGTATTTAATATACAGCACCAGCATTTCGTGCACCATTATGTCTGTGCGCTTTTAACACTGCACATGGTCTCATTCGGCACTATTTCATTGATCGAGTTCACAAGTTCAAAGGCACAATTTTTGCTTTGCCAGTTTTCTGGAATGCTCACATACTTTGCCGTGCGAGTTGTTAAACCGACAGCATTGCTTTCATTTTGATGGCTAGTGGAATATTGTTGATCAGCACTTTTGCTTGCTCAGGGTCAGATTTCGCTTTGAGCGATCGTTCCTTTTCTCCCGATCTGTTGCGCTCTCCTGCGACACTGAACAGATCCCCATTCCCATCTTGCATTTTTGTATAATTCCAGCAGCATTCAAATGACTTTTTTGCTGAATGTGACACTTAAATGAGTCCAACTTCCCTTCAGTCCACACTTTTCCCTCCAAAAACTCACTAAGCACTTTGGCTTAGGAGCATGTTTTGCAGACCTTTCTCACTCGAAAAAGAAAAATTCTCTCCCAGCCGTACCTGTTGTTCTCATGTTTGCGCATAGCTACTCTGACAGCAATTCCATTTTCAAAGAACTGCATTTCTTTTTTACTTTGGCTTAGTGAGTGGATGCGCCACTCCCCGTTCGTTTTGCCATGATGAAGGGTTAGCACTTAGCAGCATTTACCTCTGCCCAGCCCTCGCACCTTTTAGCAAGGTTAGCTTTATGCTACACTGCAAAATAGCAACATGTCAGCATGATGTGCTGTTAATGACACTGATTGGCTACATAAGTAAATATGTGTGAACCACACCATTTATTGGCTGGATAGTAATATTGTTTTACTTGCGTTAGCCGCTTGATAACTCCTCACCCAGATAGCAAATGGACGGTGCTGCGGTTCTGCAGCAGCTGCGCTTACGTTTGCCCTGGACCCGCCTTGCGGAGTCATTTGGGAATCCACTTGCACAGTGGGACGAATCTGCCGCTGATCTGCGTTCTGACTGGTGATTCTGATGTTGGGCGGAGCACAGCCGGACCTCAAGCTGAAGCTGTACCTCTGCCGCGGATCCACGGCGGATCTGTTCATGATCCTGTGATTCAGCCATATGGCTGTGTATTGTAACCCCTGCTCTTCAGGCAACAATATTATGCCAAAAAACCTACATTAAATGAGACTGTGGAACAATGTATTGTTTTAAAACTTTATATCTATAAAGAGTTCAACACAGTATAACAGTGAACATGAACAGTTGCAGTTTATTTCTGGTGCAGCTCCTTCGGTGACTTCTGTCCGCAGCCAAACTGAACCAGCGGCTGGCGTTGCGCATTATTCCCTCTTCTGTGGCATCTTTACATACGTGGTTCTTCCTGACAGCACCTTAAATCACACAAGCACACAGCCCCGCTTGGTTATTGCTATGTCGACAAGTTGTCTCTGCTCCCTCTGTGCCGACAAAATAATAATGAATGTTTTTTTTTTTTCTGGTGATGACAAATAAGCTTTATTTTTCATGTAGGTACTTTCCCTCGTTGTCTCCCAGAAAATAATGCAAGTCTTGCAACTTCTAACCACAGCTGATGTAGCATGAAGTGTTTGAGGAAAATAATGTCTTATCCTAATAGAAAAGTACTTTTCCCATTTAATATGCGATCCGACAGCCTGCTGATCGTAGGATACCAATCAAAATATTGAAGTCTGTTTTTAAACTGACGTGAGAAATGATGTGATTTAGCAACAGCTAAAATGTATAGAGATTATGTTCTGAAAAAGTTTCATCAGAAATATTTATGTGATTAGCCTTATTATTGTTTGAAAAGAAACCTTTTTCTAGTATCTATGGTAATTATCTTTCAAAAGCTGGATAAATAACCACAAGTTACCCACAATGTTAGTACATTCACGTTGCTTAACGTCAACTTTATATTCCTCATTCATGTCATCCAAACAAAATTACATATGAGTTGTCCAGAGATTGTTCATGAAAGCTTTCACATCGTCATTCATCCTCAAATAAAAGTGAAATCCATATTTATAATACTTACATTTCTCTGCAGACGACCAAGATACATAAACAAGCTGGGACTGTAGGTACTCTTCGTCTTTTTGGTGATCTCTTTTTCTCTTTTTATAAACCAACTCCTGCCTCGTTAAATCTGATCCACACAGGGTCCATACAGGTGACAGTGAGACCCCACATGGTGGCGCTGGGACAAAAATCTCCACCTCCTGTTTGTCAGACTTGACCAGCATCCACCACTGGTCCGTGGTTTGACAGTCCGCCGGTTCCACATTTAGACGTTTTACAGACGTGTTGCTACACGATTGTAAACGTCTACCTGGAACTACTTTTTACAGACGTGTTGCTACACGATTGCAAACGTCACCCTTGAACTACTTTTTACAGGCGTGTTGATACACGATTGCAAGCGTCACCTTGGAACTGCTTTTTACTGACGGGTTGCTACACGTTGCAAACGTCACCCTGGAACTACTTTTACAGGCGTGTTGATACACGATTGTAAACGTCTACCTAGAACTACTTTTTACAGGCGTGTTGCTACATGATTGCAAACGTCACCCTGGAACTACTTTTTACAGACGTATTTCTACACGATTGCAAACGTCACCCTGGAACTACTTTTTACAGGCGTGTTGCTACACGATTGTAAACGTCACCCTGGAACTACTTTTTACAGACATGTTGCTACACGATTGCAAACGTCACCCTGGAACTACTTTTTGCAGGCGTGTTGATACACGATTGCAAACGTCACCTTGGAACTACTTTTTACTGACGGGTTGCTACACGATTGTAAACTTCCCCCTGGAACTACTTTTTACAGACGTGTTGCTACACGTTGTAAACGTCCTTCTGGAACTACTTTTTTACAGACTTGTTGCTTCACGATTGTAAACGTCGCCCTGGAACTACTTTTTACAAACGTGTTGCTACACAATTGTAAACGTTGCTCAGGAACTATTTTTTACAGGCGTGTTGCTACACGATTGTAAACTTCCCCCTGGAACTACTTTTTACAGACGTGTTGCTACACGATTGTAAACGTCCCCTGGAACTACTTTTTACAAACGTGTTGCTACACGACTGTAAAATTCAACCTTGAAATTACTTTTTACAAACATGTTGCTACACGATTGCAAAATTCACCCTGGAACTACTTTTTACAAACGTGTTGCTACACGATTGTAACGTTGCCCTGGAACTGCTTTTTACAAACGTGTTGCTACACAATTGTAAACGTTGCTCTGGAACTATTTTTTACAGGCATGTTGCTCACGATTGTAAACTTCCCCCTGGAACTACTTTTTACAGGCGTGTTGCTACACGTTGTAAAGCGTCCCCCTGGAACTACTTTTTACAGGCGTGTTGCTACACAATTGTAAACGTTGCTCTGGAACTATTTTTTACAGGCATGTTGCTTCACGATTGTGAACGTCACCCTGGAACTACTTTTTACAGGCGTGTTGCTCACGATTGTAAACGTCACCCTGGAACTACTTTTTACAAGCGTGTTGCTACACGATTGTAAGCGTCTCCTGGAACTACTTTTTACAAACGTGTTGCTACACAATTGTAAACGTCGCCCTGGAACTACTTTTTACAAGCGTGTTGCTACACAATTGTAAACGTTGCTCTGGAACTGTTTTTTACAGGCGTGTTGCTGCACGATTGTAAAAGTCACCCTGGAACTACTTTTTACAGGCGTGTTGCTACACGATTGTAAACGTCCCCCTGGAACTACTTATCACAGGCGTATTGCTACACGATTGCAAACGTCATCCTGGAACTACTTTTTACAGACGTGTTGCTACACGATTGTAAAAGTCACCCTGGAACTACTTATCACAGACGTATTGCTACACGATTGCAAACGTCATCCTGGAACTACTTTTTACAGGCGTGTTGCTACACGATTGTAAGCGTCCCCCTGGAACTACTTTTTACAGACTTGTTGCTTCACGATTGTAAACGTCGCCCTGGAACTACTTTTTACAAGCGTGTTGCTACACAATTGTAAACGTTGCTCTGGAACTATTTTTTACAGGCGTGTTGCTACACGATTGTAAACTTCCCCCTGGAACTACTTTTTACAGACGTGTTGCTACACGGTTGTAAACGTCCCCCTGGAACTACTTTTTACAAACGTGTTGCTACACGACTGTAAAATTCAACCTTGAAATTACTTCTTACAAACATGTTGCTACACGATTGCAAAATTCACCCTGGAACTACTTTTTACAAACGTGTTGCTACCGATTGTAAACGTTGCCCTGGAACTACTTTTTACAAACGTGTTGCTACACGATTGCAAAATTCACCCTGGAACTATTTTTTACAGGAATGTTGCTACACGATTGTAAACTTCCCCCTGGAACTACTTTTTACAGACGTGTTGCTACACGTTGTAAACGTCCCCCTGGATCTACTTTTTACAGACTTGTTGCTTCACGATTGTAAACGTCGCCCTGGAACTACTTTTTTACAAACGTGTTGCTACACAATTGTAAACGTTGCTCTGGAACTATTTTTTACAGGCGTGTTGCTACACGATTGTAAACTTCCCCCTGGAACTACTTTTTACAGACGTGTTGCTCACGGTTGTAAACGTCCCCCTGGAACTACTTTTTACAGACTTGTTGCTTCACGATTGTAAACGTCACCCTGGAACTACTTTTTACAGACGTGTTGCTACACGATTGTAAACGTCACCCTGGAACTACTTTTTACAAACGTGTTGCTACACGATTGTAAACGTCTCCCTGGAACTACTTTTTACAAACGTGTTGCTACACAATTGTAAACGTCGCCCTGGAACTACTTTTTACAAACGTGTTGCTACACAATTGTAAACGTTGCTCTGGAACTGTTTTTTACAGGCGTGTTGCTACACGATTGTAAAAGTCACCCTGGAACTACTTATCACAGACGTATTGCTACACGATTGCAAACGTCATCCTGGAACTACTTTTTACAGACGTGTTGCTACACGATTGTAAACGTCCCCCTGGAACTACTTTTTACAGACTTGTTGCTTCACGATTGTAAACGTCCCCCTGGAACTACTTTTTACAGACGTGTTGCTACACGATTGTAAGCGTCCCCCTGGAACTACTTTTTACAGGCGTGTTGCTACACGATTGTAAACGTCCCCCTGGAACTACTTTTTACAAACGTGTTGCTACACGATTGTAAACGTTGCCCTGGAACTACTTTTTACAAACGTGTTGCTACACAATTGTAAACGTTGCTCTGGAACTATTTTTTACAGGCATGTTGCTACACGATTGTAAACTTCCCCTGGAACTACTTTTTACAGACGTGTTGCTACACGTTGTAAACATCCCCCTGGAACTACTTTTTACAGACTTGTTGCTTCACGATTGTGAACGTCACCCTGGAACTACTTTTTACAGACGTGTTGCTACACGATTGTAAACGTCACCCTGGAACTACTTTTTACAAACGTGTTGCTACGATTGTAAACGTCTCCCTGGAACTACTTTTTACAAACGTGTTGCTACACAATTGTAAACGTTGCTCTGGAACTGTTTTTTACAGGCGTGTTGCTACACGATTGTAAAAGTCACCCTGGAACTACTTTTTACAGACGTGTTGCTACACGATTGTAAACGTCCCCCTGGAACTACTTATCACAGACGTATTGCTACACGATTGCAAACGTCATCCTGGAACTACTTTTTACAGACGTGTTGCTACACGATTGTAAAAGTCACCCTGGAACTACTTATCACAGGCGTATTGCTACACGATTGCAAGCGTCATCCTGGAACTACTTTTACAGACGTGTTGCTACGATTGTAAACGTCCCCCTGGAACTACTTTTTACGGACTTGTTGCTTCACGATTGTAAGCGTCGCCCTGGAACTACTTTTTACAAGCGTGTTGCTACACAATTGTAAACGTTGCTCTGGAACTATTTTTTACAGGCGTGTTGCTACACGATTGTAAGCTTCCCCCTGGAACTACTTTTTACAGGCGTGTTGCTCACGTTGTAAGCGTCCCCTGGAACTACTTTTTACAAGCGTGTTGCTACACGACTGTAAAATTCAACCTTGAAATTACTTTTTACAAACATGTTGCTACACGATTGCAAAATTCACCCTGGAACTACTTTTTACAAACGTGTTGCTACACGATTGTAAACGTTGCCCTGGAACTACTTTTTACAAACGTGTTGCTACACGATTGCAAAATTCACCCTGGAACTATTTTTTACAGGCATGTTGCTACACGATTGTAAACTTCCCCTGGAACTACTTTTTACAGACGTGTTGCTACACGTTGTAAACGTCCCCCTGGATCTACTTTTTACAGACTTGTTGCTTCACGATTGTAAACGTCGCCCTGGAACTACTTTTTACAAACGTGTTGCTACACAATTGTAAACGTTGCTCTGGAACTATTTTTTACAGGCGTGTTGCTACACGATTGTAAACTTCCCCCTGGAACTACTTTTTTACAGACGTGTTGCTACACGATTGTAAACGTCCCCCTGGAACTACTTTTTACAGACTTGTTGCTTCACGATTGTAAACGTCACCCTGGAACTACTTTTTACAGACGTGTTGCTACACGATTGTAAACGTCACCCTGGAACTACTTTTTACAAACGTGTTGCTACACGATTGTAAACGTCTCACTTGAACTACTTTTTACAAACGTGTTGCTACACAATTGTAAACGTCGCCCTGGAACTACTTTTTACAAACGTGTTGCTACACAATTGTAAACGTTGCTCTGGAACTGTTTTTTACAGGCGTGTTGCTCACGATTGTAAAAGTCACCCTGGAACTACTTATCACAGACGTATTGCTACACGATTGCAAGCGTCATCCTGGAACTACTTTTTTACAGGCGTGTTGCTACACGATTGTAAGCGTCCCCTGGAACTACTTTTTACAGACTTGTTGCTTCACGATTGTAAGCGTCCCCCTGGAACTACTTTTTACAGACGTGTTGCTACACGATTGTAAACGTCCCCCTGGAACTACTTTTTACAGACGTGTTGCTACACGATTGTAAACGTCCCCCTGGAACTACTTTTACAGACGTGTTGCTACACGATTGTAAACGTCCCCCTGGAACTCCTTTTTACAGACGTGTTGTTGCCATCACATTCAGAATGAACTCATATTTTCCATGAAATCATCTAAATGTTTCCGTTTCACCAGTAATATTTATCACCTTTTAAATATAAGGTGATGAGATCTTCAAATCATTCTCTTGTTAACATTTTAAACATTTGATTCTTTTTAAATTGGGGTTGTAATTTTAAAACTGTTATTTATAGATTTTATTTTAAATGATAATCTCTCCAACATCATTCAGGTTTCTCGTGCCTGAAAAAGTGCCTTATAGCTGAGATGTTTCCTCAGGGAAAGCTGGAGGGACAGAAATTCAAATCAGCATGCACCCACAGCGATTCCAAGAAATGTCACCAGTAATGAGAATTCTCTTCTAAAAAACGTTTTAAGGGTTGAAACGTTATTTACAAGTTAGAGGTCAAAGATTCGTTTGCATAATTTTTAGTTTAAGCTCCCTTTTAAGAGAAAAAAATTTGTTTTTGTGGAAATTATAATGCGTTGGGGAACAGACTGAACGCACTTCCAAACTTGAGTCACATAAATCAGAAAACCCGTTTTTTCATAATGACCATTTCTTTATCTCCATCTCTTTCTTTACCCTCGCTTTTAAGTACAGAAACGTGCGTGTCATGAGGAGAGGTTGGACTGTTTAGTGCAGGCTGCAGGCTGTGAAGCTGCAGCGCAGGACAACAAACCAGAAAAAAGGAAGATAATTATCCCATTATCAGAATCCGCTTAACTCTTTATATGCGCAACATTTTCTCTCACGGCTGATGAAGGCAAATAATGAGGCTTAAATGAAGGTAACGATGAATGATGGAGAGTCTTAATGCATCAGCATCATCGTCACTCCTCTCTCACCCCCCCCTCTCTCTCTCTCTTCACTGAAAACTTCAGCGCTCTGCCTGGTCATATTCACTGTATCTTTTCGCCTCATCAGGATGCGCTTGCTCGCCCTCTCGTAATCTTGGAAAGGGAAACAACTGGGGAAGAAAAGCTCTCTTTGTTGGAGCGGGCGCTCATTCATCCACCTGCTCACACAGCAAAAGGGGAACAAGTCGGAGCTCACGCGCGCAATTTAACCACGTTTTCTTTTCTAATTTTCCCCAAGCAGCCACTTTAAGGATCAAACAGTGTGACAGAGGGATTGCACTCGGGGTGATCGTCTATCTTTCGCACTCTCACAGTGGGAATATGTGGGAGCGCGCGGACGTCCTCAGAATGAACTCCGCTTTGTTTCCGCTGCTGCAACTTCTCACCGGGGAGCGGCTGGAGGCGCGGATGCTGGAGCATCATCCGCCAAATTTAAGTTGAGTCTAAACAAGTTGGAAAGAGAAACGAATGGTTTGACTTCGTCGGATTTTGTTTTCGCTCGCAGCTTTTTTATTCATTTATTTTTGCGAGATTAATGTCGCCTTTTTATTCCCCAAAGCACATTATGTGGTTGTTTTAGCAAAATCAGGTGAGTGTCTTCTCACAGAGTCACCATAAAAGAACTTATTTCTTTTGTTTATGACTTCCTGATGGAGTCTAAATGAGCTCTTTGGACTATCCGACACATCTGCGCGACTTTTCCCGTCTATACCTCTCATCTGTCATCCTCTCAGTCCGGAGAGAATGACGTATCGCTGGGTGAAGCATGAGCCGTCAGGGGACCAGTCTTAAGCGGCTGCCTCTGCTATGGGAGGGGGTGGCTCTCAGCCTCTGGCTCTGCTGCTGCGGCTGGACCTCCAAGGCTGGGGCCGCAGTAGCCGGACCAGGCGACGGTGCCCCCGCGTCCCTGGAGTGGCTGCTGTCGGATAAAGGGCCCTTCCACCAGTCGCTGGAGTTTACGGAGGCTCTGGAAAAGTACCAGCAGGGCTTCAACACCCGATACAAGATCTATAGGTGAGACCTGGTGTGTGTATGTGTGTGTCTGATGCTTTATGGATCCATGTGTCATTTCAATGCAGCAGATTATTGTGCAAAGTCTTAATCCAGCATTCATCTCTTTAGGCTACATCTTTTTTTTTTTTAAATCCTTCATTGTGTTTTTTCTTTGGGTGATTGCTCTCCCTGTCCTCACAGATTACCATTCTTTAAAGATGTTTTTGTGCTTAAAGAAACTGAGCAAAGAACCCTCATGTGAAAAAATATACTGAACTAGAGGGATGAACTTTGTGTTTGAAACAGAGAAAATCAGATTTTAAATTGTGTCCAATTGTGTCATTCTGCATTTAGTTGGAATACATCTACGTCCATGGAATGATCGGTGATCCAGCATTGATCCAAATTGAAAATATTGATCAAACATAGACTGTGAAGCAAGTAGCCAAATTAAATTGTTTACATTGTGTGTGTTTTGCTTTAGTTTAATAAGATGACGGGAAATGTTACATAGAAGCCAAAAATGGATGTGCAGTCATCCAAAACACGATGAAATCAGAGGACAAAACAAGAAGTGTCAGGCTTCAGTGAAGCAG
Source organism: Atherinomorus stipes (assembly GCA_023101725.1). NCBI lineage: Eukaryota > Metazoa > Chordata > Actinopteri > Atheriniformes > Atherinidae > Atherinomorus > Atherinomorus stipes. The sequence continues at coordinate 129,718 of JALJCO010009022.1, forward strand.
ATGAACATGATCAGAATGTGCTTTTAAAAAGTGGCTGTCAGAGGTGATTCTATCTTAAGGGGTACTGAGCATCCAGAAAGCTGCCTGGCCAGGTAAACGTCATTATGTCATACAGTTTAACAGTTTCATTCCCACATTTGTGAAAGATAAGTTAAACACTACCTGGGAGAAGTCTAATGATCAAGAGAGAAGCTGTGATAGAAGCTATTTCCAGGCATATTGGTGCCGTGTTTCAACTGTGAACCAGATCCACCAAAACCCCCTTTTTTTTATTTACAAAGTTTCTGATCATTTTCAAAACTTAGATGTAAGTTTTTACCACCCAGCATCCAGAAACAAAGTTATTACTGCTGCTATTTAAAAATCCCAGTTCAGCTTTGTCTGGATGAAAGAAGCTTATTTTGGGCATGCAGGTGTTGTGTCTAAGCAGTGAACCAGATCCACCACAACCCCATTTATCCTCCTTATTTATGGAGATTCTGACAGTTTTCCAAACTCAAAATTAGAATATAGTAAAAACAAAGTTACACACTAAAAACTTCTGGGTCAAACTGCTGGGTTAAAAAGGGACCAACTAATTTCTGGGTTATTTCAGCCCAGACATTTGGGTTGTTGGGTTGTTGTCCCAACTTCTGGGTTAAAATAACCCAACATTGAAGTCAACAACCAACTTCTGAGTCAAATATTCAACCCGAATGGGTGGGTCAAAAATAACGCTTATTAAATAAGCGTGTAGGCTATTACTGCTGCTATTTGAAATGCTGAGTGAAATGTGCGGTGAGCGGGATCAAACCATTTTTTAAGGGGTGGGGGTTGCATGATTTATGTTGTGAAAATATTACATTTCAATAAAGTACAGTATGCTTTTTTATATACTTTTTAAGTTTGTAAAAAAAAAAACATACAGTGAAAATATATCGTCCTCAAAATTATTTATACCCTCCAATTAAAGAAGGAAAAAGAAATCCGCTTTCAGTGAAATAAATAAAAAATGACCAAAGTAAAAATAAATAAAACTCGCTACATTGATTTTGAACTGTGGTTAAATAGAAATATTAAAAACAAACGCACCAAAAATAAAACTAGGCAGTCACTGCAATCAGGTGTTTTCACTACTGTATAGTGTTCAAAAATACTTCTACACTTGTTGACAGGTATTTTGGTCCACTGTTCATGGGAAAGGTGCTCTAATTTGTCTGGGACAGTTTTGTTTGTTCGTTTTTTTAAGAAAAAAAAGATTTCCAACCACAATTCAGAAGCAAATTTCACTAAATTATAATGTAGTAAATTCTTATTTCTCATTTTCTTTAGTTTCTTGTAATTAGGCCCGAGCACCGAAGGCGGTGCGGAGGTCTGGGACTAGTTTGAATTGAATGAACGAAGGATGAATACTTTACTGCAGAATATAACACCCACATACAACATACAAAATAAATAGATTAAATGACACAAATTATTATCGTGAATTTTGCCTTTTCTTCAATTGGAGGGTATGACTAATTTAGAGGATGGCTGTATAAAAATCTCATATTTTAGGGGTGCTGGGGTACATACATGGGCTAAAATCACTTATGGTGGCTGTTAAGAAGACTTTGTCAAGGAAGGAAAGGGAGAAACTGCTGAAGTGGGTCAAATGACACAACAACCGGACTGAAAATTGTAGGCAACAGGTCTGATGGAGGGATGAATCCTCCCCACACCCAGAAGGTTTTACACCTGCACCAAATTAGTTGTGAGCTAATGAGCAAATCTGTAGAACTACTGGAGCGAGTCGTCTGACAGCAAACAGATCACTGATGGAGAAAATAGCAAACATTCATCCCTTGCTTGCATTATGATTCAGTTTTTTTGTCTGTGGATGTTTTAAAACGAGCCCTGCAGCAGGAGTTAATCTCATGACAGGAGCTGCATCTGAACTTCCTGCAGCAGCTTCTGCCACCTTTTGTCTACATCCCCTTCCCTGGTGCAGCTGTTACTGGTCAGCGCAGTTCAAAGCTGCCATCTTTTAGTCTCTAATGCGGTCAGACGGTTAATGTGTTCAGATATTTTGTCACTGCTCTTGCAGTCTTCTGGGATTTGGTTAAAGAGTTTCTCTTTTGCAGTGGCCACTGCCAAGTGCTTAACCAAGTGGAAAAAATACTTAGTGTGCATCTATAGGCGAATAAATCATGCGCTCCATTATCCTGGCTCATGAATCTTTTAGGCTGTGGTGTTTATCTCTTACTGACATCTGCACTGTGTTTATTTATTTTTTCCAGTGAAGTTTCAGCATCTAAAAAATCTCTTGACTTAATCCCTTTTTTTCCCCTTTAATTACATGAAAATCACACCCAGTGAAAAAAAGACTCAAACAGCTGGGTCACTGAAGTTGACCAACTTCATCTTCAGTGTGACTCCTTCCTCTTGAAGGTCTTTCATCCCACAGCAATCAGCCCTGTTTACTCAGCTCACATTTTCACGCCAAGGCTTGGTTTGAGGATTACAGCTTAAGGACTTTAAGGATGACACTAAAATGAAATCCAACTGTGAAAGAAACCTGCTGTAACAAGAAGTGACAAGATATTTTCTATGGCTGACGTGACCTAATAATTTGTCTTATTTATTATATAAGAAAAGAAATAGCTGAAGAGTCACATACAGCAATTCTGTGTAAAATATAACTATATACCGTCAAAGAAAACATACATTCTTGTACCTTTATGGATACAAATTCTTGTACTTCGTATAGACAAGGATGACCCGAAGGGGTGGCCAGTGTCCCCCTGAACAAAAAGCTGGCCACTCCTGCAAAAATTATATTTTTAAAATTTATACGTTTATATGCACTATTAACATGGTGCAGCATGGTTTGCTTATACTTGAATGTCAATCTTTGTAAGCTAGTAAAAATAAAATAAATAAAAAATATTACACTAGAACTGCTATTTTCTGCCATTGTTTTTTTTACTGTAGTCCCATGTACTGTGAACTATCACACCTAATTACTTGTCCTTTCTTATGCAAATTAATCCAGGAAGGCTCCACCCAGAACTGCCCCAACCAGTTTCTAATGGTCCTTTCACACTAGCACCTACTTAGCCCGGCCCTCATTGGGCCGACACCACACTACCCCGTAAAGTTTGTTCACATTACAACTGAGGGCAACTGAGGCATCTTCAGCTCTGGTGTTCAGAGTGGGCGAGGTCGTCATAATGAAATTTTGTAGTAATTTGTTTGGGCCACATATGATTAAATTAGAATATTGTGAAAAGTCAATGTATTTCTACAATTAAACTTAAAAGGTGCAATTTACATATTGTATAGAGAAATAATATGCAAATCAATATATTTCAAGCTTTTATTTGTTTGGATGTTGCTGATTAGGACTTACAGCCTAAGAAAACCTCAAATTCTAAAACTCAAAAAATTAGAATATTGCATGAAATCAATTTAAAAAGGACTTTAAATACAAAAAAATCAGGCCTCCTAAAGTAAAATCCTGCATCTGTACTTAGTACTTGGTTTGGGCCCTTTTGCTTGAATGACGGCCTTAACCCGGCGTGGCATGGATGCTACCAGCTTGTGGCATATCTCAGCTGTTATGGAAGACAAACATGCTTCAATCACAGCCTAGAGCTCTTCTTTATTGTTTGGTTCTTCCAGTTCAGCTTTTTCTTGGTGATGCCCCACATGTTTTCCATGGGGTTCAGGTCAGGTGAGTTTGCGGGCCAATCAAGCATGGTGATCCATGGGTGTTGAACCAAGATTTTGTACTTTTAGCAGTGTGGGCAGGTGCCAAGTTCTGCTGGAAGATGAAGTCTGCATCCCCATATAGCTGGTCTGCTGAAGCAAGCATGAAGTGCTCCAAAATGTCCTGGTAGACGGCTGCATTTATGCTGGACTTAATGAAACTCACAGGTTCATTCCTTATGAAGTCCTCCACACTTTTGAAAGGTCCTTTCCTGACCATCTTCTCCAGGCTGCTGTCAGCCCTCTGGCTTGAACACCATTTTCTTCCACACTTCTTCCTTCCACTTAACTGTCCTTTAATGTGCTTTGAGACAGCACACTGAGAACATCCAGCTTCTTTTGCTATCACTTTTTGTGTCTTTCCACCTTGTGCAGGGAGTCGATGATGGTTTTCTGCACAACGGTCAGATCAGCATCTTCCCCATGATTGTGAATTCTTCTAAACCAAGACAGAGACTTTTTTAAAGGCTTGGGGCACTTATGGAGGTGTTTTGGATCACTTACCTGATTAGAATGTGACACTCTGAACCTTCAATACTGGAGCTTTTCACAGTATTCAAATTTTTTAGAGTTTTAGAATTTGAGGTTTTCTAAAGCTGCAAGTCCTAAACAGCAACATCCAAACAAACAAAAGCTTGAAATATATTGATTCACATATTATTTGTCTAAACAATATGTATATTGCACCTTTTGATCTGAATTACAGAAATACATGTACTTTTTCAGGATATTCTAATTTATTCTAATCTAATTTTTGGGTAGTGTGTGTGTGTGTGTGTGTTTATCTTTATATATATATATATATATATTTATCTTTATATATATATATATATATATATATATATATATATATATATATATATATATATATATATATATATATATATATTGCTTGTAATATGAAAAAAGACGAAAGAAAGAAAGAAAGAAAGAAAGAAAGAAAGAAAGAAAGAAAGAAAGAAAGAAAGAAAGAAAGAAAGAGAAAGAAAGAAAGAAAGAAAGAAAGAAAGAAAGAGAAATGAAAGAAAGAAAGAAAGAAAGAAAGAGAAATTTCTGCCAATGGAACAAGTGAAATTCTATCATATTTCTTGAAATAAGATGCATTTGTCTTAAAAAACCACTGAAATGTTTCTCTTTAGGTGATTTTGTCTTATTTCGAGTGTGATGAGATATTCTGATGAGAAATTAGAAAATCTACTTGGTAACATTTGAGTTTTTACAGTGTATTGTTGAAATTAAGGAAGTTTGCTGCAGATAATTCCTTATATAAAGGCCCATTTATTCTGCCCCCTTCACTGCCATCATATGGATAGACGCAGATCTACGACTAATCTTAATAGTGTCCAAAGGAGTCAGAGTGATGCAGAAATGTTACTGGTGAGTAAATGCACATATTCCTAGAAATAAGGTCCTCGTTGAAAGAACTAAAAGTTATCCTTTAATAACTCTTGGCCAACCTGCTATTTTCTCTGGCCACCCTGTGGCCACCCTTAAAAAAAATCTCTGTGGGCACCCCTGTGTACAGACCATTGTACCCCTGGAGAGCCTCATTTAATTTAGAATGAAACACATCTTTGTCTCCACAGGCCAAAAGAGCAGTAATGTCTGCTGAGACTGTTTAAAAGCTCTTTCACTTTTTGCACAAGAGATGCAGCCATGAAGCAGTCAAAACACGTGCACAAGACACCTCACCGACGTTGCATGTGCCCTTCAACCAGTTGTCTGCCACTTCCATTATGGCGCTGATGTCACCGTTCATTCACAAAAGCAGACTGGCAGCCAAATGGCAGTAAACACATGTGGGAACAATACTAACGTGTCCAGGAAGATAAATAATCCCTGACGAGCCCCCAATTGTTACGACACCGGCTCAAGAGCTGTAACAAAAAGGGAGGACACAAAAACATAAGTTTTAACCCTTATCAGGCATTTATTCAATAAAACTACCGGTCCCAAACCGGGGCAGAGGATCACAGCAGCAGGCCAGGCACGATGGCGTGTACCGAAGCTCCACCTGGACATCACCTGATCAAGAACCTCAAGGCAAAAATAAGAATATTAACACCCGGGCCGTCAGGGCCATTAAACATTATAAAAAAAAAAGTCTGTACAATTTATGGTGAAAAACTGGCAGCTGTTGTTGCACCATAGAATTTACAGTGAGAATGTAGAGCAGTGGTGTCCAAAGTCGGTCCTCAAGGGCCGCTGTCCTCACGGTTTTCCATGCCTCCTTGCACCAGCACAGCTGACTCAAATGAAATGAATCTAAAAGCCCATGAATTTGTGTCAGGTGTGAGTTGGAGAAGGGAGGCATGGAAAACCTGCTTCACGTCGGGGTCTGCATTCGCCCTGTCGATCAGTATTTCCCGATAATGACCCGCGTTCCATACATTATCCCGCTTATTATACGGCTACTTGCAAAAAATCGAAAACAGCCCCAGACCATCACACTAAAACCACCATACTTTACTGTTGGTATGATCCTTTTCTGAAATGCCGTGTTACTTTTATGCCAGATGTAATGGGACCTACACCTCCCAAAAAGTTCAATTTTCGTCTCATCAGTCCACAGAGTATTTTCCCAAAAGTCTTGGGGATCATCAAGATGCTTTCTGGCTAAACTGAGACGAGTCTTTATGTTCTTTTTGCTCAGCAGTGGTTTTGGTCTTGGAACTCTGCCATGCAGGCCATTTTTGCCCCCCAGTCTCTTTCTGATGGTGGAGTCATGAACACTGACCTTAAATGAGGCAAGTGAGGCCTTCAGTTCTTTGGATGTTGTTCTTGGGTCCTTTGTGACCTCTTGGATGAGTCTTCGATGTGCTCTTGGGGTAATTTTGGTCAGTCAGCCACTCCTGGGAAGGTTCACCACTGTTCCATGTTTTCACCATTTGTGGATAATGGCTCTCACTGTGGTTCGCTGGAGTCCCAAAGCTTTAGAAATGGCTTTGGAACCTTTTCCAGACTGATAGAAATCAATTACTTTGTTTCAAATTTTTTCCTGAATTTTTTTGGATCGCAACATGATGTCTAGCTTTTGAGGATCTTTTTGGTCTCCTAAACTTCGTCAGGCAGGTCCTATTGAAAAGGACTAGAGGCAGAAATTAAAAAAAACAAAACAAACGTGCATGCCCATTTTTTTTAATGCTAATGGCTGATGAAGCGCTAAATACCAAAAAGAACGAGCCCACCCATGTCTCTCTCCGTTGCCTTGAACAGGCTGTATGCTGTATAAAGCGCTGCAATTCCGTGCCCAATTTACTGCACTGCCCTGCAGATGTGATGTCAAATGACGCTGCATCTGCGTCCCCGACAGTTTTGATACAGGAAGAAGACGGTCGCGGTAAATTCAAACACTGTAAGCGATAGTTATGGATTCTTCTGCCGTCAGCAAACGATCCAGATCAACTGAAAGACACTAAGAAGTGTAACCATGAAGAAAAAGCCTAGCAAACAACATTATAGCTTCAGTTTGTGCACGCTCCTGTGACGGCTTGGCTCGTGGCTGCAGTTACCTGAAGCGCCAGTCGCGGCGGTTGCACGTTTTGTTTCTTAATGTTGCCTCAAGTCCCTTTAAGTGATTTCTTGATTGAGAACAGGTGTGGCAGTTATCCGGCCTTGGTGTGGCTAGAGAAATTGAACTCAGCTTTCCAAAGAGGTGATAAACCACAGTCAATTTATGTTTTAACAGGGGGGGGTCACTTTTTCAAACAGGGCCATGGAGGGTTGGATTCCCCCCCCCCTCACTAATAAAAATCTTCATGTAAAAACTGCATTTTCTGTTTACTTGTGTTGTCTTTGACTCACATTAAAATTTGTTTGATGATCTGAAACATTTAAGTGTGACTAACATGCAAAAAAGTAAGAAATCAGGAAGGGGGCAAATACGTTTTCACACAGCTGTATTGTATGTTAAAAAAACTATCAGAAAAAAGTGTATCCAACTTGAATGGTCTTGAAACAACTGACAAGTTTTATTTCTCACAACGACCTGAACTAAGTTTTATGCTGTTTCTTTGTGGGTCTGTAGGATTAATTCTCCAGACGTTTTGAAGGAGTTGCCAAAGCTGGTTGCTTCTTTTTGTTCTGCTTTGTTCTGTTATGTCAAGATAATCCCTTCCTGCTTCAATAATGTTGAAGTCTGGGTTCTGTGGAGGATTTATCCCTCCATCAGACCTGCTGTCGCTGATTTCCAGTCCAGCTCCTTTTGTGTTTTGGCATACCTCAGCCTTCCCTCCCCGTTTCCCTTCCTTCAGAACAGCATCTTGACAGCCACTTCAGGCCTCAGTGAACAGTAGATGCATCTACTGAAGGTCCAGATGCTTGATTATTTTTCCCATTTCTTCAACATCACTTTCAGATACTGCTCATCTGCTGTAGATGACTCTTATGAGGCCTGAACTTATTCTTTTGTCCACCCCAGTTTCCTCAAATATGCTGAAATTTGCCTTCTAGCTATTTGAGAATCACCTGGTTGGTACAAAAATACTATTTCACATGTTGTGTTTTTCTATAGACACAAAAAAGGGAACAAATTTGAGATGAGCTTAGTAATAAAGTGCCTAAAGATAAAATTAAAAGCTATTTTCTTAGCTTTTTGTCAGCCTGTTTGTAAGACGCAGCGCTTGTGCATCCCCTGAGGTTGTCTCTATTTTAAGTTTCTGTAATTCACAGGTCATTTGTTCAGTTTCACCCAGAAAAAAGGAAAAACTCCACTGAAAATTGCCAGGTAGACCCTCTGGAAACATGGATAATGACTAACTGAAAAGATTACAAGTAAATTTAAGTCTTTGGTAGTAAAATAAAAGAAATGAAGAGTGGCATAAGACTGTGTGTCAGCGATACTTGGCATCGCTTGTTCGTGTCCTTTTAAATGGCCAAAGGGATTAAGATGCTCTTGCTTCCCTCTGACTGCTGTAACAACTGTAAGCACCATAATTAAGGTCACATGACTGTCAATCATATCATAACATGTGATTAAGCTGTCTGTTTGCCTTCTTTTTTTAGTTTACCCCAGTCTTTAAAATTCATTCCATCACCGCTGATTGCCTTGTTCACCTACAGCAAGCCTTCGTATTTACAAAAGCCCACATCTCCTCTGTTTGCCACGAATGTGTTCTGATAGAATCGCTGCAGGCTAAACGCCCATCTGTCCGGCAGAGACGGACACTCAGCCTGTCCTCTCGTTACGATGATTGCCTGTAATGATACAGTCCACACTGTCCCAGTTCCCCAATTATTTCTCTGCCGATCATTTTTCTCATGGCGGGGATGTGATGGCCCCCCTGAAGGAGAGCGAGGTACAGAGCAGGAGGCGATGCTCAGCAGTTCAGCCAGACTTGTGTCCAAAGGCGGGATGGTGGCAGCTGATGTGTGACTTTATTTTTGGGTTTACTAGTTTCTGTTGCTTTGCATCGCTGGAAGTTTAGTTTCAGGATTCTTTAAACCTGTTTTTGTACAGATGACGGTAAAATCTGTGACAGTGTCTGATGGGTCACTGGTTCTTTGTAAAGGGAGGTTTGTAATTGTCAAGCAGCTAAAGCAATTCACCCTGAAATTAAAGAAGAGATTAAATTCACAATAGTAATTCAAATAACAAGAAACTAAAGTTAGTAATAATAAATAAAAATGTACTAAATTATAATCAAGTGAAATTAAATATTGCTTTTGACTTTTGGTTCAAAATAATTATCTAAAACAAACAAACAAACAAAACTGTCCCAGATGCATTAGAGCACCTTGAACAGTGGACCAAAATACCTGTCGACAGGTGCAGAATACTTTTTGAACATTAGAGAAAACACCTGATTGCAGTGATTCCCTTAAAGTGTTGCTCAGCAAAATTTTAGCTTCAGAGCGCCGTCACGTTTGTTTTATTTTTTGTGTGTTTGTTTTCAATATTTCTTTCAAACCACAATTCAAAATCAATGAATTTCATCTTATTTCACTAACTGCTGATTTTTTTTCCTTCTTTAATTCGAGGGTCTGAATAATTTTGAGGACAACATATCATGTAAATCAGAGATGCACCGATCCGATACCCGGATGGGATATCAGCTCCAAAACTGACAAATTGCTGGATCCTATATTGGATGAATGAGGCCGATCCAGCATTCCGATCCAGTCACTTCTTTTCTTTTTTTTTTTTTTTTTTATCAATATTGTACATTTTAAAATATCTGCTTTTAGTTAACTTTACATGGAAGTGTTTATTTCTTTTTGCTGCTAATCTACATTTTATTTGTTAATTAATAATGAGTATTTTATTATTTGTTACCATTTTTTAACAAGGCTGAATGTTTATGTCAAGCCTGATACCTTTCATGGGAAGGTATACGGTTCATTCTTTCAACAGTAGTATCGGTCATTACGCACAGCCCAGGTATCGGTATCAGATTGGATCAGGAAAAACCGGGATGGGTGCGTCTCTAATCTAAACCAGCCTGAACACCTGAATCTGTGATATAAATGCTAAGTGGCTATTAGTGATTAATACTAGTGTGAATATAAAATAGTCGCGCAAAATTTATATAATCTAATATTATTTTTATATAAATTTTTTTTTCATCTAATGTCACATACCTTTCACTTTTTTCCTATTGGGGCTTTTTTTAATTTAATTTTCTTGAATTTTATTATAATAAATAAAAATGCTCCGTCAAAAGTCGGCCGTTTCTGAGAGTGTCCAAACTTTTGCGGTACTGTATGCTACAATTTTCATATGATCAGATTAGTTGACTAGTTGCCGAAATAATCGGTGGTCATTCAATTATAAAAATAATTGTTTGTGGCAGCCCTATTGCTAAGACTGAGATCATAAAATGACACATACTCATTAATGATGGGCAATACCGAAATTTTTCATGTTGATACAATACCAGTAGTTTATGGTTCTTTTTATTGATACCGATACTTCTGGTCCTTTTAAAGAAAACCATGATTGTGCAGTTTGCATTGATATCTTGCATGCAAGTGCAATAATAAATATGAGTAAAATTTGAGAACAGAAGTACTGGAAAAAAAAATGCTTTTAAAACAATAATAAATTATATTGATGAAGAAATTAAACAAAAAGAAGATTAAAAACTTCTTTTAATTATCAAATAACTTAAGTACAGGTTAAGATTATTTAAATTTATTCAGTGGAAAATGTTCAAATACACAGTAAAATGTAATAGTAATATTATACATTTACTAAAACATAATACAATAACCTGCATTAAAGCACTGAAAAATACCAAAACATCATCATCATCACTAACAGTTGCAGCATCAACATGACATCTGATTGGCTACCACCATCATGTGACATAGAAGCTAGAATCTAGCTGCTTTCACACATAATTTCATCACCTAAACTAATAAAAGTGAAAACAAATGACATGTTTAGTATCATGTGGTATCACAATAATCACAAAAGTATCGATTTCGATATTTTTTCTGGCTGGTATCAGGGAATGGATATGCCCATCCCTAATACTCATCTTCAAATGTAATGATAATTTAAAAAAAGAGCGCTCAAAGTTTCAGTAACCTTGTCATGTTTCACCCAAACGTAACGTCTCTGCCAGAAGCTGAATGCATTTCTTTGAGTAAAAGCTGGTAGAGAAACAAGTCCAATTCTGTTCAAAAGCCAAAAGTATGCTCACCACCAGACCTGAACACATTTTTTATTCATTAAAAAGAGAGAGAGACTTTTAGCCTAACCAGCTACAGAGGAAGAGGCTTCAGGTTGCTATGAAAAGGATTTGGCTGCTATTAAGAAAGTATTTTTTTTTCAAAAAGTGAATAGAGGTTAATAGAGGATAATAGCACGGAATAAAACTAATTTCTGCTGATTCTAATTATACAGAAGGACATTTGACCTAAAAAAAAAAAAAAAAAAATCAGAATGACTGTAAACACAAAAATAACGCAGCTCCTAAGAAGTTTTAATTCTTTATTTTATACTCTTGAGTCACGATCAGATGAAAAGTTCCTTCTTTCTCCTATAAGCGCTGGAGAATGAAGTCTCCTGAAGTCTTTTGTTATTAATTAATATGTTTGTACTGCTTCTTGCCGTTGGTGCTTTTCTCAGTATCTTTTGCTGCTGCTTTACTGTTTCTTATTAATAAGTTGTTTTTTAGTTTGTTTGCTGTCTCCACATTGCGTTTCTTTACTATTCTTTGTGGACTGGTCTGAAAATGTGTTTCTAGCTCCTGATTTTGTCTGAACTATTGGTTTACTGTACAGACTACTGAGTTAGAGCTTGGACGTTTAAGACCAGGACCTGGTGACTGTAGTTTAAACACTCTGAGATACATTAAATGCAAAGACAAATTAGGGAAGACAAAATCAATACAGAAATGGTGATAGCAAAGGTTGCTGAGACAAAGTCTAAGAAAAGCAATATATAAAAAGCAAAAGCACAAAAAAATACAATAACAGTTTAGCAATAATGATCAAAGCAAATATATAAATGACAAAAGTAATAGCATTCCTATCATTTTATGTGTAAAAAGCAGCAGCAGCTCTTTATACAAGGACTACCTCCCTTAAATATAAATTTATTTAATAATGCAAAAATTTATTTATAATAAAGAGAGAGAAAGAGAAGTGACGAACTTTTTTTTCTGATATACTGTTTCCATATTTCTACCGATTATTCATTACTGAGATCACAATAGGCGGCGGTGGTGATATAAGGGTACAGTATAAGTATATGGTTTAAGTGTTCTTAATAATGGTATCACTCTTTTATGATGGGGCAAAATATCAGGAACACCAGTCAGTGTTGTCTAACTACTGTAGTACCATCTCAGTTAAAGAGAAAGCAGAGCTGGATTGAATCAGATTGTACAAGTGTTCCTCACTGATACGTAGCTAACTGATGGCTTTGCAGTCATAGATAGGGTCGTAAAAACAAATGTTTCCTCAGATTTGAAACATTTTGTACAGCCAAACTATCAGTTACTCACTAAATAAATGATCTGTGGAGAGAAAAAGTAACTATGTCGGTTTATTTATGATATTCTTGTCAAACGGTCCGTAAAATACTGCTTCCGCCTGAGGAGTACATCGGCAGAGATTAAGAAGACCAGTGAGACATTGCATAATGCAATGCATGCATTGGCAAAAAGGGTTTTTTCTTAGAGAGGTCTGCCGAAAATGTCCTCACTTTCAAAAGTGTCCTCACCTTGTTGGATAAAAACGCAGAACAGTTCTCATAACATTGGTCTTATGTTTGTGCGTGCCTTGGCCACTGAAATAAGGGTTTGACCTCATTCTAATTTGTGTATTTCACATATTTATATAACATTGAGTTGGAATTCCAAGTACATCAGCTTTGTTGTTAATAGCTTCGCTAGCAACCACCATGGCAACAACAAAAAAATATAGTTTTTTTTTTACAATTTTGTTGAGAGACCGGAAAATATGTATGCTAAGACAAACAAACAAAGAAAAAAGAAACTGGATCATATACATAAACCCAAAAGATTCTATAAAAATATCTGTCGCTAGAAAAGTTATCAAAATAAAGCTAAAGCCACAATCTTTCTTGAAATATAACAGTTTCCACCCAAAATAGAAAGGATGTCTGCCATGTTTTTTTTGTTCATTCCAGGGAGAAACTAAGCAGTCACATGACCTAAAGTGTGCCCACAGAAATGACAGGGAAAATTAAATGTAGCCACTCAACAATTACAGAGCCCTTTTTGTGAAATAGCTACTTTTTGTGTTGTGGACAAATATTCCACGTTTTGGAGTGAGAAAGGTTTTCTAATTGTGTTGTGCTGCAACTAATTCCCCCTATTAACCAGTCCCTCCAGAAAGTTGAAATGCTGCAATTGTAACTATAAAAATAAACACAAAGCGGTGGAATATATACAATACAAAATGTAGCAATCTCAAATTTCTCATACTAGCAGGAGAACAAGGTTTGCTGCTTGAATAATATGTCTTTGGTTGAATTGCTGTTAATATTTGAAATTGGTGCATTGTAACTTTCTGGAGGGACTGACTTTAAGGAGGTGTTTTTTTTTTACTTTGAAATGTAGTGTAATCCACAGAGTCTCTTCTTTGTTACTTAGCGGGGGTAAAAAAGAGGTGGTATTCAAGATATACAGATCAAGTTCGGGAGTGTTTGAAGTGTGTGCATAAATAATTGTCTTTTGTCAATGACTGCATATTCAGAGTGATGAAAGAGGGATTCTGGGATAGTCTTAAAGGAGTGATGACATAACAGTTAAAAACTAGTTTATGTTGTTGGCATTACTTTATATGTAAATACTCCAAAGAAAAAAAAACGAAATTTTTTACAGCGGAGTATTGTTTTGAAACGCCAGACCTCACTTCCTCAGTAATACAGTTGGGTCCGGTGATGATATGGAGCTTTACCCGGAGACCACGTTGACTTCAATTTGATTGGCTACACCTTATTTGGCTATGACCTTATTCGGAGAATCTAGGTCAAGCTGCGGTCGGACTTTGCTAAAGGCTAACTGCTAGCAACATGGGCACTTCAGACAGTGTGAGCTACGTTTATCAGACAAGACAGCATTTAGAAAATAAATAAACTTACAGGTAATGACAAGGTTGTGGCCCCCTCCCTCAGTGTTGCTGCAGAAGTTTGCTTTTAAATCCATTTGTTTGAAAATCCAGACCTGACTGCACAGAAGTGACTACTAGCTCCATACACGCAGCTGAATCAGACAGGGGGGGGGGCTGTTTACTTGATAGTGTGCTCTTATTGGAGCAATTAAATTACGTAGAATGATAGAACTACGTAGAATGATAGAACTACGTAGAATGATAGCCTGCTGTCTGATTCAACTGTTTCTGAGCAGAGAGACAAAGCTGACAGACCATAAACAGGAACTTTGATTCTCACTCTGGACATTCACATGGCCTCATCAGTGCACAACAGATCATATTATACACCCAAAACCCCAGAAAAGTGAAATTTGATGTCATGGCACCTTTAAAGATCAGGGAACGTCATAGGTGAGGAGTTCTGGGGTCTAACTTAGGCACAATGTCATTTCTCTTTTTCACACCTAGTCTTTGCCCCTTAAAACAGATCCACAAGGGGTAGGGCTGAAAGTCTAGAAATTAGGACACCCCTTCAACAATCATATACGTCATCAGTGATCCCTGCCGGCTTGTATGTAAGCAGATGTGTGGTGAGCTGTTGATGAAAATCTTTAGAAATCAATCCGTCTACAGCTGTGGATTAACGTTACCAAACAAGTCCGATTTGTGCATGACATTCCTGCTTTTGTTATATCCCACAAAGGACCTCCATGTAAATGAGGACCAGCAGCGATGTTGCCAAAGTTTTTATTGATCATCTATTACTGTAGATTATCAGGGCTGCCTACAGAGCACTGCTGGTTTTCATCCTGGTAGTGTTTACAGTTGCGTGAAAAAGTGTTTGCCCCCTTCCTGATTTCTTATTTTTTTGCATTTTGTCACAGTCATATGTGATCATCAAATAAATTTAAATATTAGACAAAGATAACACAAGTGAATGCAAAATGCAGTTTCTAAATGAAGATTTTTATTTTTAAGTGGGGGGGGGATCAAAACCTACGTGGCTCTGTGTGAAAAAGTGATTGCCCCCTAAACCTAATAACTGGTTGTTCCACCCTTAGAAGCAACAACTGCAATCAAACGTTTGCAATAACTGGCAGTGAGTCTTCTACAGCGCTGTGGAGGAATTTTGTTCCACTCATCTTTGCAGAATTGTTGTAATTCAGCCACATTGGAGGGTTTTCCAGCAAGAACCGCCTTTTTTTTTATATATATTTTTATTGAGTTTTTCATGAAAAGATAAACAGCACAACACAAAAGGACAGTCAAAGGACTATACATAGAATAAAAACAAACAAACAAACAAACAAAAAAAAAACATATACGTTGGCAGTAGCATGAAGAAAATGCATATATCTACATAAACATATGGAAAATTTAAGCAATGTGAAGGATTATTTGGTAAGGGGGTATGGAATATATATTCTATGTAGATGAGCAGTTTGTCTGAGGTGTCTTTTTAAAGGATGACAGAACCGCCTTTTTAAGGTCATGCCACAGCATCTCAATCAGATTCAGGTGGGGACTTTGACTAGACCACTCCAAAGTCTTCATTTTGTTTTTCTTAAGCCATTCAGAGGTGGACTTGCTGGTGTGTTCTGGATCATTGTTCTGCTGCAGAACCCAAGTGCGCTTCAGCTTGAGGTCACCAACAGATGGCCGGACATTCTCCCTTCATGATTTTTTGGTAGACAGCAGAATTCATGGTTCCATTTACCACAGCAAGTCTTCCAGGTCCTGAAGCAGCAAAACAGCCCCAGACCATCACACTACCACCACCATATTTTACTGCTGGTATGATGTTCCTTTTCTGAAATGCCGTGTTACTTTTACGCCAGATGTAATGGGACCTACACCTTTCAAAAAGTTCAACTTTTGTCTCGTCAGTCCACAGAGTATTTTCTCAAAAGTCTTGGGGATCATCAAGATGCTTTCTGGCTAAACTGAGACGAGCCTTTACGTTCTTTTTGCTCAGCAGTGGTTTTGGTCTTGGAACTCTGCCATGCAGCCATTTTTGCCCCCCAGTCTCTTTCTGATGGTGGAGTCATGAACACTGACCTCAATTGAGGCAAGTGAGGCCTGCAGTTCTTGAATGTTGTTCTGGGGTCTTTTGTGACCTCTTGGATGAGTCAGTCGTCGCTGTGCTCTTGGGGTAATTTTGGTCGGCTGGCCACTCCTGGGAAGGTTCACCACTGTTCCATGTTGTCACCATTTGTGGATAATGGCTCTCACTGTGGTTCTCTGGAGTCCCAAAGCTTTAGAAATGGCTTTGGAACCTTTTCCAGACTGACAGATCTCAATTTCTTTGGATCGCGGCATGATGACTAACTTTTGAGGATCTTTCTGGCAGGCTGGTCCTATTTAGTTTCTTGATTTAGAACAGGTGTGGCAGTAATCAGGCCTGGGTGTGGCTAGAGAAATTGACCTCAGTTTTCCAAAGATGTGATAAACCAAAGCTAACTTGTGTTTTAACAGGGAGGGGCAAATCACTTTTTCACACAGGGCCATGGAGGTTTGGGTTCCCCCAAACCTTGGATAAAGATTTGGATTGTGTAAGAAATCACACAACTATATGTTACTGAAGCTTTATCGTAGTACTAGTCATTTTATTTCATAGAAAGAAAATGACAATGAAATTATATTAAACTAGACAATACAATGGTTGTCATACATTTTAAAACTTTATCTGTGGAGAAAATAAGTACATTTGCAGATTTTTATGGGACTCGGTAGCAGCAAGATGGCTGCTACCGAATCATACCCCAAATTTGTCATACCCCTCCATGAGAAGGGTGCATCTCAAAACCCTTCATTTGAAGGGGTATATACCCCTACCACTTACCCCGACCGCTCCGTCCTAACAGGATTAAGACACCCCCACCCCTATGTGAACATGCAAAATGGAGGGAAGGTCTAAGGGGGAGAATTGAGATTGGAGTTTGTCACCAAGGGTGAGTTTTGCCCTCTGTTTTCCTGACAAAAAGCTTTGACATTCTATTGGTTAAAGCTTTCTCTGATCCAGTCATAAATTCCAAGGATTTATGGGCCTGGAGAAACTTCACTACATAAGTACAATAACTAGTTGTTAAAGTTTTTTCAGTTTTGTAGTTTTTGCACTTCAGCAAACAGCCTAGGGAGTATCTTTACATGAGTTATTACAGATTCAAAATAATGCATTTATTTCATACTGTAATGTGTTTTCTTATACTTGATATAATTTTATTATTATTTGAGTTGAGTTGGGGGGTGGGGGGGTGGTGTTCTTCCTTTGATTTTTAAGATAAGATTTAGATTTTCCCCTTTGTAGTATTGAGCACCATCTTTAGTATCAGTATCAAGCTTGACATTTTGGTATCCGATAAGCATTCATTCATTTTCTATACCGCTTATTGAATTCACTGTCATGGGGAAGCTGGCGCCATCCCAGCAGTTAGCAGGAAAGAGGCAGAGTACAGGCTGGACAGGTTGCCATGGCTTTTTTAACAACGTAGTCATATTTTATTGTTTTTAACCTCTGAAATAATCATTTTCACTGCGTCTGTTTT
Source organism: Atherinomorus stipes (assembly GCA_023101725.1). Lineage (NCBI taxonomy): Eukaryota > Metazoa > Chordata > Actinopteri > Atheriniformes > Atherinidae > Atherinomorus > Atherinomorus stipes. The sequence continues at coordinate 147,561 of JALJCO010009022.1, forward strand.
TAGCGGTTTTCCACTGGCTGCAGGGCCAGAAGCTGCTGTTCACAGTGGTCCTAGTGAACATGAAGGCACCACACCTGATTCTTGCTTTGCTATCCTATTTTTAACTCCGTCATACCGGTGGGATAATCCCTGGTCCATAGTGAGAACTACCCACACCCATGTTTTTTATAGCTGCTGCAGGAGTGGAGTATGCACACAACATACCCATATAGCTCTGTTTTTTCTCTAGTTAGGAAACCTGTGGGCTCCATGTCCTGACAGGCTGAAGTTTGCTCAAGTTTACACACAGACACACATTTACCATGTCAATGATAAATGAATGCAGTCCAAAACTAGTGAAAACACACTGACTCTCAATAACGGACAAATTTAACTGATAACTACTTCCTCCCCATATTTACAGTCATCTTCAAAATTATTCACACCCTTCCATTAAAGAAAAGGCGTAAGTCATTTAAAGGTATCATGACATCAAATTTCACTTTTCTGGGGTTTTGGGTGTATAATATGATCTGTTGTGCACTGATGAGGCCATGTGAATGTCCAGAGTGAGAATCAAAGTTCCTGTTTATGGTCTGTCAGCTTTGTCTCTCTGCTCAGAAACAGTTGAATCAGACAGCAGGCTATCATTCTACGTAGTTCTATCATTCTCGTAGTTCTATCATTCTACGTAGTTCTATCATTCTACGTAATTTAATTGCTCCAATAAGAGCACACTATCAAGTAAACAACGCCCCCCCCCCCCCCCCTCTCTCTCTCTCTCTCCAAACGGTCTATGCACCGTCCGCTCCCCCCTCCCCTCCCTGTCTGATTCAGCTGCATGTATGGAGCTAGTAGTAACTTCTGTGCAGTCAGGTCTGGATTTTCAAACAAATGGATCTAAAAGCAAACTTCTGCAGCAACACTGAGGGAGGGGGCCACAACCTTGTCATTACCTGTAAGTTTATTTATTTTTCTAAATGCTGTCTTGTCTGATAAACGTAGCTCACTGTCTAAAATGCCCATGTTGCTAGCAGTTAGCCTTTAGCAAACTCCGACCGCAGCTTGACCTAGATTCTCAGATAAGGTCATAGCCAAATAAGGTGTAGCCAATCAAAATGAAGTCAACGTGGTCTCCGGGTAAAGCTCCATATCATCACCGGACCCCAACTGTATTACTGAGGAAGTGAGGTCTGGTGTTTCAAAACAATACTCCGCTGTAAAAAATGCCGTTTTTTTCTTTGGAGTATTTACATATGCAGTAATGCCAACAACATAAACTAGTTTTTAACTGCTATGTCATCACTCCTTTAAGTAATTTAAATAACAAGAAACTTAAAAAGTAATAATAAATAAAAATGTACAAAATTATAATTTAGTGATATAAAATATTGCTTTTCAATTGTAGTGTAAAACAGTATTTTTTTAAAAAAAACAAATTAAAGCAACTTGTTCATGAACAGTGGACCAACATACCTGTCAACAGGTGCGGGAATCTGATTCGATGTTACAGAAAACACTTGACTGCAGGGATTGCCTCAAAGTGTTGCTCAATACAATTTTAGTTCAGGAGCCCCACATGCTTTTTTGCTAGTTTCTTTTTTTTTACACACTTTAGTCAATTTCAACATATTTTACATACAGCTCATTGTTTTCCTTATTTATGATTTTGAGGACGACTGTCGCTGTGGCAGTGCGGGCATACAACTCCCTCCTGTTACATCATATTACGGTACATGATATTGGCAGGGACATTTTTGACATCTGGCTCAAGAATGTCACTTTTTCAGTTAAATTTGAGCAGTAATGTCCTGTAAAACATTGCAAGTCCTCAGTTTAGACAATTTTACATAAGCATTTTGTTGGGGAAAAAAAATGTTACTTGCAGCTGTAAAGTGGCAGAGGATGGAGTTAGACCTGAATAAGGATCGGAGTAGCTGCTATTGTTATTGTTCATGGCACAACTGAACTTAGGTGCTCTGCATAGAGATATGTAATTCATTCAACCTTCCATTTTCTATGCTGCTCATCCCAGTCCAAGTCCATGCAGAAGTTGGAGCTTATCCCACCAATCAGCAGGCGAGAGGCAGGGTACGCTATGGAAAGGTCACCAGCCTTTTGCAAGGCCAACACAGAGAGACCCCCCCCCCACGCTCACCCACACGCTTATAGGGAAAATTCACAGTGACCAATTAACTTGCATGTCTTAGTAGGAGAGAGCCGGAGCACCCGGAGAGAAGCAAGCAAGTTTATTTTCAGAGTGCTTTACATAAAACATTAAAAGCATTACAGAACCCACGTATACGCGGGAAGAACGTGCAAACTCCACCCAGAAAGGCCAATAAGGAGAGAAGCAACAGAGGAGATGAATGGAGGAAAAGGTGGTCGTTAATCCAGATTACAGTTGTTTGGTGAGATTCAACACATCCAGGGTTCAAATCCGGGGGAAAATCAGCTGAAATGCCACTGGGTGTGAATGAGGAGTGAATGAATTATGGATTGACTGTGAAGTGCTTTGGCTGCCTTGAAAAGTGCTAAATCTGATCCATTATTAACAGTCTGTGGTAAAATAATCAACATTTTAACCCAAATGTTCTGAAAATATTTGGGCTAGTAAACCTAAACGACAAACAAGCCTTAAAATATTATCCACAGCAAGGAAGTGAGCAAACGTCTGTCTTATGTGCTTTGTTGTGTTTCCAGGGAGTTTGGTCGATGGAAGGTCAACAGCTTGGCGGTGGAGAGGCGGGACAGTTTTGGTGGCAGCGGCGGTTTGGCTCTGCCCCTCGACCCTGACTTCATGCACACTATCCGCCAGCTGGGGAGGCGGCCAACCCTCCAGATGATTACAGAGAGTCTAATCAAGAAATACGGCACCCACCTTCTCCTCTCTGCCACTCTGGGAGGTAGAGAGCACGCTCCGCTTCAAAGCAAGCGCCATTCGCATTGCTTCTCATGTGATTTTGTTCTGTTTCTCCAACATATGGGGCACTGATTTTACCGTCTGTTGCTTCCCAAGCGACAGAGCACATAATTCCTCTTTCTGGATGAGTGTAGATTGGTTCACAAAAGACATCAAATCACTCTCGTTTAGTGAACAACAAATAATCTGAAGAAAGGAGTGAAGATGAATGTTTGGTATGTTTGTTTTGCTATCAAAACATCACTGTTGTACAATATGGGCGTTTATTTGATTTCAGGCCCTTTTGAGTTTTCTTTTTCTCAAAAATAAAATGTCACAATGCCTTGCCACACCTGTCGTACCTGAACCGTCATCCATCTGAGTCAAAATCTAAATTTGTTGATATACATTACTTTAAAATTTTATTTAAAAATGGTTCTTTTTGTCAGATACTCTATAAAAACATCACCACAAGTGTGATGGTAATGACATTTTGCAGTTTTTAGCTTACTGTGCTAAAATGGTAGAGTTAGCATAAATAAGCTTTTAGCTAAATAGTTCTGTACAATGATTTTATATGAATGAAGTTTTTACACAAAAATCTTTAAATATCTATGAACTAAAGGCTGTTTGGTAATGATACGTGATAAAAGTAGGCCTATCTTGCAACTTGTCAGTATAAATTAGGAAAAAACTTGCTGTTCCAAAATGTCTGTCTTCCTTCTGTCCAGCATGTGCTTGCGTGGCAGCACAAACTTAACAAACGGTTAAACAAATCAGATTTCAAATAAACTTTATTGATCTAAAAACGTTTAACATAATGACCGCAATATTAAGGGACAGACATATTTATTCACAAAATTAATAAATGATTTAGATATTTTTGTCAAATATGATAAGAAATCACTAATTCTATTGTATTTTAAGGAATTTATACAAAAATTTGCACAATTTTAACATTATTTTTAGTAGATAAATAAAGCACTGCATATCTAAAACCTATTGTGGGGACGGAGGGAAAAGAGTCAAATAACTCCATAAAAATGCATAAAAAATGTTTTAAAAAATGCTTCAATGAATGTGAAATTTTAGACACACATGAGGAATTTTGTACAATCACCACTGGTTATTAAATCATATTTGAATTGATATTTTTTCTTAAAATTAATCAGAGACACAAAAAGGCCCGAATTCAAATAAACACCCATATATGTATGTGGTATATTTATTTGCTATAGGCTTATTCATCATTCTATTACAAAATTCTTCATAATTAAATGTTTTGACGAGAAAAAAAGCTGTAAGAGAAAAATAAAACAGATTTGGTTTAAAAGGGTCATAAAAGTCTGAATTTGGATGACCCTAATCTTATTACTACAGAAATACAATAAGTAAAAGCAGCAGACTTGAACTCATAAAAACATAAAATCCTCTTTTCTGAAAGAAAACGGTTATGACAATAAAGTTAAATTGGTATCTTTTGTGGACATGTAGTTTTAAGTGCGTTTTTGGAGGCTTTAATGCCCCCGTGCTTCAGTTAACTCGGTAAACTGAAGCTGGAGTGGTGGTGAGATTGACAGCAGTTTGTCAGAAACAGTGGCAGAAAACGTGTGAGGCCTTAGCGGACAGATCCCTCAACAAAACATGTACATCTTGGACACACAGCACCGCTTTTGGCCTCCAGTTCCCTCCCAGAAAATCAATGCTGTCTTCCTGTCATTTTTACAACTCTCACTTGTAAAGATTTCAGAAAGCACCGACAGAAAAATGTCAGCCAGCTATCAGGGATGATGGATCAGGCTGGGTGGTTTGGTTTGGAAAAGGCCCAAATAACATGTTCTTAAAGGATATTACACCTTTTACTCACTTTTTTTGGTCTTAATAAATATCTGTGTGGTACAGTTTGATTAAATACCACAGATATGCAGTATAACAGTTACCTTCTAAAACATGAACTTACAGCTATTTTCACTGCAACTGTTTAGGGGGACAAGAAGTGTAGTACGGCTAATCTAATCAGTCTCGTGGATTTACATTTCATTCAAACATAGAACATGAATGAGCCTTCAAACATAATTATTAACATACGACAGAGCAACAATAAAAAGGGTGCAGCTCAGACTATCAGAAAACTAACCTGTAAAGCATTTCTGTCTAAACTAACAGAAATGCTTTACAGGCAATTGACCCTTGGGCAGCCCCACCCTAGAAGCGCCGCTGACCAATCATAAATTAGCAATGGTGGTTAAGGAAAGGAGTTTCTGGCAAACTTCACTTCCATAGTCAGGATTTTTTAAGTCTGCTGATATGGAGTTTATTTTGTGTTTTTATTCAGTTCAAGAAAAAAAAAAACAATCTGAAAGGGGAAAATAATTTTGAAAGCAAAATAAATATATTGGAGAGAACAAAGTTTCACACTAATAGCAAAAACTGATGTTATTTGAGACTCAAGAAAAGGTTTTGAGAGAAAATATTTTGCCATAGAATAAACAAAGAATAACTGACATTTGGGAAATGATTTCCAAGGGAAAATGCTCTTGAAAATATATTTTTACTCTCAAATATTATTATTATTATTTTACAATCACAGTGAAAACAATTTCTCTCAAAAAAAGATTTTTCTCTCAAAACTTTTTTCTTCTTGCTCTCAAAACCTAAGTCTTTGCTCTCGATTCAGGAGTTTTCTCTCAATGTGAAAACTGTGTCATGAGCGGGTCTGTGTTCCTATTGGTCAGTCTCAACAGATTGACAGTTGGGTGGTGATATTTTGGGCAAAGGTGGTGACGCCTTCGTCGTTAATATTCATGAGGAAACTCCCGCTGGCCCAGACTTCCTGATCCAGGCAGCACGTTTAGAAGGACTCAGACTGACTGTACCACGTTCAGAACGGTTAATAAATGCTGCTGCTGCTTTGGGAAAGACGGATACACATCGCTGCGTCTTTCATGATAGTTTATAAAATAAGCAACCGGGTTATAATTATCCGTGTACACTTTTAGACACTGACTCAGAGACAAGTGGCTGCGAGCAGTCCGACCAGCCAGCCAGAGTCTTACCACCATCAGCATGTCTGCAACCAGTCAGTGACCACATCCCAGTGTTGCTTTCGTTAACGATGACGATGATGAAATCGTTTTGTCGATGCCCTTTTTTCATGACGATAATGAGACGATGAAGAGCTAAACATGTCTCTATGATGACTAAAACATGACGAGACGTGTGTGAATTTTCCAAATGTATCTTTCTACTGTACTTAAGACTCTACTTCTTAAGGAAGCTAAGATCATTCAACGTCTGCACCAAGATGTTGCAGATCTTCTACAAGTCTGTTGTAGAAAGTGCAATTAGCTTTGCAGCATCTGCTGGGGAAGCAGCATCAGAACCAGAGACTTGAAGAAACTAAACAAGCTGATCAAGAAAGCTGGTTCTGTGCTGGGGATAACTCGGGAGCCGCTGGAGCTGATCGTTCAAAAAAGAATGCTGCACAAGCTGATGAAGATGATGGAGGACACTTCCCATCCTCTCCACAACACGGTGAAGAATCAACAGAGTGTGTTCAGTGGGAGGCTGCGTCAAGTTCGCTGTAGGACGGAGAGATACAGAAATTCATTCCTGCCAGAAGCATCACCCTAAAGAACAAGACTGACTGACTTTTTTGTTTATTTAAAAAAAAAAAAAAAAAGAGTGAGCTTTTACAATACTGAATTTCCCTTCTGGGATGAATAAAGTATTTTTCATTTCATTTCATTCCATTCATTTAATTTCATTTAATTTTCATTTCATTTCATTTCTGCGGCTTGCAACCCAGGGGCGTGTCCTACAGCATTTATTAACCGTTCTGACCGCGGTACAGTCAGTCTGAGTCCTTCTATACGCGCTGCCGTGGATCAGGAAGTCTGGGCCAGCGGGAGTTTCCTCATGAATATTAACGACGAAGGCGTCACCACCTTTGCCCAAAATATCACCACCCAGCTGTCAATCTGTTGAGACTGACCAATAGGAACACAGACCCGCCCATGACACAGTTTTCACATCGAGAGAAAACTCCTGAATCAAGAGCAAATACTTAGGTTTTGAGAGAGAAATCTTTTTTTGAGAGAAAATGTTTTCATTCTGATTGCAAAAGAACAATGTTTGAGAGTAAAAATATATTTTCGAGAGGATTTTTCCCTTGGAAATCATTTTCCAAATGTCAATTTATCTTTATTTATTCAATGAAAAAATATTTTCTCTCAAAACCTTTTCTTGAGACTCAAATAACATCAGTTTTTGCTATTAGTGTGAAACTTTGTTCTCTCCAATATATTTATTTTGCTTTCAAAATTATTTCACCCTTTCAGATTGTTTTTTTTTCTTGAATTAAATAAAAACATGGAATGAACTCCAAAGATGACAGATATCCAGAACGTTTGGGTGATGTTGTATTTTTTGCCTTCTCAAAACCAAAAAACACAAGTGGAGAGATGTTGAATGTTTTAAACGGTGTGGAATATGGATTAAACAGTGTGGGCTCACAGATGGATTAGGCTGAACATGGAGCTGAACAAGCTGTTTGTTCCAAGGTAAGATGCTAACAACTAGCACAGTTATTAGCTGTGTGCACAAGACAGCAGTGGAATATTAATGAAAAGTTACAGTTTTAACATGGAGTTAGGTAGCTGTGTGGCGCTAGAGGCCAAAGTCAAATGTACTAGATAAATATGATTAAGTCGCTTGGTTGCCAAACACAGCAACGTTAACATGGTCCTCTCTTTTGTGAAGATACAGACGGGTGCGAGTTTGTGAGTCCGCCATTTTTTTCTCAATAAAACGGGCAGATCTGCAGCGAAGAGAAGGAAGTATTTTGCGGCGAAAAGAGCTTTAGATAGTGAAGGTTAAAAAAAACCAGGATTAATATTGAGTTGGTTTTCACCCGCGTACGAGCTTTGAACGAGATGCTTGGGGCTAAAGAGCAATGTGGCCATTATCCCAAGGGGAGGGGCACTCAGTTTGAATAGTGTTTACAAACAGAAATAGGGAAACACTCCGGATTCAACCTTTAAATGTCAATTTCTAGCCAGCAGCAAACAATGAATGGCTGATAGAAAAATCAATTTTGCATTGACTTGAGACTTCATACATGTAGCCCTTGAATAAGCCCCTAACTCACAGCTACTTGCTCCAACTGTTTTAGATATTCAAATACATGACCTCATTTAAAAGGCAAAGGGTATTTTTTCCTTTTAGATGGTTCTTTATGGTTAGGATTAAATAAATGTTCAAATTTAACAGTTAAGAAATATAATCATATAATATTTTACATTGTTATCAGTTCCTAAGAATACCCTGACAGGGTAACTGCTTCGCGCCTCTGAGGTAAACAAAGACCCCTCTGTGGATGTTGATCCTCAGATCACTGGGGACGGCTTTGTTTCCCATTCATTTGTGCAACGACTGCACCTTTTTCTCCCCAGTGCAGAGCAAATGTTTCGGTGCGGTAACAAATGCCACCCTGCATGCAGCGAGGCTCTGTGAGTGGTAGTTGTGTGGGAGCAGTTTGAGAATCAAGCCAATTACAGTGGATAAATGTGTTTGGACAAAAGGCTTTGACTTGCTGTTAAAGAAAAGGGAGGATTTGAGTTTGCTCTCACTGAAACCCGAGAAATCAAATAAACCTCTCAATAACTCAGCCTTTTAAGAAAAAATAAAAGCTCATGCTGGGGTGAGTGTGAGCTTCACACATGTTCTCAGGTGTGAAAATGGGATTGTAGCTTTAGAGGATCATCAGAAATGCTGGGGGTGGGCTGAAACCTTCCTTCATTTGTACGTATACTTCATCCATCATCTTGAAAAACCAAAACTGAAGATTTTTATTCCTTTCTTTGCTGATTAATCTGTTGAATTTTCTTTGTCTGTAAGAGAAGCAGCACTGAGATCTGCTTTGTTTTTAATGCGGTTTTTGCCCATTTTCATTAAGATAATTAAAATACTTAAGACAACTTAATCAGTTGCCTTCAATAACCTCTCTTTATTCATGAGGAGTTGCACAAACCTTGTTTGTGCCTTTTCCACCAATCAGCCAAACCATCAGTTCCCCCAAAGCACTTCATCACTGCTGCGCTTTTCTGTCTGAAAAGATCCTAATGAAAGGTGATTAGTGCGGCTCCGTCAGAGCTAATGAACCTCTCTGCCTGACTCTCACCAGGAGAGGAATCGTTGACAATATTTGTGGACAAAAGGAAGCTGAGCCTGGAGTCTTCGCCTGCGGGGGCTGATGGCAGCCGCGACAGCACCAGGAACTCGAACACTACGGGTGCGGTGACTCTGGAAGCCCTCCACCAGCTGGCTGCTTCCTACTTTACAGACAGAGAGGGCACCCTGCGCAGACTTCACCACCTCCAGATCGCATCCACTGCCATTCGGGTATGTGAAACACTAGTCATTGCTTTAAAGGCGCCTTCAGATTAAAAAAATCAGCTTGGTATATCTGATCTCTTAGCTTATTTAACATGATAAATAAAGTATTCAGGGTAAGAATGATGATGTCAGACCTCATCAACTAACCAATATAATAACATACACAATATTGCCAAAAGTATTTGCTCACCCATACAAATTATGGGAATCAGGTGTTCCATCACTTCCATGTCCACAGGTGTATAAATGAAGCAGCTCGGCATGCAGACTGTTTCTACAAACAATTGTGAATGAATGTGTCGCTCTCAGGAGCTCAGTGAATTCCAGCGTGGAACTGTGATAGGATGCCACCTGTACAACAAATCCAGTGGTGAAATTTCCACGCTTCTAAATATTCCACAGTCAACTATCGGCTGTATTCTAAGAAAATGGAAATGTTTGGGAACAACAGCAACTCAGCCATGAAGTGGTCGGCCATGTAAACTGATGGAGCGGGGTCAACGGATGCTGAAGCGTTTAGTGCGAAGAGGTGGCCAACTTTCTGCAGAGTCAATCACTACAGACCTCCAAACTTCATGTGGCCTTCAGATCAACTCAAGAACAGTGTGCAGAGAGCTTCATGGAATGGGTTTCCATAGTGGAGCAGCTGCATCCATCCATACATCAGCAAGTACAAAGCAAAGTGTGGATGCAGTGGTGTAAAGCAGCCGCCACTGGACTCTAGAGCAGTGGAGGCGTTCTTTGGGGTGACGAACCACACTCCTCCATCTGGCAATCTGATGGATGAGTCTGGGTTTGGCGGTTGCCAGGACAATGATGCTCTCTGACTGCTTTGGGCCAAGTGTATAATTTGGTGGAGGGGGGTTTATGGGGTGGGGTTGTTTTTCAGGAGCTGGGTTTGGCCCCTTAGTTCCAGTGAAAGGAACTCTGAATGCTTCAGCATACCAAGACATTTTGGACAATTTCATGCTCCCAACTTTGTGGGAACAGTTTGGAGCTGGCCCCTTCCTCTTCCAACATGACTGTGCACCAGTGCACAAAGAAGGTCCATAAAGACATGGATGCAGAGTCTGGTGTGGAAGAACTGGACTGGCCTGCACAGAGTCCTGACCTCAACCCCATAGAACACCTTTGGGATGAATTATAGCGGAGACTGTGAGCCAGGCCTTCTCATCAAACATCAGTGTTACCTCACAAATGCGTTTCTGAAAGAATGGTCAAAAATTTCAATAAACACACTCCTAAACCTTGTAGACAGCCTTCCCAGAAGAGTTTAAGCTGTTCTAGATGCAAAGGTGGACCAATGTCATATTAAACTCTATGGATTAGGAATGGGATGTCACTTAAAGTGCATGTTTCATTTTAAACATATGTAGAAGCCCTTGTAGTGTATCAGGTCCACACTGAACATTGCCAATGCAAAAATGTGCAAATACTAGTTCGACGGGGCTTTCCTGCCTCTCCGTGTGAAAATAGCGTCCCCAGCAACAGACTGGAAGTGATTTTCTGCCGTTATAAAGAACATGAAAGATGCATTTTAAGCTAAAGTGTGAGTCAAGGCAGGTGAGCCAAAACTTTTGGCAATATAGTGTATGGGTTATTTTGACTCAGATGTTTACATGCATGAGTTTTTTTTTTGTTTTTTTTTTTTAGTTTCTGTCAAGTTGACTTTTTTAGATTTAGTCTGTTTTGTTTTCATAGTGTGCAGACCAGTCTCAGCAGAAAATATATACCAGACACATTTTCCACTTGTCAAACACAAAACGATGTCACAGTAAACTGTGAAATGAGAAAGGACCCTGGGCTGTTCCTTCTGCTGAGCAACATTCACATGAAAATGACAGCAATCAGTAGACTGAATATATTTGAACATGCGGACCTCATCATAGATATTAATTCAGACCCTATATATATACTTTTAACTGTTATCTCTGAGGCTCAGTATACGGTTTCTGGCAGTACCAAAGCTTCACATGGCCCTCTAACCATGTTCGGGTACATCGTAAAAGAGTGGATTACAGCAATATTCCTGCAACGTTTCTCATGAAAACAGGCTTCTACACATACTGGTCACTTCATCAGGTCCTGGAAAATACCAAGTCAGACCCCTTTTTACCTTCAGAATTGTCTTAGGCTGCGTGGAAATTTGGGGGCCACGTCCTTCCAAGCCTGGATTTGAAGACTGCTCTGATGTAAGCGGTATTCAAATGTGTCCTTTGAAGGAAATAAAATAAAGCGTTTGAATTGTGGTTGGAAATGTATATGTTTTTTAAAAAGACAAACACACAAAGCTGTCCCAGACATATTAGAGCACCTTTCCCATAAACAGTGGACCAACATACCTGTCAACAGGTGCAGAGGTCTGATTGACCATCACAGAAAACACGACTGCAGTGATTGCCTCACAGTGTTGCTCACCAAAATTTTAGCTTCAGAGCCCCATCATGCTTGTTTACTTGTTTTATTTTTTGTGTAGTTGTTTTTAAGATTTGTTTCACAATTCAAAATCAGTATCATGATTTTCCTCGAAGTTTTATTCATTATTACTTTTGTCAGTTTCAACTTATTTCACCCACAGTTTGTTTTTTCCTTCTTTAATTGGTTGGTATTTATCATTTTGAGGTCGACTGTATATGCTTTGAGCTTCTCTCTGCTGGACACACTGGTGTCACGGTCCCCCAGAGTGAATTGTCTGTACATACGTATTCCAACGGTTACGAAACTGAAATACTTGCTTGAAAACTCTCCATTTACAAAAATGCCAACAAAAACTGTTAGCTGCCGCTTGTAAGCATAGCATCTAGCCTCTGCTTTTGCCTCCAGACTTGCAACTACCTTCCACCACTGACCGTCCACTTGTTCACCCTGCGCACACTTTTTTATTTCTTTTCTATATTTTGGAAACATGTTACAAGTTTTTCTACATTTTTGTCATGGCCTACTACCATGTGATAAATTGGGGGCTTGTCCACTTTCTGTTTTTGGTTGCGTCTCTGGTTCTGCGGCATTGTTTGCTTTCGCTTTGGCCGGTGTGGGTGAGCAGTTCGGGCCAGTGTTGGTTGGTCGGGGCGCCGCATGTCCTTTGTTCTCTGTGCATGGTGGTGAGCGTTTGTTCTTGGCTTGTGGGGAAAGGGCTTTTGTTGACAGCTTCTGTTGGTGTTACTGTCTGCTTTAGTTGTGTGTGGTTTGTATTTGTGGCTGCGTTGTTGCAGGTTTGTTGGAGAGAGCTTTGTTCTCGGCTCGGCGTGTTGCTGTGTAGGGAGAGCCAGATGGTTTGTGGGTGTTCACGTTTTTATAAACACAAACCTTTGATAGATCCGGCCCTTAATCTTTGTATGTTATCTTTTAGACTTTGTAGCCTCCTACGACCCGGTGTCCACATATGTGGAGATCACATTTTTGGTTGTCTGCACCATAGTGCTAAATTCTGTGTTGCTGGAACTTGGTGTACACAAACATGGACACTTGCACTGCCATCTGATGATGTCAGCAGAGAATTTAAAAAAAAAAATTAGAATTGTATTTACATTTATCTTCATCATCTATTATTAGATATCTATAACAAAAAATATACATATGAATACATGTATCAAAATTATATTTATTGGTTCCTCCTAACCCCAAAATAGCAAGCAGAAATCTAGATACAAGCCAAACTAAGGCTCGGGTCTCAGGAGGTAAAAGACATATTTCCTCCAAGGGCACAATTTAGTTCTATTTATATGTACTATTAGATTTTTTTTTTAATGAGATTTTTTCTGTTCAAGCTACTACAACTACTACTACTGTACTTCTACTATTACTGATGATAATGATAATAATAATAAGACCTTTCATTTGTCATGTGCTTTAAATTGCGTAGCAGTCTCAAAGTGCTGCACTGTAGGAAATAAGAACATTAAACTACCACAAAAAATAGGATGAATGACAGCAGGAAAAAAACAAATCAATCAGTCATTTCACTTAAGGAACTGTATAACAATAAAAGCTTTAAATATTAAAATGTCTCTGAAGGAGAAAGGTTCGTACTCCTTTTTAAAACTCGTCACAGTCTGTGAAGCCCTCAAGTTGTGACCAAGGGCATTCGGTCCGGGGGGTTGTTGTTCTAATGAACGGAGGGAGGGATCATGCTGAGGTGTAAGGAGTTACAGCTTCTGACAAATAGGTTGGAAAGACAACCTTGTATTCAATGTGAGCTGAAACAAGGAGGCAGGAGTGAAAGAAGACGCCGTGTTATGTGTGCGGATTCCTCAGCTCAGTTTGTCCTGCAGCTGCGTGAGGATTTATGACTGTGATGCATATTTATGATTTAAAATCACAATAATCTTTTTTCAGTGTTTTTTTCAACTGTTCTTCAAGGCTTGAAAACTACGCACAGGTTCATGAACATCCTTTTAAAATAAAAAACAAAATATGGTGTTCGACTTGAACCAGTGTGTTTCTCTCCAGTGAAGCAATCCAAGTAAAACTTTGACTGAAACTGAGCTCTACATTTTTACTACTGTTGTTCAAATATGAAGGAAATACAAGGAGTTCTGTCCCTGAACCTGACCACTATTGGATAATATCATCGATACGCCTTCCCCACCATCACTGATCACGGACATCAGGTATAGAGCATATTGAAAACTCAATCGGGGTAGAAACAGGCTCAAATGACTGGATTTCTCTCTTTTTGTAGTCACTTTCCTTTATAACTGTTGATTCTGTAGTCTCTGAAAAGTAATTCCTCAGTCCACCATCTAGTTTAACATTCATTACAAGAATTGTTTATCCTGTAATAGTTAATGTGTTTAATTTATTCAGTTAAATAGTGTTTAATAGTGCTGTCTAATTCTTTTTTTATTGCAGAAAAGTTGGTCATATTTCTCATGTTCTGTTATCACTGGCAGGTCATTTTGATCTTGTGACCGCCTACTTGCTCACACTGAGCAGCTGTCTTTGACTACCTATTCAACAATGAACTGAGCTGAAGGACAAACTTGCCCTTAGAAAAATCTTTTTTAGCTGAACTGCGTTTGCATGTTTTGATTCAACCAGCCATTTATTAATAAAGGCTTTCATAATCATCACCCTCTTGAGTGCCTCAGATCTCCTATAAGCACCTTTTAAACCACCTCATAAGTGTATGGCAAGGCAAGTTTATTTGTATAGCACATTTCATGTACAGAACAATTCAAAGTGGTTTACATAAAACATTGTAAGTAAAAGGGGAAAAAAGAATAAAAAATTAGAAGCATGATTCAAAATGAGAAACATTTATGATTAAAAAGAGAAATTATAGAGACGTGCGGATTTAACTTTTGAATAAAATCTACGTAAAAGCAGCTGAGAACAGGTGGGTCTTCAGCCTGGATTTAAATAAACTAAGTGTTTCAGCTGATCTGAGACATTCTGAGAGTTTGTTCCAGCAGCTTCTCCATGTCTGGTTCTGACTCTGGGAACTGATAAAAGGCCGGATCCAGATGACCTGAGGGGTCTAGTAGGTTCATACTGGGTCAAGAGGTCACTGATGTATTTTGGGCCTAAACCATTCAGAGCTTTATAGACCAGCAGAACTTTAAAGTCTATTCTCTGATGGACCGGCAGCCAGTGTAAAGACCTCAGAACTGGACTGATGTGGTCCACTTTTCTGGTCTTTGTGAGAACTCGGGCAGCAGAGTTCTGAATGAGCTGCAGCTGTTTAACTGGTTTTTTAGGTAGACCAGTAAAGACGCTGTTACAGTAGTCAAGCCGACTGAAGATGAATGCATGGACTAGTTTTTCCAGATTTTCCTGAGACATCAGATCTTTTATCCTTCATGTTTTTCAGGTGATAGTAGGCTGATTTAGTGATCGTTTTGATGTGTTTTTCAAAGTTTAGGTCTGAGTCCATCACTACACCCAGATTTCTGGCCTGATTGGTGGTTTTTAGGTGTATGGACTGAAGTTCTGTACTCCAAGTCCTTTGGATAGTCCAGGTTTAGAGCATATGTAAGGCAAAGCTGTGCCCACTGAAAACAGTTTGCTAACTGATGTAACTGATTGTGGCTTTGATATAGTCTGAGATGATGCTGCAATGAAAATGCTTCATTGATGTTAATAAATATGATTTTTTTATTTATATCAGAATCATTTTTATTCATTTAAGATTTCTTCATTATCATACAAAGGAAAAATCCCACGTGCACACACAGGAGAGCGCGAGTGCAGGGACCCCGGTGATTGTACATTTAATATAAACTTTGTCCGTGGCAGTACGGGGTTGTGCATGCGGTGGTGTCCGTGTATTTAAATGCCATGTGTTTTTACACATTTTCATATTTTCTCACCACCTCCATCAGCTGTTTATTAAAACTATCCATTCAATCTCGCATCTGCGGAAGTAACAACTCTGCTTCAAGCGTATCTGCATTAACCCTGCCCACCTCATATGTCCAACCGATCACACAATACTTCTCGGAGCCCCACGAAAAGAAAAGTTTTGCTTGGCCAAGGCGTCAAGAACAAGCTGCAAGACGTCATCAATCACGTCCATGAGAACAAACCAGCCCCGGTTGCATGATGTTTTTTCATTCAGAATTAAATAATTCAGAATTAAATTATTTTCCTTCGTGTTTACGTGGAAATAAAAATTCCAAATTAAGGTTTACATGAAAAACATGTTTATCTAATTCCACTTTAGATCCAGGGGTTAGGAAGGGGTCTGAGTGGATGGGGGAGGAGGCGTGATGTATTTACTTACATTTACATCTACCCGGGAGTACACAGACTTTCTGCTCCTTTTCGTTTCAACTATGACATGAAAACCACATAATAACACAGATTTTCACTGTATTTTTATTGTAGTTTTGTCGTAGCAGCACAACACTAACATACTACTGTACTTCATTTCCGCCGACTGGCACGAGTCCAACGTTTGTTTCATGTGGGCTTCGACAAACAGTATTACAACTGGACAAGGGAAGGAGCATGAGCAGAATGACAGGAATTAATTTAGAGTGGAATAAAAGGTTTACATGACAGTGGAATTAAATTATTTGTAATTAAAAGAGGAATAAACTAGGGATGTGCGATACTGGAATTTTGACCGATATCTGATCTGCCGATATTTTAAAAATCATGTGGTCAATAACGATATTGATACCGATATGAAGCTGAAAAAAAAAAGATGTAATATTTATTCCATGAGCAAAATTTAGTAAAATACCTCAACTTGTGTTATGTATAACAAGTCAAACTTAATGACAGCTCAAACAAAACTAAAAGGATATGTTCATCATATCCTAGAACAACCTGGATTTTCTTCTCCCAGAGAAAAAAAAACAAACAAAAAAACCCACCCAAAAACAGCGGATATTTGCAAGAATATTTTCCTGTAGTTACTTTCCTGTAGTTTCCTGTAGTCCATACAATGGCCGACAAGGGCGCCACCATACATCCAATCCATACAGTAAGTCTCAAGTGGAAGTTAGTTAAAGGAACAGTTCACCCACAGAATGATTTAACTTTAATAGTGAGCAAGACTCTGGAGCACTTTTTTAATATCTCAAATGCAGCCGGAGATCAGGACGACTTCTCATTTCGACCAAACTTCCATATAATGGAATTCAATTGTGCCAGAGCCAAAAAGGTCCATTAAAGTCCACAAAAACTTGTCAATATTCCTCCATACTGCTCGTCCAATGTAATCCAAGTGTCCTGAGTGGGTAGCGTCCAGAATTTACTCGAAACGACGCCATTTAGTATGGTTAAATATAGTTTTTTTTTCTGAATTATCGTTTTTACTTGGAATAAGGGGTTTACTTGGTCTTCTTAAAGAAGAATCCACTTTTATTTGGGATTAAAGAGGAATTAAAACTCTCATGTAAACATGGTCGATGACGCCATTTTGTTTCAACACACTAAAAACTCCTGGGTCAAACTGTTGGATTAAAAACGGACCTAGTAATTTCTGGGTTATTTCAACCCAGACATTTGGGTTGTTGGGTTGTTGACCCAACTTCTAGGTTAAAATAACCCAACATTGTAGTCAAGATAACCAAACTTCTGGGTCAAATTTTCAACCCCAAAGTTGGGTCAAAAAAATAACCCAATTTTCTGTGTTGAAGTAATCCAGAAATTAGTTTGTCCCTTTTTAACCTAGCAGTGGGTCAAAAATAAGCCATTATGTTTTTTTTTTTTTTACCCAACAGTTTTTAGTGTGACAAACAAAAAGAAAATCTTTGTCTTAGTTTTTAACCTTGTAAAAACTAAGGTTCTTCTTTGAGCTACCCTCTTACTTTCGGCTCATGCAACATCAGAGCCCCTTTACTCAGAACAGCTCTGCAGCATTGAATTTTCAAGTTTGCTTAACTTCTTTTACAGTGTGGGAAGCTGATTTAGATCTCAATCACCACCTCATTCATAATAAATGTTGTAAAAATGTATCTTTTTTTTTTTTTTTTACATCCGCCAGCTTTTGCAGATTTATGTATGTGATGTAAAAGATTTGACTTTAAACAATGAACAGATTTCTGCTTTGTTCTGGTAGAAAATAATTAATCGACTTCTATAATTTCAGAAAACCCTAACTTAGTGACAGAAAGAACTGCCTTTGTCTTAAGATAAATTATTGGTTTGGGAAGTTTCATTGAGATTTTATCAGAGAAAGATTTGACCCGTTAGCCTGCAGCGCTGCCAGAGGAAATACCACACCAGAAGAAAAATGATTGTTCCCCACAGCTTCTGTACAGAGTTCAGCTTTCACATTAAAATGGAAAGTCTTAACTTGCCCAAGTAGAACAGTAGAACAAGTTTTTAATCCTATAAACTAAGGCAAAGATTAGTCCTGCTACTGTCCTCATTTCCAAAAGTCTCTGCTGCTTCTTTTTCATAATCATCCCCACAGGCCATCCTGAAGGATACTAACAATACCTCCCCTTCTTAGTGAGTAATAGCTGATGCTTATTTTAGCAACAAGTTTGGTTTTACTGAAAGGAAATGTGTGTTTTAGATTTGAGATCATTTCACAAAGGATGTGTTATCCATGACCCTGGCAAAGACACACTGATGGTTTTGCATCATCTGGAGAGACTGCTGATGTTTTATAGTCAGTGTAAAGCAAATTCAGAAATATTTATTGAAAGACGTTTATACATTTTGGTTGACTCTTTCCTTTGATAAAAACTAAAGGTAAGGTAATTATCAACATATAGTCCTAATTTATTTATTTATTTATTCATTCATTCATTCATTCAAATTAAGGACAAATCATCTGCACCGTGGATTATTTCAGACATCTCATACATGAAATGATGCAAAGTTAGTGTTTTTGGGCTCCTAATACACTGCTTCCATGTAAATGAAACACCCGAATGATGAAAAAAACAAACAAGTACACCTCAACTCATGGTGAGCAAGACTCTTGAGAACTTTTTTAATATCTGAAATGCAGCCGGCGATCATAAAGGCTCCTTATTTCCACCAAACTTTCATATAATGGAGTTCGCTGGCGCCCGAGCCAAAAGGTCCATAAAAGTCCACAAAAACTTGTCGATATTCCTCCATACTGCTCGTCCAATGTAATCCAAGTGTCCTGAGTGGGTAGTGTCCATAATTTACTCAAAACGACATCATTTAGTATATTTTTAGAGCCTAAATAGTACATAGCATCTCCTGCGAGCACGCCGATGCGCATTCATGAAACTACAGAAGCTGCAGCAGACGAGATCGCGCGTTCTCTTTCTTTGTTTAAAATCAATATCCAACCCCTCTTGGACCCGCTTGTATTTGGCCTGGTTTATCTGCAGCTCTGGCGCTCTTAGCACAATGTAAACAGCGAATTTCTTCTTCTATGCTTGCATTTTAGGCAGAGTAGGCTCTGAACGCCGAGGCTTCCGTGGTTTTGTGAATGCGCTTATGCGTGCTTCGCGGAAGTAAGATGTACTACTGTTTAGTAGGGTTGTGAACGATAAACCGATGTGACCGGATATCCGGTTGTACAAGGGAGAGATACTGCGACATCGGTAGCAGCCTCCTCAATTGATACGAACTAGCCATTAATTCCCAGATGAATCGGTTGTAGAGTCCCGGATCGGATATCGCGACACTTAGAGTCGGTTGGCGGCATTACACCATCACACGCTTCTCTTATCAACGCGAGAGTTGAAGTTGCCCGCGTAACTCTGTAGCTGCCTAGCCGGTATTAACGCGAGAGCTGAAGATCCCCGCTAAACTCGGTAGTTGCGTAGCCGCCGCCGGTATTAGCACAAAAACACAGAAAATGGAGGAGATCAAGATTGACAGCGTTAGCCTGAGCGATGAAGGTGATGCTGATAATACACCGAGAAAGGTTTTCAACACATCTGCGAAACAAAAATCCAAAGTGTGGACAGTTTTTGGATTTTATGAGAAGGACGGGAAGCTCGACCGAAGCCTTGCTATCTGTAAACTCTGCAGAGCATCATTAACTTACACTGGCAGCACCACAAATCTCGACCAGCATGCAAGGAGGAAACACAGTCAAGAGTATGGTGAGTTCACCAAGCCGGAGCGTGCTGCAAGCAGTAACAGTAAACGCAGTTTATTGTTTCATGGTTTGTTTACAGCTATGAAAGTTGTTTACGTTAAAATATTGCACTTTAATAATTACCTTGGTTACCTACCTCTAGTGTTAAACACTCTGATAAGGCTGAAATATTGCACTTTGTTGTTACTATTCTGTGCAATTCTTACCTCTGGAGTTCTTAATCCAGTAATTCAGCCTGACTTATGTTTTTTTTTGGTTCATGTCTAAAAATAAATACAATGATGTGAATTTATTGTTCAGTTTTGTTTATTCTTTTGGTTTGTTTGTTTTTTGCCAGTGCCATAAAGTCACAATGCTTGGGCATATGTGTACATAATACTTGTAAAGAAAATATTGTACTGTCCCTCTCATAGAATTGGCTTCATTTAAAAAAAATCTACAACAAATAACTTTAGAAGAAAATCGTATCGCTCGTCAACTATATCAAATCGATTCGCATCGAATCGCTCTGTTTATAAAAGGATGTCGTTTTTGAATCGAATCGGACCCTGTGCATCTAGATGCACATCGAATCATTTATCATAGAGAGATGTGCAACCCTACTGTTTAGGCTTTTAAAAATATGGTAAATGATGTTGTTTCCAGTAAATTATGGACGCTACCCACTCAGGACACTCGGATTACATTGGATGAGCAGTATGAAGGAATATTGACAAGTTTTTGTGGACTTTTATGGACCTTTTTGGCTCGGCCACAATCAAACTCCATTATATGAAAGTTGGGGGAAAACGAGAAGCCTTCCTGATCTCCGGCTGCATTTGAGATATAGTCCAGAGTCTTGCTCACCATGAGGCTAAGTGGAAAATAAAGTCACATCATTCTGTGGGTGTACTATTCCTTTAAGTATGACTATTATTTTCTATTGTGATTATTCTTCATGGAATTTTCTATGTATGTTTTATTTTGTTAATACTTTGGACTATGGTATTTGTTGTTGATATTTTTGCTGGACCCCAGGAAGACTAGCTGACTCATTGGCATTAGCTATGGAGATCCTTTTAAATAAACAAACAAAGTCACATAAAGTAAATCCCCTTTCTTATTCATTCTAAAGAAGGGAAGGAAAGCTGGGGGGAGGCTGTTCTCTTGATGGTGTGCTCTAATTGGAGAATATGAATTACGTAGAAAACGATAACCTACGAAGAATGATGAGCTGCTGTATGATTCAACTGTTTTTAAACAAAGACATAAAGCTGACAGCCCATGAACAGAGACTTTGATACTCGCTCTTGATATTCACATGGGCTCATCAGTGCACAACAGATCATATATTATACCCCCAAAACCCCAGAAAAGGGAAATTAGTTGTCATGGAACCTTAGAGATATAAAACAGAGACTAAAGTGACTAGAGGCATGAATTGTGAAAGAATGAACAAGCATGTCCAGTTTTGTAATACTAATTGGTGATGAAGTGTTAATAAGTGTTAATAAAAAGAACGAGCCCACCCATGTTTCTCTCCGTTGCCCTGAACAGGCTGTGTTCTGCATAATGCACTGCAATTCAGTGGCTGAATTTCCGGTGCTGTCCTGCAGATGTGATGTCAAATGACGCTGCATCCGCGTCCCCGACAGTTTTGATACAGGAAGAAGACGGTCGCGATAAATTCAAACACTGTAAGCGATAGTTATGGATTCTTCTGCCGTCAGCAAACGATCCAGATCAACTGAAAGACACTAAAAAGAGTAACTACGAAGAAAAAGACTTTATCAGTGTAGTAAACAATGTTATAGCTTCAGTTTGTGCACGCTCCCGTGACGGCTTGGCTCGTGGCTGCAGTTACCCGCAGCACCAGTCGCGGCAATCGCGAGTCTTATTTCTTTATCTTGCCTCAAGTCCTTTTAAAGCTAGGGTTGGCAAAGTTAGAAAAACGGTTCAAGCATGCAACATTTTAACAACACACCACCTGAAACCACGCCTTCAGAGCACTGGGACGTGTGCGCCGATGTTTTACAAGCAGGTTAACGATAACAGCTGAGTGGATAGCTCGTTAGCTCGATAGTAAACAGCTGACAAACATGTTTCTAAAAGCTTTAATCCACTCTCCTCCAACTCCGTCTGCGGTGTAAAAAGTCCACACTGCAAACGTCAACGCCTCCGAGACTTAATCCTTATCTGTTGTTTTGTTGGCGCAGCAGCTAGCAGTCCATTAGCTATATTCGTTTACAGTTAGCGGCGAACAGGGGGGGTCACGTGGGGGACAGAGAAAGGGGTGGGACAGCGACGAGACATAAAGGCATTGAATTGTTCTTTCTATCCGGCGAGAATGGCCCGGGTTGGTCAGTTTTTACAGACCTGCTGCTCTCACAGAGGTCTGACTTTTTTCCTTCCTTTTCATGGATACATGATGTATCGATACTGTCGGGATGGAAGGACCATTTCACCCAGTACAACAAAAAGTGTTTCTGAACATCCTGTAGCCAGAGTTTCAGATGAAGTGATGTGAAAAGATGAGTGTTTCGTGTTTGATATGGTGGAGATAAACTTTATAGCAGCATGTGGAAATATTAAAAAGAAATGTAAAGGTTACCCCTGCTGACATACATACAGAGCAAAGTTTTAATTTATGAAAGTTTTGTAACCTAACTCGGGGACAACTTATACTAGCAAATCCCTTAATACCAGCTCAGGGACTTTCTACCCATAGCTTATTTAATCAGGTAGATTAAGAGCAAATGCTTATTTGCAGAGTTGGCCAGACAGCCAAAGATTCACCTCATGTGGCTGCAGGCGAGAAGCACCACTTTCAAATTTTGGTTTCCTGTTTTTTCTTTTTCATGTAGTTTATTTTCCCAAAAAACTACAGATTTTAATGAAAATCTTCAAAGTGGAAGCCTTTGAGTTTCTGTTGCCACCTTCTGAATGTAGAGCTCATTAATAAGCTGAGTGATTTCAAGCAACAGAAAAAACCGAAGACAAGCTTGGCCTTCACTAAGCTTTAAACGGGAGAGTAAAGAGGCAGAAAAGAGCCGCAGTTGTGTTTCCTGTAGTATATAACACCAGTCATCCGTTTTATCATCTGAAGTGGCCGTTAGAGCGAGCACATTAATCAGCCCGAGGGGCAAACGGAGATGCTAAAGTGAATGGCCACTGATGAAGACAAGCCCCTCCCAAATGAGAACGTATTAGTCTGGTTATGCATCAGCTTGATGGATTAAAGATATCATTCCATTAATTTCCAGCCACAATGGCGTCCATTCATTTGCCACTTTGCAGCGGCTGTGGGGGCTCCGGCAGATTGAAGATCTGTGGGAATGAGAGGGGCGAGGGGAGATAAACGCTACGTTTTATGAGGGATGTAAAAAGCAGACCTGCAATTTGTAGCCATTCATTAAAATCCCATATAGCTGCTCACGATTGAAAAATAGGATTCTGATCAAAAATGCATGCTAATAAAGTGTGAAATATGTGTTTGTGTGTCTCTGAATGTCTAACTTTTAGGATATATTCATGTTAGAAATTATTTATTCCGAAAAGGGACGTTAATTTCTTTTCTTGCACAAGAAAAATTTCCCTCTCTGAAGAGGGACAACTTTCTAATTGAAGATCTTTTCTTTTTGGAGGCATAAGATGAATTTAATGAGGGTTTATGTTCTTTCATACTGTTTTAAGTTGAATATAACCCTTGATCTGAAGAAGTAGGATTGCTAATTTAACAAGGGGGGGGGGGGGGGGGGGGGGGTATATTTTACATTTACTGTTACACTCAAGATGCTTTCCATTTGATCTGGTCAAGTTCATTTTATCTGTTAATCTGCATCCAGATCTACATTTCAGGCCTGCATCATATTCCCCCAAAAAGAGATGAGATGGACGCAATAAGATAAAAACAATAAATGTGCCATTTTAAACGTAGCGTTAACAGAGAGTGCAACATCGTATAGACTAATCCGAAGAGCGTTTTGTGTGTTGCACCATCTTGCGGTGCCGGCATTGCAACGGTGACGAGTCGTAACTCGTATCTGCCAACATGGAAAGCAGCGTGAATATCTGGATTTACAACGTTGGACAGTCATCTAAGGTCATGATAACCAATAGGTATGTTATCCGGAGATCTCTAAAGTATTCTGACATTTATTTTTTTAATTTTTTAATTTTGTTTTGTTTTTTACGTTGTAGCATTGATTTAAACTATTATTCATCTCCGGAAACTGGCTTTAATGACAAGCCACACTGAAATACACGCACATCTCATGATTACTTAAAACATTTTTAAAAAACTAAACTCTTCACTTCACTTCACTTTATTTGTTTGTCCCTTAAACTTATATCTATTTCTAGTATCTGGAGGGAACAGATAAACGAAGGCCAGAAGGAAGAAGTTGATACTCATCGTTTAAAGGATGCGGTGTATCTACACACTCAAAAATAGAGGTACAAGACAGGAACATTTCTGTACCTGTGAGGTCATATTTTTACAAATGTTCTCTCAAAAGTACAACATTGGACACATGAACACCCGCGTCTACCCCTGTGCGTAATGCGTAAAGCTCCAGATGGATGCGCTGGTGCTGCTGGAGGATTATTCAGATTGTATCAGGAAGAACGTGTTTTTAAGAACCATAATTTCCTGAATCATGAAGCCTGCGGCTGATATCAGACTCCCTGAGCAGCGCTTTAATCTTTGTCCTAAACTGGACCGCCATCTCGCTGCGTCAGCTGTTGAGCGCGCACGTGAAGAGGCTCCTGAACTGTGGAGATGCCAAGAGGAGATGTCAGGAGGACATGCTGAACCATTGGAGGGTGTTTGGAGTATTGAGGTTTTTGTCTTAGTCTTGTCTTTCTGGAAATGTTATTAGTTTAGATATTGATTCTGATCTGATGGTAGGTGAAATAGGTGTCTAGTTTGTGGTGGTATAAAAAAAAAAAAAAATTGGCTGGGCATGTGCGGAATTTGGATATAGGTATATAAGGAGTATGTCATTGAGGGAGGATGGGGGGGGTGGTTGGTTGTCTTGTATAATATGTGGTGGAAGAATTTTGTTGTTTTATTATATTGTGATCTTTTCTTTCCTGCAGGGTGCTGATGCTAATTAGCTTGCTAATGAATCATGTTGCTATGTTATTAATATGCCTGTCCCTGAAATAAAAGGTTTGAAGATAGAATTAATTTTAGCTTCTATAAAAATTAGATAAAAGTTTTTGAAAATAATTTATTAAAATTATGGAAATATGGGCTGAAATATCTTAAATTATTTGGGGTGAGCCGGTCTTTGGCCGTAAAGGCCGGCTCTTTGACGAATAGGCCGGCTCTCTGAAAAGTGAGCTGCATTCTGATCAGCGCGCCAAGGTGCGCGATCTGCCGAGGTGTTCCCAGAGTCCCTCAGAGTTAGATACCCGAGGTAACCCGAAAAAGCTGTTTAGAGATAGAAATGAAAAGATTAATATATGGTTAAGGTGTGGGGGATATTTATGTAGTTGGGGGGTGGGGTGAGAATATGTTTCTTTTGTTGGAAAGGGTTTTAAAACAAAGTTGGGATGTTTCAGATGGGCAGAGAAGAGCCTTGCTGGTAATGGGAGGAATGTTAAGGGATGATGATCTTTTATGCTGGAATCTCTGAATCAATAGATAAAGCCCCTGTGGAAAATGCAGAGCTGCTGTGAATTTAGATATTATGTGCGAGTGGGGTAGGTTTGGGAGGCCGGGTTCGGAATCTGGTTGGGGGATGGAGTGGGATGCAATACTTTTTAACTTTTGAAGAAGATGATGAGAATGGTAGAATTTCCTGATTATGGTCGAAGCAGAGATTCCATTTCTCCAGTCTCATCTCGTCATAATTTCCGTCCGTATGGTCATAAGGTTGCTCGTCATTGTCGTCATGTATAGGGGCGTCAATTTTCTCCCAGCAAGTTGTAGAATAATCATGACTGTGATGTTCTGATCATCCCCTCCACCTCCACTCCTCCATCCAGAGGAGATTCTCCTGTCGGCTTTATTGTAAACGAAGCGAGGAGTGCACCTCCTGTTCATCGCCATTTTGCTGCGCACTTTCTAACTTTTACTTTCCGTTTACACGGATATAACTTTGTACTTCGTTATTTGTAATTCATTTATTCAGTGAAGGTTTTTCATTTGGAATTCAATATGTTTGATATTTGAACCGTATGTCACACGACCTGGCTGTTACACCGTTTTAATTCTCTTTCCCGACTTTAAACTGTTAAGCAAAAAAAGAGAAATAAATAAAAAAATATTATGTTAATGCCTGCAGTGTTAACTGAAAGATAAAAATCTAATTAATGAATTGTTTCACACCAACGTACCTCCAATTTTTCTTTTGTTAAAGATTTTAATGGATTTAAACAAGCAGACATGTTTTATAGCCTAATCAGTGATATAGAAAAATGAAAGTTCACATAGACTTTCCCTGTTGTTACCTTATGTCAAGTGGAAGGGGGGGGGGGGGGGGGGGGGGGGGGGGGGGGGGGGGGGGGGGGGGGGGGGGGGGGGGGGGGGGGGGGGGCGGGGGGGGGGGGGGGGGGAGGGGGCAGAAAGGGGGGGGGGGGGGGGAGAGCGGGGACCGGGGGGGGGGGGGGACAGGACGGAAAGACCGGGGAGAGAGGGGGGCCAAAAAAAAGAAAAATGAGATTTATTTAATGAGGTGTTATAGATCTTTCTCTGGAGCAGGGAAAGACGCAAAATGAGATTATTGATCAATAAGTGAGAAAAAACAAAACATGATTTGACTCTCGTCAACAAATGACATGATCTGGCAAATCACGCGCATGGGGGAAAATGATGTCATTCATTCATTTGGCAGCCCCCCCTAGTTAAAACACCTTCCCGCGCGCATGAACAGCAGATGTTTAGGGTCAGGTTGAAAAACTGTGTCTACTTTGAGTCCTTCAACATGTCTCCATGGCGACATCTATCAGCCGAATCAGGGGTCAATTTCCACAAAGACGCACTTTCAACTTCTCCAAGGTTGAATTCATCCCGTGGACGAGGTCCGAAACCTCAGCCAGCCTGCCAAACTGGGCCTGGATGGCATCCAGCTTGCGATTCAGTTCATACAACAACAGTGTCTGAGTGTTGATAGCACGACTTATCCCCAAACAAATGTCAGGCAGTTTGCCAGTTGCTGCCGACAGCTTTCGAACTTTGCGATAAACCAGGAAACTGCCTGCACCAATCAGCAGAAACCCTGTTATCATAAATCCAAACAGGTACAGATCTTCAACATCCTTTACGGACAGAACCGACAGACACATGATCTTCCATTTGCCCCAGGAGTCGATCACATATCCCGCCGGATGCGTACCGTCCAGGCAAGGAGCGTCTCCCCGTCCCCCTCTTCGAGTGGAAAAACAGTTGGTCAATTGCATTGAGAGACCAGTTGACCAGATCCATGGTTGTTGTTGAGATTTAGAAAGTGATGTAGAGTGAGGCTCAGAGAGGCGACAGGACCGGAGAGCAGCAGGGTGAAATGGGAGCGGGAGGAAGCAGAAGAAAAAGCGTCCGCCTCTGTGGAGAGGAGGAAGAGAATGCTTTTAAGAGAGAGTATCTCTGCCAGCAATGCCCATGCATTTATAAAGGACACAATGCAAAACTACAGTCTGTGATGCTGCAGCGAAAGAGGGTTCAGGTAAAGCTGGACTGGGCTGCCTGCAGCATGGAGAGGTTTTTATTTAAACAAAAGATGGAACGACAACTCTGTATCGTTGCACACTTGAAAACATTTTCTGTAATATACTAATCTAAAACCCTTCCTGTTTAATATCATCAGTCAGAAAATGTTTAAGTGTTGTGGGAACGAATGGTAACAAAATAAAAGCTTTGCTCCACCAGCTTTTTTTAAAAAAAATGATTTTGTATCTGAAATTCAGTGGTGGGTGTTCACTGACAAATGAAATGAAGTTGATAACACTTAACGTGAAATAGCTTGGTCTCACAGCAAGTATTATTTTTTCTGTGTGCTTTCAGGTGACTGAAACCAGAACTGGGCCTCTTGGATGCAGTAACTATGACAATCTGGACACAGTCAGCTCTGTGTTGGTTCACAGTCCAGAAAACAAGGTTCAACTACAAGGTAATTCCAATACATGAAATGTTATATGCATTTATTAGATTTAGAGATGCTGGAGGGTGCGTCGATGTTCCATCCTGACTCAGCTACGCTAAACAGCTGCTGGCAGTATTCTTAGATTTCACATCCAAATATAACCGTTATCAATCTTTTCATCTAATTACCCACTCCCACTGCACAAGTCATTCATCACAAACAAATTAAACTAATGCAGCCTGTAAGTTGTCCCCGCTGAATCTGTGACTTGAGGTGATGTCGTGTTTCAGCGGTCCTGAGGTCATTGCCAGAGCAGCTAATGGGTAGCTGTGGGGCATCCCTGATTGGCTGTTTAACAGTTGGACTAATGTTTCGTTTGGGAACAAACGGCTGGTTTTATAATGCAACACACCTGACTCCAGTCAGTGGGTAATTGTGGAGAGCTTGATGTCAAGTTCTGCACAAGTCACATGTTGCAGCATGGGAAACTCCTATAACCTCCATGATGCCGACCCCCAAGGAATAGTGTTGCCCACCCCTGGGCTATATGAATAGATTCAAAGTGCAACAAGGCTCTGCAAGTAGTGGTCATATCAGTGGATTGGGAATGGCTGGAGATATGGTAATGCAACTTTGAGATGACATAAAACACAAAAATCACAAGGTGTTTTTAGATAACTTTTTCTGCAGCATTTCACTAATGGAGGCCTTGGAAAACTAAAGCATCTATGGCACAGGTACCTGGAGAGCAAACAAATCAGAAACTCAAGAGTGAAAAACACCTGAAAGAAATGGGCAGAGGAGCTTGCTCTGATGTCAGCAATAATGCAAACATCTCTGTCACATGTTGACTCGGCAGCTCAGTCGTCCAAATGGTCTCACCCTGTGCTGGCCAGTCCCCCGAAGATGTCGCCAACACCCAGCCAACATTGAATGGGTTAAATTGTGGCTGTATATACGGGACCCAAGTGGGATTGTCCACGGTTTCCATGGTGGCCCCAACTGTGTTTTCCTAGTGGGTTTCCACATATGGGGCCCATGTAACTTAAACTATGAGATCTGCAAATTTGCCCAGTTCAAGCCCATGCCTACAGGCTATATGGGAAAACACAGGTGGGACCACCATGGAAACCGTGGACAAACCCACTTGGGTCCCATATATACAGCGAAAATTTAACCCATATGGGCCCCACATGGAAATGCTGGCTGGGCAGGTGGGTCAAGAAGGAAAAAAAGAATTATAATGGTTCAAAAACCCTTCTCTGTGGCCCTTTACAACCAAGACATGGTTGGTTGATCTTGTTGACCAATGTCTGGCAATGTACCACACGGATGTGGAAATAAGAGGTCCAAGTTTTTTTTTTTCTTTCATTTTTTGTATTTGACCATTGTAAATTCCTCATGCCTCTATCTGATGTCTGGTTTGGAAAAGATGAGACCCCCTGATGAAATGAAAAATACTTTCTTCATCCCAGAAGGGAAATTCAGTGTTGTAAAAGCTTACTCTTTTTTCTTTTTTTTTTTTTTTTAAATAAAAAGTCAGTCAGTCTTGTTCTTTAGGGTGATGCTGCTGGCAGGAATGAATTTATGTATCTCTCCGTCCTACAGCGAACCTGATGCAGCCTCCCACTGAACACACTCTGTTGATTCTTCACCATGTTGTGGAGAGGATGGGAAGAATCCTCCATCATCTTCATCAGCTTGTGCAGCTTTCTTTTTGAATGATCAGCTCCAGCGGCTCCAGAGTTATCCCCAGCATAGAACCAGCTTTCTTGATCAGCTTGTTTAGTTTCAAGTCTCTGATTCTGATGCTGCTGCCCCAGCAGATGCTGCAAAGCTAATTGCACTTTCCACAACAGACTTGTAGAAGATCTGCAACATCTTGGTGCAGACATTGAATGATCTCAGCTGAGTCTGCTCTGACCTTTCTTGTAGATGTAGTCAGTGTTGCATTTCCAGTCGAGTCTGTTGTCCAGCTGAACTCCAAGGTATTTGTAGTTCTCTACCACCTCCACCTCCTCTTCCAGGATGTAGACAGGACTATGCTGCTTATTCTTGCTCCTCCTGAAGTCAACAATCACCTCTTTAGTCTTGCTGGTATTTAAGATGAGCTGATTGTTACTGCACCATTTCACAAACTGACTGACCAGTTCTCTGTACTCGGCCTCTTGTCCATCCCTGATACACCCCACAACTGCAGAGTCATCAGAATATTTCTGCAGATGACAGCACTCAGAGTTGTACTGGAAGTCTGAGGTGTACAGTGTAAAGAGGGGAATGGTGAGAATACAGTTCCTTGTGGTGCTCCAGTGCTGCTGACCACCATCTCAGACACACAACCTTTCAGTCTCACAAACTGTGGTCTGTTTGTTAGGTAGTCGTAAATCCAGGTCGTTGTGGAGGGATCCACCTGGAAGTTATGGAGCTTCTGACATAGCAAAGCAGGCTGAATAGTATTAAATGCACTTGAAAAATCAAAGAACATGACCCTCAAAGTGCTGCCTGACTGGTCCAGATGAGAGTGGGCTCTCTGAAGCAAGAAGATGATGGCGTCTTCAACCCCAAGCCCATTACGATATGCAAACTGTAATGGGTCCTATGCGGAGAGCAGTCACCAAAGTAGCCGGTAAGGTCAGGTTTGGCCAAAGATATCACTGGCCCCATATGCAAACTGCTTCCATATAATGTGCCACATATAAGTATGTAGGAACATAGCTACATCTCTGATATTTATAAGAAATCAAACTGTTTAAAAATTTTGAAAATTGAGCCAGATGTGGTTATTTAAATAGTACATGCACCATTGACATTTACACGCGAAACACATCTAGACACGCCGCAGGGTTTTCGACGCCTCCTCGACGCGCGTCGGCCATTGACTTTGCATGTAAACCTGACACCCTTGACGCCCAAATCGCGTTTGGTGTGTACGCACTGTAACAAGGGGTTCAAGGGGAGGTAAGATGGCCGTCGTGTAGCTGTGTCACTCTCCAACAGCCCACATAAGAAATTTAGCCTCTATTATATGATATCTATGGGGTTAGACACGCCCATCCAATCTGGGTGGTGGACTGAGGCTGCAAGTTCCCGTCTTGTTCTGTGCCTCAGAATTGCTGCTTCTTCCGCTGCCAGCCCAAATTATTTTACCTGATTTGTATGATTTAATTATTGTATTTATTTCATGAATTATATATAAATATTTTTTAGGTGTTTTACTATTTTGATAAAAGCTGGTGGAGCTAAACAGAGCAACATTTCTTTATTATTTTATTTAATCATATTTATCATAATTGCTCAGAGTTTTCTTGTTTATGTTTTGTATTTTATTCTCTTATAAGGCGCAGCACTTTGGCGCGATGTCCTGATTTAAAATGTGCTTTATAAACAGGTGGATTGGATTGGAAAATGGATAGAGGGTGTGCACAAGTAGTGATGGGATAGGTAGTTAGCCTTTTCATTCAGATGCGAGTTATCTGACTGAACTGAGATGTTTTTTCCTCCACACTGATAAGAAATGAGTTGGTCTTGGAGGTTGTCTCGGATTTAAAAATCAGTCCCACCCCGCCCTGCATGAGGTTGATGAAATGTTAAAAAGCCAGTTAAAATCAGTAACTTATACCGCATCTGGTATGATGTTGGGGCTTTGAACCTCATCTAAATGCAGAAACATGGAAGACAACTACTGCTTTATGTGTGAGAAAGTCACCGTAACTGACAGCATCTCTGTGAAGCGGCCTGCAGCGTATGGGCTCAAGCTGTTGCACTTCATCTGAACTCTGATCTGATCTCTAGAAGACGTCAAAACTATTGCATCATCTGACAGCGAGTCTGATTTTCTTTTTGACCAAACTCAACCTCATGTACTACTTTAATTCCCACTTTCCTCCTGCTTTACTACTAGAAATCTTTCACCTTTCTCACTTTTTTAACTTCTTGGGAGAAAAACCATGCTGTGGGAGAGCAGCTGACTCCGAGTAAAAGCCTTTTTCTGCAGGACATTTTTTAAACACAGATGCATTTTCTTGTGATGAAGATGATGTTCTGTGTGTATGATTTATAGAATCACACCATCCAAACAATGTTTGCTCTGCATGACTGTTATATACAACACATTTTCTCCATATACTGTCTTCAATGCTTCACAGGGCTGCAAGCCATCCTACCTGGCTATCTACAAAACCGCTTCATTCAGGCAGCACTCGACTATATTGGCTGTAAATCTGAGGGCCAGTTCGTTTGCCGGGACAATGACTGCTGGTGTGAGTGCAACGAGGACTTCCCTCAGTGTAACTGTCCTCACTCTGACCTGGACACCTTGGAAAACAGCCTGCTGCACATCAGAGATGCCTGGAGGCTGACCAACCAGGAGTTTGAGGAATCCGGTGAGTCAGACAGTAATACTGTACCAACACTTCCGAATGGAACTTGAAAATGTCAGCTTCATTTGTGCTTTCAAAAGAAACCGTACAAGTGGAACATCGGCTTTTAAAAATCCCCGACTGATTTAGACTTCAGGACACAGGTCATTTTTTCTCTGAGTAGCAAAAGAGCTTAAGCTTGAATATAAAAGCTGGAACATTTTTCTTTCCTCTAAATGCTTTAATGGCTAATATACACCGACTGCTGCTGCTAGACCCCATAGCTCAGACACTCATTGATGCTTTTTTTGTATCAGAAAAGTGTCTTTATTATGTAGAAAGAAATTAAATATTTTGTATCATTGCAGAAGATAATAAAATGAACTAAAGCTGCAAGCGGCGATGAAAGCCCGGCCTCTCCGCAGCCATCACTTGCCCTGGCGACCTCCCTGCCACACACTCGCTTAGCCAGCATGTGCTCATGCAAAGGTGTGCAGCAGTTTGTGTGAGAGCCATTTGCCACGGTTACAAGATGCTTTTTAATTCTGAATTAATTATTCTGAACGAAATAGAAACACTCGCCCTGTGTTCACAGGGCGAAATACGCTCTATTCGCGTGAGTAGGACGCCTCATCCACACAAATAAAACGCTACACTTGCGTAAATAAGACGTGCGTTTGGGGCTTGTCGCACCGCAAATTCGTGTCAAACGCGTCACCCCTACACACTCAAAAATAGAGGTACGAGACAGGAGCATTTTTGTAACTATAGGTAAATTTTTTACAAATGTTTTTGGTCTTTATGAGGCCAGAAGTGTACCTATATACTATGAAAAAGGGTCAAAAGTAATATAAAGTACAAATTTGTACCATTTCAACCCTAAGGGTACCTGCAGCATGGAAAAATGTGCGTAGCTTGTACAATAACTATAAATAGCAGTCCTTCTAAACCATAGTATAATTATAGTTATTATATTATGATTTTCATAATAATCATAGTAATCACAGTAATAATTATATGTATAATTATATATGTGTTGGCCTAATATTTATATAATAATTATTCATTTTTATTAGCATGTTTGATTGTTGTCATAATCTCTGTTTTATTGACTTTTATTCTTCATTTTTATTTGGTTTAATTGTACTTTAATAACTCATACAGCTTGATAAGGTACAAAAATGGACCAGGACCGAAGGTACAGAAATGTCTTTAAAAAAGGAACATCCCCAGCGACAAGCTTTGTACCCTTTTCAGTACAAATTGGTACCTCTATTTTTGAGTGTGTAGCGTCTGTACATTGACTTAACATGTTATTCATTGAAATAATTTTATTCGCGTCTGGTGTGAACACGGGGTGACACCGGTCCCTGCTCCTTTTCCTTTTTGGCTACAACGTGTAAAACCACATAATGGTACAAATTTTACCTCTGATTTTAGTTTTGTAGCAGCAGCTCGACACTAACATACTACATCATTTCCACCAGCTGGTACAAGTCTAATGCTTGTTTTGCATGAAAAACCAGACAAAGGAATGAGCACCACTTAATCGTGAATTAAGTTTAATTCAGAATTATGGTTTTCATGCAGGATTTAGTGTTTACAAGGTCCTTTAAAGTGTACTTAACTATTATTCAGAATTGAAGAGAAATTGAGGATGGGCATATCAATAACCTGGAGTTATTACTTCGAAATCAGCCAGACAAAATATCGGAATCGATACTTTTTTGAGTATCATGTTACCACTGTACTGATACAAAACATGCAATTTGTTTTCACCTCTAAGAGGCAATGAAATTATGTGAAAGCAGCCAGGTTCTAGCTTCTGTGTCGCATGATGTGTTAGTGATGATGATGATGTTTTGGTATTTTTCAGTGCTTTAATGCAGGTTACTGCACATTGTGTTTTGGTAGACTTATAATGTAACTATTACATTTTATATTTGAACATTTTCAACTGAATCAATTTAAATAATCTTAACCTGTACTCAAGTCATTTAATAATTAAATGAAGTTTTTAATCTTATTTTTGTTCAATTTCTTCATCAATATAATTTATTATTGTTTTAACAGCATTTCTTTCCAGTACTTTTTTCTTAAGTTTTACATATATCTAATATTGCCCTTGCATTCAAAATACTAATGAAAACTGTAAAATTGTGGTTTTCTATATTTCTTTAAAGGGACCAAAAATATCAGTATTGCTATCAATGAAAAAGTACCATAAACTACTGGCATCATATCGATGGGAAAAATTTTGGTATCGCCCATCCCTAAGAGGAATTAAAACTTGTAAACGTGGCCATTGTAACCTGCCTGAAATCATGAGTGAGTAAAATGCAAATCTAGAGTAAAGTTTTTAAGAGAAATGGAGCTTTTTAGGCTTTAAAATGAGTCGCTGGAAGCGGGTCTATGGTTTCCAATCAGAGTGCTTTTGGGATGTGGTGGAACGGGAGATTCTCATCATGCTGTGCAGCCAACAAATCTGTAGCAACTGTGCCCCCAGGAACACCACTAGCACATGAAGATCAGTACAGTAATCAGGATTATCGTTTATTTCATTGTATTTACAATTGTGTGCACTCGTTTTGTGAGATGCTAAAAGCAAAAACAACAGCTATGCCGACTGAGAGTGTAAGAAAACAGCCTCCAATTTTTTAAATCATCAGACTCCTTCATTGAAAGGCTTCATAGTTTTTAATTCTTGAATATTACACTGAAATATGAAGCTTCAGCTGCTTTGTGCAGCTTCCCCTTATGTATTATAGCATTTTTTATTCCCCTAATTCATGGCTTGTGTAGTTATTTCCTTCAGTCCTGCACATTTCAACAAAAATAAACAAAAACGAACAGAGAAAATATCTACACATTCCCTGAGACCTGGTTTATTATGCATTGGGGCTTTGCTTTAGAGGCATAGCTGTAATTACCATAAACACACAGCAGCATCGTTGAAGTGATTTGTGGCCTCGGCCGGCATTTACGAAACTGTTTACACAAATTTGCAGCAGAAAAGATGGTACAAATCAATAAAGCAAACTGGATTTTAACGGAAACAAAGCCACTGTTATATTTTAGGGAAATAAGTCTGCTTTGTTTTTGTATTTTTCTTCGAAACACCTAGACAAATTTATTCATATTATATTTGACTTTTCAGACAAAATGCATAATCCGTGTTAATTTCACCTTATAAAACATGTAAGTCGGGTAATTATTAGTCCATTATGAGCAGATATGTCAGGAATAACAGTGTTGGCTATTCTTTCACTCATATATAAAGTCTATGGGACTGTGCAGGTAAAGAAACAGATTATAATTTATTAGTATTATTTTTAAGGTAAGAAAAGTAGTGAAAAAGATCCTGGCAATCCAGGTCAGACAAATGGTTGAAAGATCCGAATAATCTAGGAGCTTCACAGCAATAAGTGGAGACAGTGGGAGAGAGGAAGTTGCAGTAAAGTATGAAGCACTGATCTGAATGTTCTCCAGCCAGTCAACATGCATACTGTATCCCATAATGCACAGCGGTCATAAAATCAGAAAGCTGTTTGTCTGTACAATTTTAATTTTTAGTATGATTATTGTTGCTGCTTTTGTTGTTTTACAGCTTAAAGGTACAGTATGTAAGAATTACTGACATCTAGTGGTAGAGACTGGTATTATGAAGAAAAGATGTTTTCTTTCAAACAACTTCGTATTCCAAGCACTGTTGTGAATGTACGGTGGCCGTTAGTGGCCAAAATTCTCCCAGACATAAAGATGTTTTCATCTGTGAGTGGATCCAGTGGTCTCAGGTGTAGCTATGACTGTACTACGAGTAACTATTTTTTATGTCTTTTAAGGCATTACTGATCACAAACAGTCTCTAACTCCCATTAAACAAAGCTGGTATGGCTGTTTTAAAGTTCAGAGCGTTCTTGCTTCACACATATCGTTTTGTCCATTCAGGAACACTGTAGTGAAAATGGTGGAACAAATATGGCAGCCTCCATAAGTGCACCGCCCAGCAAGTAGATGTAAATGACTCATTCTAAGAAAATAAACATATAACAGTTATTCTAGTGCAGCGACTAAACGTCAATAGAAACACAGTTTTGAATTAGTATATATCAAATTTTTCTGCCATTGACCTTTGATTTTTTTTACATACTTTACCTTTAATGACACACAACAAACAGGTAAAATCTATTTACATCGTACAGAAACGAGCAATAAGAATAGTATGTAATGCTGACTACAGACAGCCAACAAACCAACTTTACATCAAACTAAAAACACAAAAAAATTTGAGATTTAGTTAATTATAAGATTTTACAATTTATCTTTAAGGTAATACATCAAAAAGTACCACATAGTATCCAGGGTTGTTCGGGGGGGCGCCCGGGGACATGTGTGCTAAAGATGCCAAGAACAAATACCAGGTTGTCTATTAATCACAGGAGTTAAATTATGGAAAAACTGAGGGAAAAAATGAAAAATGGGAGGAATAAGAAGATCAAAGGGATAAAAAAAAAAGAAAAAAAAAAAAAAGAAAAAATTGCGCCCGGGTCCGGGGGGGGGGGGGGGCGGGGTATTCTGTTAAACAGAGTCATTGTTTCGGAAGAAATGAATGCAAGGGGATAGGCCTAGATAAGTATTTTTTTACTTCAGTCCCTTTTTTCGGACGAAAAAGTTATGTGTATGTTTGAAAAAGAAATTGTTATTTAGGCTGGGCAAGAACATGCATATGTATATATACTTTTGTGTGTGCGTATGAATATATACTGTATATGTTGCCTGCCATCTACTTGGTCCGAAAAAGAATGAATTAAAAAAAAAATGTGACAGATTGTGAACACGCAGAAATTAAAGGTTGCACAATATAGGCTACCAACAAATGAATATGCAGCATATGTTTCAGTATCTATTTACAGCAGTCAATACTTCCAGAGCAGAAAAAATATCTGACCACAAAAGAGACCGTTATGTTCTTTTATTTGTATGTTTTAGAGCTGCAGCTAGCAATATTTTAATAGTCGATTAATCTACCCCTGTAATCGATCGATTAATAAGCCCTTTCTATGTTTTTAAAGATGTGACTGAGATGCAATGGAGTAAAAATGAGTCCAAATTGGCACCAAAGACTGTGGTTGACACGCAACCAGTAGGTGCATTACTGCCACCTACTGGTAGGGAGTGTCCGGAAACAGTTTAAACAGACCGGAAGCAATGTGTGAAGTGGGACTGTAAAAGGTAAACGAAGCATCGATTACTAAAATACTGATCAATTATCTTTTCTAATCGATTAATTTGAATAATTCGATCAATTGTTTCAGCCCCAGTATGTTTTGTACAGTACTAGTTTTTGTATCTGAAATAACGATTGATATCCAGTATCTGGACTGCATGGCGGCATAAAACTGCAGCATTTTGTAAATAATAAACATACCTACAGTAAAAGCGTGACGGCGCTGTCATGTCCCTCACTGCAAATAATTTGTTCTGAGAGGTGACAGGAAATGTTTTCATGACATAAAAAACTTTCCTGAAAATGTTTGTTTTTTGATCAATTTGGCACAAGTAACTACCATTACCATGGCAACCTATCTTGCTTTTACAGTGATAATGGCAGGGATAGTGGAGGTACTTTCAGTGTCACTTTATATCTAATTAGAGACAGTCAGCTTTTAAAGGTGCACAGCTGACATGCTGTGAATATACTGGATGTTTCCAGGGGAAAAAACATACGGTCAGTAAATCTCAATCCAAAAGAAATCTGAATGTGAAAATATTCTATAAAAACTTTGCAGCTGTAATTTTTTCTTTAGCTGTTTGATTTTCTGGAGCAAACAATGAGGAGTAGTGGTGATGGAGGGGGTGTTGGATGTTATTTCCCTGCAGCTCGTAGCCATGGGGAAATTTTGACTTATTCATTTCCCTCTTCTTCCTTCCAGAGGAGTTCCAAAGCTTTGTTGGGAAGCTGCCAAGCCATTACGCTGTGAACACATCTGTGGTGGAGAACTTGTGGAGGATGGATGCTACCCTGCTGCAGCGCTACAGGCAGCTGGAGACGAGCAGCGGCCAGCTTCTCACCAAAGCTCGCCGCACGGCGAACAAGATCTTCAGCCTCAGCAAGAGGTGCCGGAAACAGCCCAAAATAGTCCTGCCGAGGCCGAGGTACGACGCAAGAGCAAGAGGGAGGAATATTAGCAGCTACTGCTGTGTGCTAACCCAACGTGCTCCCAAAAAAGTTATGATTTATGTTCCAAGCAGAGAGGGAGAGAGAGAGCAACAGAGCGAGACAGTACTTATTAGAAAGCTCTGGAGGAAAAGTAGCCATGAAGTGGAAAGTGCTGACGGGAACAAAGCTGCTTCTTTGTTCCAGCCAGTGATTGACAAAGTGGATCAAATTTGCAAGAAAAAAAACAAAAAACCTTCTGACAATTTAGTTTTCATGTAATTACATCCAACCTAATGTTTATAGATTTCTCCTCCATTTTTTAAACAACATCCAGGTAAAGCTGGTGATGAGCTTCTGTTTCAGCAGCACTTCCACCCAGATGCTGCACTTCAGCCAGGTTGATGGATCTCTTATCAACACTCAGTATTGATGACCGTTTCAGGCAGGAAAAATGAACTCAATAAGACAATCCATCAGTATGCGACTGTACAGCAATCATACATTAACTTCAGGCTTTAAGAAAATAAACTACAACCTAGGGTGGAGATAAAAAAAAAAAAAATATAAAAAAAAAAAAAATGATGAAAAAAAAATAAAAAAAAAAAAAAAAAAAAAAAAAAAAAAAAATAAGATAGGGGCGGGATTATTGAAATTTGAACTTTATAATTATAAAATAAAAAAAAAATAAAAAATTTCGATGAAGCGAAGAAAAAAGAAAAAAAAACCAGGGGGAAAGAAGAAAACAATTCCTGCTTGCGGGGGTTGGGAGGGGGGGGGGGGGGGAGAAGGAAGGAAAAAAATCTTATTAATATTAAATTTTTCTCTTTCTTTTTATTAAAATAAAACTCTTAAAATATATACTACAACCTTTATGTTCAGGTAATATTAAATCATCTTGTCCTCATCAGGTCTTAAAAAAAAATTATGACAAAGTGTAATCTGTCACGTGTTGTTCTCCATCTGAGGTTGAGTTTACTGCATTTCAATGTCAGCAGTGTGTAAAACTAAGTCCATCCCATGATTCAGCTGCTTGTAGATTCACCTTTAGCAGTAATGGGCTCTATGCAAAGCTCCCCTGCTTCCGAAACTAAAGGTAGCTCCTTTGCTTCCTGTCTTTCATGACTGGATGAACTGATGAATCCAGGTGTGTCTGACCAGTTGCTGAGATCAGACACACCTGGATGCATCAGTTCGTCCAGTAATGAAGGACAGGAGACTTTAGCTGTGCCTCATGTTGCAGGATGCACACTGTGAAGTGCGCACACTACATAGGCTACAGAGTGTGCGACATAGTGCACGCACTCCAAAGCAGCCTTCTGAAACGGTAGGCTGCTGAAATGGGACATCCTAGCCAACAAGAATTTCCCATAGTGCTCCAGTCCTGTTGCATAGCAACTGCAGACTCCACAGCTATCTAGTGACATCATTCTTTCCACTTATTCCTTCAGGTACATTTAGGGCCCTATAAAATCCGCAATCACGGAATTGAACATTAAAAACGGAATTCATTGTCATGGAAATGAGCAACGATTTCTGAAAATTTGTTTTTTTCTTAATAAAAAGGGAAAGCTTTGCTCAGAAAAATGCTCCAAGGGGGGGTCACTAAGGCTGGAGGCTGCAGAGCGCACCCACCCACCTTGCACGTGCCCCCACCACCCGCTCCATGAGGACGCACTGCGGGGAAGCTTCACCAGCTTTCCTCCTCGGGTCTGTTACACAAAACTCTGAGTGTAACTCTGAACTCTGAGTTGATCTACTCGGAGATACGAAACTCTGAGTTTTCGGTCCCAGAACAGCTGATTTGAGTTGGTTAAATCAACTCAGGGAAGTTCAACCCGGGGTTTTACATGTGCACTACCAAGATAAAAAGCCAGCATCAATTGAGCACCGATTCGACGAGTCACCATGGCAAAGTAGACGCAAAGGCGGGGCTGCGTGCACCACTGAATGGAACTAAAATTTCTAAAGCCCCATATGGCGAGTTTGAACTGCTGCTGCAAGCAGCAAGAAAGACGGCGTGGGAGAAGATTTAAGTTTAAATGCTGTCATTCACAATCACAATGATGTTATAGAGTAGAACTGTTTAACGGTGACGTGACAGTCTCAGATCCTGTCAGTATGATTCCAGGTGACTTTGTCCACAGATGTCCGTTTGGTCGAATGGTTTACGCACCTGCCTCCCACCTGTGAGGCTGATGTTTGAATCCAGCTCTGTACTTTCATCGCAGTCTTTTTACTTATTTAACTTGGGTGCAGTCTGAAGGGGAGAAGCGCTTTTGTCGGCAGCATTAAGATTAAATATAACCGTCGCATTTCTCAAATGCCCTGCATCTCCAATTAAAGAAAAAAAATCTATTTGTGAAAAAACGCAGGACAATAAGCAATAGCCTATTTGCTATCTAGTGACAGCATTCTTCCCACGCATACACGGGGAGAACATGCAAACTCCACACAGGAAGGCAGCTGTTGGAACTGTTCGAACCCCTCCCCAGCCAGGAGTAGAACTAGCAACCTTCTTACTGTGAGGCTGCGGTGCTAACCACCACGCCACTGTGCAGCTAGAATTGGAATCATTAAAATTCAAACGATGCCCAACCCTAGCCATTGTGCAGCATGCTGGGTATCTCACACCCCACCTGCTGGTCCTACGGGACAGCTTCCTTTGAAAACCATATTAGGTTTGAACACTAATGTTAAGAACATTAATCCCAAAACTGCATAAATTTGGTTTTGTTCCATTATTTCCCTGGAGTGAACGAGCTGACTGAAGAGGAAGGATCTACATTTCCTTCTGCTTTTTTCTTCCTGGTCAGTTTTGGGCAATACAGCCCCAAAATAAGCAGATGTACTGTACGTGTGCGATGTTGCCGAGGCGGTTTGGTCCTCTGGAGGAAAGTGCAGTGTGAAAGCAAATCAAACCAAATGAAAGTGGAACATTTATCTGAATCCAGCCAACCAAACTGAGTCCGCCAGACTATCCTGGTGTGAATGCACCCAAAGTAAAACAGACAACAGAGTCAGAAGACATGAATATTGTGTACAGGTGTTGGTGTGTGTGTCCTCACAGAGGGAGCAGCTGAGAGATTCTTCTAGCTGCACATCAAAACAGCACATTTCTCGAGCAAACCTTCCTTTCCTATTAAATCAGAAAAATATGAGAAACATTCGGAATGGCAAATGTATTTTTTTATTTTATAAAAGTCAAGCCAGGAGTGTGTTGTCTCTGAGGCTGATGTGTGCTGAAACTCTTGTCATGTCTCCCTCAGGCCCCTGCACTTCTGGCTGAGCTACGCTCTCTCCATGCTG
Organism: Atherinomorus stipes; assembly: GCA_023101725.1. NCBI lineage: Eukaryota > Metazoa > Chordata > Actinopteri > Atheriniformes > Atherinidae > Atherinomorus > Atherinomorus stipes. The sequence continues at coordinate 189,214 of JALJCO010009022.1, forward strand.
TACTGCAGCGAGAACAAGCAGGTCGGTGTTTACAGCGACAGGAGCCGGAGCTGCACCTGCCCCTACAGCCACCCGCCGTGCCAGGGCCTCATCCCCTGCTCTGTGGGCGACGGCCCCCGCTGTGCCTCCTGCTCTGCTGAGAACCGGACTCGATGCTCCAGCTGCAACCCGGGCTTCACCCTGACCCAGGGAGCCTGCCGCCCCGCCGTGCCCGACCCAACAGACCCCTACCTCGGCATAGAGAGCGACAGAGATCTGCAGGACCTGGAGCTGCGCTACCTGCTGCAGCGGCGTGACCCGCGCGTCGCTCTGCATGCCGTGTTCGTCAGCAACGACGTGCATGTGAACACTTGGTTCGATCCCTCCTGGAGGAAAAGAATGCTGCTAACACTCAAGAGCAATCGGGTCAAATCTAACCGTGTTCACGTTCTCCTCGGACTCACCCTGCAGTTTTGCCTCACTGGAAACAGCACGGTGGAGCCAACTCTGTCGCTGTTCGTCAATCCTTTTGGGGGCAGCCATTCGGAGAGCTGGACTATGCCTATAGGTCAGCACGGGTATCCCGACTGGGAGCGGACCAAGCTGGATATCCCTCTGGACTGCTACAACTGGACGTTGACTCTTGGAAACAGGTGGAAGAGTTTCTTTGAGACCGTCCATTTTTACCTGAGGAGTCACAGCAGGGACTCTGCAGGCGTGGCGGGGGGGAGCAGGAACATGACGCTGCACTATGAGCCTCAGGAGGAAAGAGAGATGTCCAGCAACATCGGCTACATGAAGGTCAACAGCATGCAGCTGTTCGGATACAGCGTGCACTTCGACCCGGAAGCGATCCAGGACCTGATTCTGCAGATAGACTACCCGTACACTCAGGGATCACAGGACTCGGCTCTGCTGCAGCTGGTGGAGCTGCGCTACAGGGTGAACCGCCTCTCGCCTCCAGGGGCCCCGCATGCGGATCTGTTTGCCTGCCTTCTCCGCCACAGGCTCAAACTGTCCAGCGCAGACGTGACCAGGATACTCACTGCCCTGCAGGCTTTCAGCGCCAGACAACCAAACAACACAGAGTACGAGGCCAGTAAACTGTGTAGTTAATGTTTTGTACTCTTTCCCTCCCACAGACAGACCTGTATCCTTGCTTAGCTGGATCATATTGTGTAAAGTGTAGTATTTTGTTGAAGAATGTGCTGTGTGTACACAATGTGCAATTAAATTGGATGTGTTTGTTATAACTTCAGTGCATCTTTTCTGACAAAAATCACATTTTACACACACACATTTTACCCTTAAAACTTACAAAGTCATTGCCATTTTTGTTGTGCCTGATTTCTGCACGCATGTAGAAGCTGAACCATTTTAATCCCAGTCAGCACACAGACATTTTCTCAGGTCCCATTCTTTGGCAACACTGTTCGCCAAAAGCATCATCTTGGCTTTGTGCCAGCCAGAGAGGAGCACTATTATTATTTTTTTGCTTGTTTGTTTGTTGGTTTTCAGACAGAAATGGAACTTTCTTGCCATTTGTTGATCTTTGGCTTCTCATTCTTGCACACTAAAAACTCCTGGGTCAAACTGCTTGGTTAAAAAAGGGACCAACTAATTTCTGGGTTCTATCAACCCAGATATTTGGAGTTGCTGTTTGTGACCCAACTTCTGGGTTAAAATAACCCAATATTGAGTCATGATAACCCAACATCTTGGTTAGATATTCAACCTGAAAGTTGGGTAAAAGAAATAAAAATATCCCAATTTTTCTTGGTCGAAGTAACCCAGAAATTAGTTAGTATTGATCAAAATTTACCCCACAAAGATACATGGTGGGCATACCAATCCAAATGTTGATCATTTCTACACTAATGTTGGTACCAATATTGTTCTACATAATTATAATAGGATAGATATTTCAGGTCAGTTTCTCTCCTGAATGTCCAGACAGGTCCTGAGGGAAAGGTAACAGAGGCCTGTCAACATAGCGGAGAATATTTAGATAAATGGCAGTTGGGAATGTATGATTTTAGTCATCATTGGCTTTCATTTCACTTAAATCGATAATAAATCAAATAATTTTCAACTGTGACAGGTTTTTGTTACGTTCTTAACTGTCACTTCAGTCAACTTTAAAAGTATAAATGACGGAGGACCTTAATATAAAACATTTTCAAGACATGATACATTTTTTTCAACACCACTCTGAGTCAGAAAAGAGTTTCTGTGCTGTAGAAAACATCCTGTCTTGTCCAGTGCCTAAAAACCAGTCAGCTGAACCAAATGACTACAGACCAGTTGCCCTGACATCTCACATCATGAAATTCAGGCAGACTCTTACTGGTTCCCCTCAAAAAGCAATTCAACACCTTTCAGGACCCATTACAGTTTGCATATCGTAATAGACTTGGGTTTGAAGACGCCATCATCTTCCTGCTTTAGAGAGCCCATTTTCATCTGGACCAGTCAGGCAGCACTTTGAGGGTCATGATCTTTGATTTCTCAAGTGCCTTTGATACGATTCAGCTGCTTTGTTATGTGAGAAGCTCCATAACTTCCAGGTGGATCCCTCCACAACCACCTGGATTTATGACTACCTAACAAACAGACCACAGTTTGTGAGACTGAAAGGTTGTGTGTCTGAGATGGTGGTCAGCAGCACTGGAGCACCACAAGGAACTGTACTCTCACCATCCCTCTTCATACTGTACACTTCACAGTCCTGTCATCTGCAAAAATACTGTGATGACTCTGCAGTTGATGGACAACAAGCCAAGTACAGGGAACTGGTCAATCAGTTTGTGAAATGGTAACAATCACCTCATCTTAAATACCAGCAAGACTAAAGAGATGATTGTTGACTTCAGGAGGAGCAAGAATAAGCAGCATAGTCCTGTCTACATCCTGGGAGAGGCAGGGTTATTATAGTTAATGAAAAATAAGACTAAAACTAGCAATGAAAAAATAATTTAGTTAACTGAAATGAAAAAAATGATAATTAAGAAAAATACTAAAATGAAATAGAAACTACAAAGAACAATGCAAAACTAACTAAAACTAAACTGAACTGTAGATAAATTCAGCTTAGTTTTCATTGTCTTATTTTTTTTTATCCCTTGATTAGATGTTGGATGCCTGTCCTGCGGCAGCCACTGTTTTTCCACTTTTCTTCCAGAGGGTGGCAGTATAGCCGCAATCATCTGCGGTACCTGAACTAGAGGAAAGTGCTTAGCAGACAAAATTGGCTAAAGTTGCAGCAGGTCAAAAATGCCACAACTGGTTCATGCTGTACAAAACAAGTGTTCCTCAAGATTAGCAAGAAGTTGTTACGCTGAAGATATGTGGTGAGAGCTCTATGTGGGTGGATTTTATAGTTTGCCTGTTTGGATAAGGGCCTGTAAAAAGCTGAAACAAAAGTAGGATTTACATTCAGAAAAATAATTTGAATAATTGTGGTCCGGGAATTGAAATAAAATGATTGTGTTGCACATTCTTCCATCATTTCAGCATCCACATTTCAAAGCTTCTCTTAATACCTGAAAAACTAAGACTAAGACTAAAACTATATAAAAACTAAACTGAAACTACTAAATAATGTGTTGAACTAACTAAAACTGAATTGACATAACAAAGCAAACTGAAAAACTAAATAAAAATAAAAATTAATGAAAATTTCAAAACTATAATAACTTTGGGGAGAGGAGGTGGAGGTAGTGGAGAAAATACCTTGGAGTTCAGCTCAAGACAGACTCAACTGGAAATGCAGCACTGAATATTACGGGTGTAACAATACATTGATCTGCTGTATATCACTACATCGACAATGAATCAATCCAAAATCGGCCAAAAATCTATAACAAATCCACTTTTATTATGAAGATGGCTTCATTTTGAAGTTCCTCTGACACAACATTATCACAACAAAGTACGTTTGTAGTTGTGCAGTGGATAGATATTTTACTGGGAGACTGTACTCTTTGCACTTTCAAGTAAGTAGGAGCTACATTTATGTTAAAAAAGAAAACCCATAACCTTGTTTATTACCTGTAATATTTAATATTTCCTATCATTTCATAATGTTCAATGGATCCTAAATCAAACCTAATAAAAATCACATCATGACTGAATTTGAGATATTGACAAACATCCAATTGCTCAACTGTATCGATCATACTGTGATTTACACCCCAACTAAATATATCTACAAGAAAGGTCAGAGCAGATTCTACTTCTTAAGGAAGCTGAGATCATTCAACATCTGCACCAAGATGTTGCAGTCAGATCTTCTAAAGTCTGTTGTGGAAAGTGAAATCAGCTTTGCAGCATCTGCTGGGGCAGCAGCATCAGAGACTTGAAGAGAATTACAGTTGTCCTTAAAATTATTCATACCCTCTATTTAAAGAAAAGGCTAAATTCACAATCGTAATTCAAATAACAAGAAAATAGATTTAAAAAAATTACCAAATCATCATTTACTAAAAAAAATAAATATTGTTTTTTAATTGTGGTTGAAAATAATAATTAAAAAAACAAACAAACAAAACTGTGCCGGACACATTAGAACACCTTTCCCATTAACAGTGGACAAAATACCTGTCAACAGTTGTAAAAGTCTTTTTGAAAATGACAGAAAACACCTGATTGGAGTGATTGGCTCAGAGTGTTGTTCACCAAAATATAGCTTCGGAGCCCCATCATGCTTGTTTACTCACTTTATTTTTTGTGTGTTTGTTTTTAATATTTCTTTTGAACCACAATTCAAAATCAAAGTCAAGATTTTCATTAAATTTTATTTATTTTTACTTTTGTCAATTTAAATTTATTTAATTGACTGATGATTTATTTCCTTCTTTGATTGGAGGGTATGAATCATTTTTGACGACTGTAAACCTATCAAGGCAGCTGGTTCTGTGCTGGGGATAACTCTGGAGCTGCTGGAGCTGAGTGTCCAGAAAAGATGCTGCACAAGCTGCTGAAAATGATGGGGGATTCTTCATCCTCTGAAAATAACAGTGTGTTCAGTGGGAGGCTTCTTCAGATCCGCTGTAAGATGGAGATGCACAGAAATTCATTCCTGCTAGCAGCCGTCAGCCTCAACAAGACTTCTTAGTAAACTACGACAATGATGAACATGGGATTAAAAAGTATTTTTCATTTTGTTTCATTTCAATAAAACAGAACATTTAAATAAATTCTTTCCCTGGAATTGAAACAAATTTACTGAATATATTTAACTGCTTACACGCTTTTGTTTTAAATCTGTAAAATGTCACATTTATTTTATTATTATTGTTTGTATTAACTTATAAACTTTGTCCAAATTCTATCCAGGGTTTTAACTTATTGATAATCCAAAACAAAAATTACAAAAACACTTAAAAGTCAAGGAAATTCTTTCATATTTTTCAATTTGATGATGCATCCCACCTTAGTTATTAGAAAGCATCAGTATCAGTGATACTGGCTCTCTATTTCTTCTGTTAGATCGAAACCTAATCTTGATGTATTGCTCTACTTATGCATTACTGTTCCTAGAAACAGTTTACAATCTAAGCAATAGGGCTCAGGAGCACTGGCCATGTAGCTGGGTTTTAAGGGTTAATACTTGAACACTCAAGCATGTGCTGTGATGCTTCATCTGGGCTTTATCAAATATTATTTTAATCATTTTTGCAAAGATTCAACAAAAATTAACCTCATGATCTACTTGCACTTTTATCCTCCTTCCCACCGGAGAGCCTGCTGCTGCTGTGAGCTACGTTGTTTCTGCCCATCTGGAACCTCAGGAGACAAAGTCTTCATTCTTCATTCAGGGAACGGCGTCGGCTCAGATTACTAAGTATATGGGGAGAGAAGGGAAGGCCAGGAGCAGCCTTTCCCTGTTCCTTTGCTGTCCCTGTACGCCATTCACAGTTACTGTGATAGATGAGGTGGGGAGCTGCAGAGACATGCCCAGCATCAAACAACAGTCAGAAAAGGATCAGCGACAAGGATGGGGCTCTCATCCAGCACCAGAGCCAGTTGGACCCTCTCGAGAGTGACTCTGGCCAAAAGGGAAATCAACATTAATTCCCCAGAGGCCGCCGCCGCTGGAGCCACGGGCTGGCAGCGTGGTGCTCCTTTGATTAGACTGGCATCTGAAGCTAAGCTTGCAGCGAAGACGAAGCTTCATCAAGATTCACCAGACATGTTTCTCCTGAGATTAAAGGCAGACACGATTTTCTCTGATGCTGTCATTCAGAATGAATGTGGACGAGCCTGTGGACACGGTTCTGTAGCGATGAGCTGCTGCGCAAACTTTCAGCTCCCAACACTCTGCAGTCATGTATGATGCATGGCGCCGGACCCTTGCAGTTAAAAGCAGTTTATGAGGCGTTGAATCAATTAGTGAAGCTTAAAACTGAGCTCAGGGCATTGATTTCATTACCAGTTTGAGCATTGCTTCTGTAGCTTTGAGTTCAAACACTGATTTCTCAATACTTTACTGGTAAGTTTTAAGAAAAAGCTTCACCACCAGGTTGGATTTATTTTTGAGCTAACAGGGTATTGGTTGAATCCCCTTTGTAACATTTTAGCTTTTGTCCTTTTTTTTCTAATCTTGCACTCTAAACCCTCCTGGGTCAAACTGCTGGGACAAAAAGGGACCAACAAATTTCTGGGTTATTGCAACCCAAACATTTGGGCTGTTGGGTTGTTGACCCAACTTCTGGGTTAAAATAACCCAACATTGTAGTCAATATACCAACTTCTGGGTCAAATATTCAACCCGAACGTTGGGTACAAAAAATAACCCAATTTTCTGGGTTGGTCCCTTTTTAACCCACCAGTGGGTCAAAAATGACCCATAATGGGTTATTGATGGCCCAGGAGTTTTTGTGTGTGATGTATTGCACTGCTGTTCCTGAGAAATTGTTGACAATCTAAGCAATAGGATTTTTACTTTTTTTTTTTTCTAAAAAAGTTAAAAGAAAGTTTGTATAATTAAGTTACCAAAAATCTTGGCAGATTGCATGTGAGAGAAAGGCTGGATCTGGAACACATCCCAGTAAGGGGTTAATTCTCTGGGTTTAATAGTGACCCTCTGCTGTGTTTTTAAATTCTTTGAAAACAGGCAGATATGCTGCATCTGGGGAGGGAATTGTGGTGCAGTGGTGTTGGAAGCTGTCCAGCTTACCTCAGGGTGCACCTGACGCAGGAAAAAAGACAAAAGGAAAGAACCTGAGCTGTTTAGACTTGGAAGGCTTTTTTCCTTCCTTTCTTTCTCTTTGAGGATTTAAATCTCCTTCAAACAGATCAGTGAGGAAAAGTTTCATCATGTTTTTGGTTTGGATTCAAGGGGTGTCGCTTCTTCAAATGAAATGTTTGATGGAGAATTTTTTGCAGATGGTGTTGTTATGATATATGACAAGTTGCGACAGGAAAAAGTAAACAATTACCAGCGTTTTCTTCAATATCTCAAATGACTATTTCATTCAGACTGGAATAGAAGAGACAAAAGAAAAACATGGAGTTGTTGGAATATTGAGGCAGAAACAGTTGCAGTCTGCAAGTGCCTGGGGCCAGCCCCCCCACAGAACCAAGGCGGCCCAGCCGACACCCAGGAGGACTGAGCCCTGCAGACGGCCACCTGGCACAGGCCGGAACCCGCCCCGATGCCTCTGCCCCACACACCCAGTACCAGGGCACCACTACTGCTACCACACCCCCCCACACACTCATCCCTCTACAACCAACACCCACATACTCATCCCTCCACCACACAAACATACACCCCCACCTCCCTATAGACTAATCCGACGAGCGTTTTGTGTGATGCGCCATCTTGCGGGGCCGCCATTGCAGTGGTGGCGAGTCCCAATTACTGTACCTCCTATCTGCCAACATGGAAAGCAGCGGGAAAATCTGGATTTACAACATTGGACAGTCGTCTAATGATAACTTATAGGTATGTTATGCGGAGAGCTCTAAAGTATTCTGACTTTTTTTTTTTTTTTTTTACATCGGAGCATTAATTTAAACTATTATTAATCTCCGGAAACTGCCTATAATGACAAGCCACACTGGAATAACACACACATCTTGTGATTACTTATCAAAGTTTAAAAAGCTAAAACTCTTTCAAAGGTCGTTACTTTTCTATTTTATCACATATTTGGCTTTTGGTATAGTTGAAGGACTGTACAGACCACGTAGCCTTCACATGTCCTGCAGATGAAACTAAAGACTGCAGGACACCGCCTTTGTGATCCATTTGTGTTTGCGACTAAATTATTTTTTTTTCTGGTCCCAACGTTGTTCTGATCAGAGCAAATAATGTTATATTTCACAATATCTCCCAGATTAGTCATTAACTCGCAGCAACAACACAGCTGTCTCTGTTAGCATTAGCTAGCATAAGAACTTATGCAGTGCGTCATTTTTGGGAGCATACATGAAATAAAGTGTCAGATTAATGAGTGTTCACCATAATTTACCCTGTTTTTGTCGTTGGGGATTAAATCCAGTGTTTCTCCGCTGTGGCAGCAAGTTATTCCTCCTCTGCTCTGTATGTCCGATATTCCTCCCCGATACGAACACACTGACATCAGTGGACTGAGCAGCAGCGTCAAGTTTTGTCACAGACAGCAGAAATCTTCAAGAAATAAATGTCTGTGATCTTCTTATTTGCTAATTACCACAGTTAAAGTTTTCCTCTGATGTTCCAACAACCAGGAATGCGACAGTCCTTCCAGATTTCCTCCATGTTGTGAAGAAAAAGTCAGATTCTCATTACACATGTACAGAAATGCCCCCACTGCATTGGCGGACGGTCCAGTCGTGGCGTTTGGCCAAATTAGTCTATACCCCCAACACTCACATGCAGAGCCGGATTAACGCAAAGGCAAACTAGGCACATGCCTAGGGCCTGATTGGCTGGGGGGGCCCAGACATAGGGAGAAAAAATAAGAATAAAATATGCTAATGTTTTGTCTACAATTTATTTCAGTGTTGATATACCAAATTTATTAACTAGAAATAGTCTTGATTCAAGACAATTAGTTAATAATTTTTGAAGACTCTTGAAAATAGTGACATTGTTTAACTTAATGTAACATTACGTTACATCCGGGACTTCGCAGCGGTCAGAGATCAGATTAAGCGGGACATTAGAGCTAGATGGCAGGTCGTTTGAGTAGGTGCCATGACATTCAAGATGCTTTCAGGCGCAGCAAAACGTAAAAAGAAAAAAAATGAAGAGGAACAAAAGAACAAACTGCGGGGGACTTTAGAGAAGTTTCTGTCGGGCAGCCGTTCGACCGCTGTGAACCTGCTTGAGTCAGCAGAGGGCAAACCAGGCCGGGAGACGCTGTGCGGTTGGCACCGTCAGCTCTAGCCGTTTCGCCGCCGACATCATCAGCAGCTCCGCCGCCTTCAACACTTGCAGCTCCGCCGCCGACATCATCAGCAGCTCCGCCGCCGTCAACACCTGCAGCTCCGCCGCCGACATCATCAGCAGCTCCGCCGCCGACATCATCAGCAGCTCCGCCGCCGTCAACACCTGCAGCTCCGCCGCCGACATCATCAGCAGCTCCGCCGCCGTCAACACCTGCAGCTCCGCCGCCGTCAACACCTGCAGCTCCGCCGCCGACATCATCAGCAGCTCCGCCGCCGACATCATCAGCAGCTCCGCCGCCGTCAACACTTGCAGCTCCGCCGCCGACATCATCAGCAGCTCCGCCGCCGTCAACACCTGCAGCTCCGCCGCCGACATCATCAGCAGCTCTGCCGCCGTCAACACCTGCAGCTCCACCGCCGTCAACACTTGCAGCTCCGCCGCCGACATCATCAGCAGCTCCGCCACCGTCAACACCAGCAGCTCCGCCGCCGTCAACACTTGCAGCTCTGCCGCCGACATCATCAGCAGCTCCGCCGCCGTCAACACTTGCAGCTCTGCCGCCGACATCATCAGCAGCTCCGCTGCCGTCAACACTTGCAGCTCTGCCGCCGACATCATCAGCAGCTCCGCCGCCGACATCATCAGCAGCTCCGCCGCCGTCAACACCTGCAGCTCTGTCACCGACATCATCAGCAGCTCCGCCGCCGTCAACACTTGCAGCTCTGTCACCGACATCATCAGTAGCGCCATCACAGAAGTACAACATTTTTGTTCACCCAATTCAGACTCATTTGCCTTGGCAGTCTGAGCAGGTTAGTAAAGAAAGGTGAAAAAAGTACTCCTGGTTTAACAAAAGGATCAAGGTATTTAGTAATTTTTCTCCAATGTTTTTGGGATCAAATCTCCTTGTAGAATGCAGTCTAGCAAAGCAAACCGTTGAGGGAAACATCCAGACCAGTGCAGAAAAACTGATGAACAATCCAGAAGAGGAGCTGAGCTGCATGGGTGTTGAATACCAGAAAATGGAAATGAGGTGATGCTTGTCCATGAAAATAAACATCTTTATCACGATAGCACACTTTCTCGTACTATGAATGTTACTGCAGATCTTAATTTTAATTAAATCTGCAAGTTTTTATTGATCTTAATATATTTGACTACTTATTTAACTGTTCAATTTAATCAACATTTAATTAAGATTTTCTGCAAAATGCAATAGCTTAAAACATTTATCTTGTTTGCTCTGTTTACATAGTTTGCTGACACTTATTGGTTATTTGCTGAAATTACAGCATTAACAATGACACTCACGATAGATAAGGATAATTTAATAGCTCTTAATAATAAGGGGTGAGGGGGGGGGGGGGGGGGGGGGGGGGGGTGCAAAATATACAGTCTGCCTAGTATAGTCCATTTACTTAATCCGGCTCTGCTCACATGCACCTCCCCACACACATGCACCCACATCACTCCACCCCCGACACACATGCATACGCCTCCCTCTGCCCCCACATACGCTCGCATGTTCCCCCCTGCACACATCTCCCTCCCTCCCACACCCTTGAACACACCTTCTTCCTCCAACCACTCACACACACCTCCCTCCCACCCCAACACACACACCTCACTCCCACACACACCCTGAGCTTCCCCCCCCCCACACACAGCTCACTCCCCCCTGCTTACCTCTTCCTCCACATGCAACCCCGACACCCTCCCTCCACACCCTCTTCCTCCAAAAAACCCATCCCCTCCTGTCACTCTTCGACATTCACTCTCTCCAACGCCAACCCTTGTACACCTGCATACACCATGCCCATTGATACCTTATCCTCTCACACACAAACGCACCTCCCCCTTCCAAAACCTTATCAGTTTCCCCTTTCACACTCTCATTTGCTTGTTCTTACACACCCACCTCACTCTCACCCTTGCTGCCATGCCTCCTGAGCGATAACCCAGACCGGAGAAAGAGCTACAAGCTCCCAGTCCAGTCCCCCTCCCCGCCATCTCCAGCAAGTCTCCACCTGCAGATCTAGTTTATCTGCCAATGAAGCCTCATTTCCCATGGTGACTGAGGGGAGAAATACAGTATATTCAGACTCCTCAAACATTTCTTCTTCAATTATTCTGGGTTCAGGGTCAGGCATTATTTTGGCCCTAGAGCTCAACTGTCTGTTCCCACATGTAAACAAGCTCCCTGTGAGGATAGTAACATAACAGATGTTAAAAAGTGCCAGAATCACCATCAGAAATCCCTGAAGCCATAAAGCATTTGAACCAGCGAGAAAGCATCTGTTTGTATGAGCAAAAGCTCAGTGGAAAACATCAAATACTTGCTGAGGCACAATATGACCAGAGCTACTGAAATAGCCTGGTGTGATGCTGTTCTAAAACTAATGAAAAATTGACAGCAGTGTTTCCCAGTCATGCTCCTTGGAGCCTAATGCCTCCTTCAGCACACCTGGCTCACATCAATGGATCATTAAGTGGCTGCTGCAGAAGCTGAGAGGCTGCTGACGAGACCTTTTCAGGGAATTCTGGTGTTTTGCAACAGAGAAGCATAAAACATGCATTGTAGGGCAGGGCAATAAAACAATCTCAGATTTAGATCCAGATTAATTTAAATTGATATCTATGATGTGCATGCATTAGTTGATCCATCTATTCTACAGACAGCTGTGGACCCCTCAGCACTCTTCAGTCCAGGTGGCTCTCAGCTGGTTGCCAAGCACCAAGAAAACCCCAAGAATGTGGAGTAGGTGACAACAAAAACTTAAATCCGTAATTCAGAAGTAGTTTTAATTCATTATTATCTCAAATAAATGAATGAAGTGATGGATACAATGTGCCAACTTTGTTAATGGTTAGTGAACACCGCAAAGGAGATTGCTGCATTCTTTGGAGCCCCCCTGTAGCTTTCCGGTAGCTATAGTAGAAAGCTCATCTTGAGCTCAAGTGGTAGCTTATTAATTAAAGCAACCTTTACCGATCTTGCATTTCAGTAAGTGCAGCATAATTATTTGAATATAAACAGTCCTGCCTCACTCCAAAGACCCACCCACTATTCCCTCTGCCCCCTAATGCGGAAGCAAAGGTCTGACGGGCAGGTCCCTTGGTGTGGACCGATCAATCCTAGGCGTGGGCCCCACTGCTAGGATTGGTTGGAGTCTTCACTGAAAATTTAGAGATTTTTGAGAGAATTTTGAGAGAATTTTGATTAATAGTGAGTCTGTCTTGTATTGTATTTCAGAGTTCCATTACCTCATTCATAGCATTTGACCCTGTTAATAAAATAGTGCAACAATGCAACATTAGTAAGGGTTGCTTTAAGGAAGTTCTCTCTATATATGTTTGGCATAGACCAGGGGTGCCCAATACGTCGATCACGATCTTCTGGTCGATCGCAAGACGAGTGCAGGTAGATCACGGGATTTAAAGACATAGAGTATGAATGAGAAACTATCATCCATCCGCATTCATCCGTTTGTCTTTTGATTGATATACCGGGCAGCCAACTGGATGTCTCATCACCTTTTGGTGATTAGCCAATCTGATATCTGATCACCTTCAGGTTACCACCCTACGCATGCGCACTTAACCACGCTAGCTTTGCTAAGTTACTGTGTCACATAGCTTACCTTCCATTTGTTTCAAGAAAAGGGAAGAAAGGGTATAAAAATGAGTGCCGTAGCCGGTCCAAGTAAGACACCTAAAACTTACCACTTCCATATGGAATCGGAGGAAGATTTTTTTTTTTACACGATGTCATATTCGAAGTGTGTTTGCCTCATCTGTCAGTGCACCATTGCTATCCCAAAGAAGGGAAACTGACTGTCCACAAAAACTTTGGCATTGAATTTCCTCCAAAAAGGGAGCTGGGAAAGTGAAAGGTGAAGGAACTAAAATCCCAGTTGTTTGGACAGCATTCGTTTTTCTCAAATCTGACTACTTAAGCGTAAGCAGCCACTGAAGCATCATTCCAAGTGAGCCACTTAATTGTTAAGCACAAGAAGTCCTTCCAGGACGAAGAGATGATCAAAGAGGCATTTGTTGAAGCAGCTGATTCATTGTTCCGAGATTTAAAAAACAAACCAAAAATATTATCTTCAATCAAAGCTCTCCAGCTTTTGAGGAATACGGTGACAGGTAGCTCTGAAGCCATGGCCGAGGATTTAAACCAGCAACTTTGGAAGGACATTGCTGACTTGAGTGTTTCTCGCTGCAGGTAGACAAGTCAACAGATGTGAGCGACACAGCCCAGCTGTGCATTTTTATCTGGATGGTTTTTACTGACATGAATGCTTAAGAGGAGTTGTTGACAGTATTGCATATGAAGGAACACACACGAGGAGAGGACATTTTCCAGTCTTACAAGAACTTTATCGAGAAAACCCAGCTCCCAGTGCAAGCTCGTGTCGATCACCACGGACGGAGCACCCACGATGGAAAGAGTACCTAACTGCAGTTGCAATGACCGACAAGGGCGCTGCCATGTATCCTTTCCACACAGGAAGTCTCAAGCGGAAGTTAGCTAAACACCTCTAAGAGTATCTATCTGTGGCTTGCAAACAGATGTGTTTGGTGTAGTCGGGTGGTCAGGGTTAGGGTCAGGATTAGGGCTTGATTTTGGTAAGTTACATGGAGAACAAACTTCCGATTGGGACTTCTGGTGTGGATTGGATATACTGTATGGCGACGTATCATGACTGCAGTTGGGTCCCTCTCCGCAATGGTGGGCCGCTCGAACGGATTCATTTCTAAGTGTAGGGAGGATGACGCTTTCCCGGTCTTCCTCAATCACCTTTGCATAATACACCAGCAAGCTTTATGTGCTAAAATGCTCAACATGGAAGAGATAATGGATGTAGAAATGAAGATCCCCTATTCTATTTGCGCCAGAGCTCCTCAAAGACGGCTGTTTCATGCACATCTGGAGAAGGCTAACTGCGACCACTGAACTGCTGCTACACACCAACGTGAGATGGCTTAGTAGAGGGCAATGATTTTGAGAGCTCTGTCCAGAAATAAGGGAATTTTTACTCGAAGCGAAGCATGCAGAATACAGCCAACTAAATGATGACTTCACTTTTTGAACCTATCTGACCAAGATGTTGAATGACCTAAGTGTAGAGCTGCAAGGAAAAGACAAAACTGTTATCCATATGATCAGCTCAGTTAACGCTTTCAAGAGAAAGATGCAACAACTGTCCTCAAAGCTGCAGCGCCATGATTTGGCAAACTTCCATAATGCTGCGTTGGAGCTGGAGATGCAGGAGAAACGCGCGATCAACTTGACAGTGCTAGGTACACACAGCAGACGGAGAACTGTCTGTCAGAGTTTGACAGATGCTTTCAAGATTACGCTTTACTGGAGCCAGTTGCTACATTTAGGTGCTACCCATTTCTGGAAGATGCTAATGTTGATTCACTTGCATCAAAAATTGCAACGCTGTTTCGTCTGAATTCATCTGGTGTAGAAAACGAGATTTTGCATCTGCAAGCTGACACTGAACTCAAGTCTAGGGCTCATCGACAATTCTGGCACTTCTTGCAGAGGAAAAGTACCCCTACATGAGGAAATGCGCCACCTCCCCTGACTGCATTATTCGGTTCCACCTATTTATGCGAGTCAGTCTTTTCCCACATGAAGATTATAAAGTCCAAATACCGTTCTACTATGACTGATGATCATCTGGAAGTCTGTTTGAGGCAGGCTCTCACCAGCTACTGTCAGAACTATGCAGCCTTAGTGGATGCCTTTCAGTGCAAGTCATCGGAGTAAGGTAAGAAAAGTAAATGTACACAGTTGAATTGTGCAATGTGAGTTAATGCAGACACACGTGTTATAGATTAAATTCAAATTCAGTTAAAATATACAGTACTTTATCCTAAAAGCACAAAAACTGTAATAACAATGATTTAAATAGTATAAAATAAATATGCATTTTGCATTTTTATTGTTGGTAGATCCTTTTGGCTTGATCATCTTTTAAGTAGCTTGCAAGCTGAAAAAGTGTGGGCACCCCTGGCATGGACATTCTCCATAAAGTACTGAAAAATCAAATTTTTTATGAGAGTTTGTCAGGCAAACAATTTTTTTTTTTTTTTAAAGGAGTGATGACATAGCAGTTAAAAACTAGTTTATGTTGTTGGCATTACTGCATATGTAAATACTCCAAAGAAAAAAACGGCATTTTTTACAGCGGAGTATTGTTTTGAAACGCCAGACCTCACTTCCTCAGTAATACAGTTGGGTCCGGTGATGATATGGAGCTTTACCCGGAGACCACGTTGACTTCATTTTGATTGGCTACACCTTATTTGGCTATGACCTTATTTGGAGAATCTAGGTCAAGCTGCGGTCGGAGTTTGCTAAAGGCTAACTGCTAGCAACATGGGCACTTCAGACAGTGTGAGCTACGTTTATCAGACAAGACAGCATTTAGAAAATAAATAAACTTACAGGTAATGACAAGGTTGTGGCCCCCTCCCTCAGTGTTGCTGCAGAAGTTTTCTTTTAAATCCATTTGTTTGAAAATCCAGACCTGACTGCACAGAAGTTACTACCAGCTCCATACACGAAGCTGAATCAGACAGGGAGGGGAGGGGGGAGCGGACGGTGCATAAACCGTTAGGAGAGAGAGAGAGAGAGGGGGGGGGGGGGGGGGGGGGGGGCTGTTTACTTGATAGTGTGCTCTTATTGGAGCAATTAGAATGATAGCCTGCTGTCTGATTCAACTGTTTCTGAGCAGAGAGACAAAGCTGACAGACCATAAACAGGAACTTTGATTCTCACTCTGGACATTCACATGGCCTCATCAGTGCACAACAGATCATATTATACACCCAAAACCCCAGAAAAGTGAAATTTGATGTCATGGCACCTTTAAAGGAGTGATGACATAGCAGTTAAAAACTAGTTTATGTTGTTGGCATTACAGCATATGTAAATACTCCAAAGAAAAAAACGGCATTTTTTACAGCGGAGTATTGTTTTGAAACGCCAGACCTCACTTCCTCAGTAATACAGTTGGGTCCGGTGATGATCTGGAGCTTTACCCGGAGACCACGTTGACTTCATTTTTATTGGCTACACCTTATTTGGCTATGACCTTATTTGGAGAATCTAGGTCAAGCTGCGGTCGGAGTTTGCTAAAGGCTAACTGCTAGCAACATGGCTCACTTCAGACAGTGTGAGCTACGTTTATCAGACAAGACAGCATTTAGAAAATAAATAAACTTACAGGTAATGATAAGGTTGTGGTCGCCTCCCTCAGTGTTGCTGCAAAAGTTTTCTTTTAAATCCATTTGTTTGAGAATCCAGACCT
Source organism: Atherinomorus stipes (assembly GCA_023101725.1). Classification (NCBI taxonomy): domain Eukaryota; kingdom Metazoa; phylum Chordata; class Actinopteri; order Atheriniformes; family Atherinidae; genus Atherinomorus; species Atherinomorus stipes. Next base: position 205,906 of record JALJCO010009022.1, read on the forward strand.
GACTGCACAGAAGTTACTACTAGCTCCATACATGCAGCTGAATCAGACAGGGAGGGGAGGGGGGGGAGCGGACGGTGCATAAACCGTTAGGAGAGAGAGAGGGGGGGCGCTGTTTACTTGATAGTGTGCTCTTATTGGAGCAATTAAACTACGTAGAATGATAGAACTACGTAGAATGATAGAACTACGTAGAATGATAGCCTGCTGTCTGATTCAACTGTTTCTGAGCAGAGAGACAAAGCTGACAGACCATAAACAGGAACTTTGATTCTCACTCTGGACATTCACATGGCCTCATCAGTGCACAACAGATCATATTATACACCCAAAACCCCAGAAAAGTGAAATTTGATGTCATGGCACCTTTAATCTTTTGGGGGATGGTGGGGGTGATAACTTGAAATAGACTTGCAGCAAGGCTCATAATCTTTTTTTCTGCCTCCCCCTATGTGTCAAGATGCTCTGCCAAATTTCCTAGTTGTATGACTGTAAATGCCATTTTTGTACCTAAATATTTGGATTTTCATCATCTTTTCAGTAAAATGGCTCCCAAAAAGGTATTTTGGCCCCCTGTACTGTAGCTATCCAGCAGCTATTTGACCAGGTTGTCCACCAGGTTGCGATCCTTGAATCCTACAACGCTCCGTGAATGTTTTCCCCTAAAAATGGGGTTTGGGCCTCTGGGTATATTAATTCATTTAGATGTCTTATTAGCTTTGTTGGCAAAATATTTATGTTCATGTTTAATCTGAATTGAGAAGAATAACATGATAAAAAAAAATTAAATGTTAGGGAGTTAGGGAGTTAGGGAGATACGTATTACTTTTGGAGGAACATCGACACATTTGACTAAGGGAATACTTGCGGTATGACAAAATGGTTCAGGGGATACAAATGACAAAAATGGTTGGGGAACACTAACATATGTGATCAGTGATCCGCGCTGGCTTGTATGTAAGTAGATGTGCGCTGAGCTGTTGTCAGAAATCTTGAAAAAAACCAAGCTGTTTCCAGCTGTTGATTAATTTCACCAGGCTAATATTAATGTTAAGTCCAATGCGTGATGTTCCCGCTTGTGTTGTGCCCTCCATGCAACTGAAGACCAATAGCGAAGTTGCCGAAGTTTTTATTGATCACACCGTCACTGTACATTATCATGTCTGCCAACAGAGCACCACTGGTTTTCATTTAATTGGATTTTGGGGTTGAGATTTGGCCTAAGTTTAATGAATATAATTCAAAAATTAATCAAAACTTAATACAGATGGCATAGGAAATATTGGTAAATTAGTGTAGGATGTGCATGTTCGTGGAGTCATGGGTGTATATATTGCATGGTGCAAAAAAACTGCTGTGGAAATTCATCCTAAAACCACTCGGTCAGAAATTAATCCAAAAAAGCTCCAGCTGTCTTTTTCATTTATTATGATGTCAGCAGAGTCAACAGAGTACAATAGTTGGCAGAAAAGGTTACAAATCATTCTTCTTCTACCAGCACTTCATTCTATCTAAAACCTCCCCATGTCCATATCCCTTTTAATCTCTGTGGGCTTAGGACACATGGGCAGTGCATGGATCAAAAATATTCAAAGCCAAATCTGACTGCAGCCTAAACTAACCTTCAACTATAGTGACACTGGGATCTGCAAAGTTTTACCAAAGCAGGTTATGAATTACTGATTTACTGAATTAATATGACAATATTTCCTAATAGGACCGGATCAAACCAAACCAAACATCACCACAGGCTCCCAGTTGCAGAGAGTGTTAGAAGATTCAGTTTAAAGACTGGGAACACTGGGCCCAGGTGTCCCCAGTCAGGTAATGACACCACCCCCAAATGGCAAAGATGGGGTCATCACAGCTGAGTCATATATAGGTTGGAGTACAAGTGACTGACTGTGACGCTTGTTACCATGTGCTTCTGTTGTCAATGAGTCTCTATGGTCCTCACCTGCTGAAACATGCTCTTGCAAAGAGGAGGCGGAGTGATAGGAGATACCTGGAGACATTCGCCCATACACTCAGCAGTAACCTGCAGACATGCGCCTCTCCACACACTCATGTTTGAGTAAAAAAAAAAAAAAAGAGTTGCTGTGTTCTGTTGAACACGGCTGCACGTCAGGCTTGAAGAAGTTCGTGTTCAGCCTCTGTGGATCTATACAGGACGTATGGCGGAGGTCTTCACCAATCTGACACAGCTGATGCAGCGTGAGTATGAATAGAGTTTAAGAAGAAAACAGCATCATATTCCAGCAACAAGTTTCCCTGAATTATTTACTTCACCCATGACCCGAATTCAGTTAATAGTTAATACTAAAGATATATTACACTAGTTCTGCTCGTTAGATCTGCCTTCATCTGACTGGAGCGGTACAGAAACAGTGATGATGATGATGAAGGCCTGATTGCAAACCCCAGTCTATGTGGGCAGCCGAACACGCGGGCACAATGGGAAGAATTATAAACTGGAATAATCATTTATTAGAAACTTCGTGTTTCTTCGTGGTGGCTGGATGCTGTTATAACCTCCTGAGGAGGAGACGGAGCTGCAGGGAGATTTTCTGTTAGTTTGGTCGGCACACTCCTGCAGAAATGAAATCATCCACAAGCTTTTCAGTGGGGAGGACAAAAAGATTGGTGTTATCCTTCATACACCAGGTACAGAGCAGTTCAACACATATATAATTATACATGTAATTATTACTATGATTATTATGAAAATTGTAATATAACAACTACAATTATACTGCTGCGCAGAAGTACTGCTAATTATAGTTACTGTACAAGCTACGCACATTTTTCAATGCTGCAGGTACCCTTAGGGTTGAAATGGTACAAATTTGTACTTTATATTACTTTGGACCCTTTTTCATAGTATAAAGGTACACTTCTGGCCTCATAAAGACCAATATTGTACTTTTGAGAGAATATTTGTAAAAAATGTACATACAGGTACAGAAATGTTCCTGTCTCGTACCTCTATTTTTGAGTGTGTAGTAGATACCTAGGATGCTTTCATGTGGTACTGCACAGGTGCGAAAGTGACTGCCTGTCGCTGTGATGTCATTTAGCGACTTCTGGTGACTTCTAAGCCATCTAAAAGAGACTTTTCTCCCTGAAAAGTTAGCAACACTGTCTACCAGTACATTGTGCAGAGCTTTGTTCTCCAAGAATGAAACTGAGGGAATTATCAACAAAAGAACATCCCATCAGACAGGTAATGAAAAAATTCTGTATTTAATTACAAAAAATGTTTGCAGAAGTTTGTCTTTTAGAATAATTTTTTCCTCTGAAAAAGGTCTTATTTGATCTTATTGGCACAGATGTGATTCAATAGATTTAATTAGTAGAGAAGGACAAATGTGATGTCTCAATGTGCTGAATGACATCTAAATATCCTGATAAAGGGAGACTGTTATTCCTGCACGATACAAATAAATCTGCCAGCTCTGCAGCATAAAGTTGCACATCAGTAACATCAGTGTATCTGCACAATGCAGAAATCATGCCAAATCAGAACATCTATTAACATTAATGACCTACATCAGCAAAACTGACCAGTGTTTCAGGATCTGTTTAAGTCAGCAGAAAAGCATCCTGCTTCCCTGAACAGTCGGAACATCAAGTTTATGTGTGTGCATGAGTGCAGACTAGTGGCAAATCTAACAGCAGGGTGTCACACAGCTACTTTAGTGAGAGAAGAAAAAGGTTATTATTCCAGTTAAATTGCTCAGACTAGATAACAGGCATGTTTGGGCCTGAACTGGCCTACTTTTGTCACTTATGGCTCAGTTACTGCACTGGCAAGTGTCCTGTGGGCCACATATGGTCTGGGTGTCTCTTGTTGGCTTGGATGTGGATTACAGCAGGGTCAAGAAGTGGTCCAAGTATGAGGAGCTGGCCCCTACAAATACTACAGCATTTTTCTTACCAGCATCACTCACATAGAGTTAAAACCTTAAACTGCACGTTTCATGTTCTTTATAACGGCAGAAAATCCTTCCCTGAGATGAGGCAGTAACTGTTAGGTCTCTTAAGTTGAAAAGAACCAGGAAGTGTTACTTAAAAAGGGAGGAGGAGGGGATAAAACTCTCCTTTACAATCACCGCACAGTTTTGGAATCATGTGACCTCTGACGTCAGAGTTGGTGAAGTCCTGTGAATTCCACTTACTGACCAATGCAAAACAATAACAGATAAACGGCGAGACACTAGCCGATTAGCAGCTAGACATCATCTTTCTGAATATCCGTCTTCTTTCTGAACCTCCCCTCTACAGCTGAGGCTGAACTCTCCCGGCCAGCACCTTCTTGATCGCTGCCAGAGACGTCCTCTTCTCCGGACTGACTCGCCAACGGCAGGGACATGGAAACGTTAGCTTAGCTTTAGCTTAGCTTAATCTGGCAACGCTGCTGAGTTTCTGCAGGTTTCAGAGTTTGTTTCTCGCTGTTCCTTTCAACATCAAGAGCTCAAATCCGGAGGCGGGACTCATAAACGCCCGTACACATGATCCGTGGTGGAAAAAAAACGCTTTGCTTCCCATTATTTTCCACTGGAGAGAGCGGTGGCGCCCAGCTCACGAACCGGGGAGAGATGACTCAGTCCGCCCGCAGCTCGCAGGACTGCCGCCACATCAGAGCAGGACACTGTGTTTTCTCCGCTTCCTTTTCAGCACAAAATCCAGGGAAAAGCGAGGATTTCGGACCGCAGAGTAACTAGAAGAGGGAGGAAACTGTCGTCCCTCCAGACTGAGCTCACGTTTGGCTTCCAGGACGGTCGATATCAGCTCCTCGGTCACTTTCAGCGGCTCGCTCGACTTTTCTCCACAGTTGGTCTCCAAAGATCTGTAAAAGCGCTTAGTATGAGCCGTGAGACAGTGTTGCAGTTGGCAGAGGTATCTGTGAACAGAGTCAAAGGCAGGGGCGTCTCCAGCCTTTAAGGACAACCTGGACTTAGCCCGGAGTCGCACTGTAAATTTGAAAAAAATTAGACAAGCTTTTTCTGGTCTTTCGCTCCAAAAATGTGTTTTAGAAGGCAATAATAGATATAATAGATGGTGCGGATAAATTGCCATTTTAATTTAAAAAAATTCATTAACCACAAAATCAACAATGAAATGTTGACCATTATGTTGCTAAAACACATTTGTTGCACTCACGCAGAACAGTTCATACAGTATTCACCTTTTGTCTTCCCTTTGACTCATCACTGACCCTCCTCATCATCACGTTCTCTTCCCATCAGCTCTTCTTTTCTCATTATTTGCTCTTCTTTTTTTTTCCTAATTTGTTCTCTTCTCCTCGTCACTTGTTCTTCTTTTCTCCTCCTCATTTGTTTTCTTCTCCTCATTTGTTCTCATTTTCTCCTTATTTATTCATTTATAGGTTTCACAAATCAGAAGCAGTGTTTTAATTAACCTACAGTCCCTAAAGAACATCTGAGTCCAGGTTTGAAAAGTCTACGTGTTGTAGTTTTTACACAGGACCTCGTTAAATTTTGTCAGTAGAAAATTATTTGAGCGGAATTGCCCTTTAAGCCAAAATCGAAACAGAAGTGTGGAAAGGAGTTGCTGCTAACTTCAGCCTTGTTTTTCATGTTGCCTTTTTATATTGTTTTTAAGGATAAAAAAGAGTCAACACTGTGATATCTTACCTTCTACTTTCCTGCTGAAAAGCTAAGGATGTAACTGCTGCTTTCTCTCATATTTTCTGTCCATCTCCGCTCTCAGCTTCTGCTGATACTTTAATGTGATTGCTGCTCTCCTCTGCACATGCTCACACGGAGCTAACAAACTTACTTTAGCTTCATCTGGCATCAGATGGGGGGGGGGGGGCTAATCGGACCTCAGACTTCACACACACGCTAACTCACACACCACACCAACAGGAGCTAGGCTGGACCTGCGCATTCATCGTGCGTTCAAGTGCTGGTAGAAAGCTTGGTCATTGGATCCTTGAGATTACTTCAAAGTAACTTTGACCAGATAAAGACTGCTTTTAGTCTAAATATAAATAGATAATATGAATACCAATAAAATGATCAAACCAAAACGGGTCTTTTACAAAGGAGAGTTCAAGTTCGATATATTTACATCCTTTCAAAGGCCGAGGTGCTAACCCAACAAAAGATTGGATATATTAAAAAAGATGAAATAAAAGATTAAAAACCAACAAAAAGAAAAAAAAATCATGAAACTAGAAAAGCACTCGGAGAGCACAGACGTCCACCAAGCAGCTCGACTCCCTTATTTTGGTGTGTTCTGGATCATAGTATCCAGAATTTTCTCTGGATCAACTTTGGAAACATTCTAGAAACATTATGATCCTTTCTTGTATTTTTTTTTTTTTTTTTTTCACCAAACACTCGGGCCATCAGTATGGAGTCATATGCAAAAATTTGGCCTATAAGGGTGATGTTAATGTAAGAGTGTTAAGGCGTTGGTAAGGAGGTTTTTATGTTCACCATGGGGTGTCTGTCAGAACACACAGGACTCGCTTGTACAGTTAACTGTCTTTACTGGTCACTCTTAATCATAACAGCACAGTAATGCAACAAACGACAGGCTTACAGGTGAGGAAATCCAGGCTAGTTAAGGTGAATGCCTGGATGGAAGTGAGTGTGGTCTATAAACAGAAATACAAAGCCATGAGGAGCCTTTGTTCGGCAAAGACACACATTGAAGGTATTGATTATTACTAATAAATCCCTTACAGTTAGGACTAAACATGCATATATGTTACAGTTACAGTAATTGGCATGTAACAGGTCAGCTAGCTTAATAACATAAAAAGGCACACGGTGAATGGAGGAACACTTCAAAATAAACAAATCAGCTAAATAACATTAAAGGCTAAATAAACATCCTGTTCAGGCAGAAATACAACTAGTTACTTCCAGTTCTTCACAGACGCACACAGTTCACCATATTCAACTGGCTAGAAGTCTGTCCAAGAGTTTTCTCTCCTCGTGTTCACTGCTGCTCATAAGTTTCATTTCTGCTTCCTGACATCATGTGCTCAGTCCTGCAGCTGCACGCTTCTGCCACAAGGGGGCACTCACGCCTCATCAACAGCCTTTCCAACATGGCCGATCTCACAATGAAAAACAATCCTTCAAAACATTCCTGGATCCAGAAGGTGATCCGGATCACCACCAAAATTTCATGGATTCGTTCTTGGGCTGAAGCACACGGCTGGTGAAATTCCAGGTCAATCCGTCCAGAACTTTTTTTGTAAAGTTGCTGGCAGACAGATGGACGGACAAACTAACGCTACCGAAAACATTACTTCCTTGGCGGAGGTAATAATGCACCCAATCATACTTCAACCAGAAGAAAAATAAAGTATCTTCTTGCGCTTGTGCCATTCATTTGTTATCTGGATGAGGAGGCGTTGTCATCTCACAGCAGCTCGGACAGACTGCTGCTGCACCTGTACAGTGTGAACAGTGAGTGAGTGCCGGGAACAGGGAGGGAGGGGCTGACAGCAGGCAGACCCTGATGGACAGGTGGAGAGCGATAGAAGCTTTATCTATCTCCATGAACACCAAGTTGCTAGAGTTGTCGCGAGTCGCATTTTTCAAAATAAGTTGCTAGAGGGGCCTGAGGAGTTGCTAAATATAGTGACAAAGTCACTAAGTTGGCAACAATGCTGGGAGGATGAGGCCGTCGGATATTGGGCATGGTCGGACAGCCAACTCCGCCCACACCATTTTGATTTTTTTACTCTAACCCTTGTCCCCTACCCCAAAACACTAACCTTAATCAGATCTCCTACGCTGCAGCCGGGGATTCTTGGCCCTTCTGGTACAAGTGAGTAAGGTAGTGTATTCTGTTATAGTGTATTGTGGTTTCTTTTAGTTGCTGGTTTTATTTGGTTTTATTATTTTTACTTATTTATTTCTAGTTTTATTTATTTTATTTTTTAATTATTCTGTCGTTTTCGAATTGTTTTAACTATCTGCTTGTTGTGTACAGCACTTTGTTCCAACTGTGGTTGTTTTAAAGGGCTCTATAAATAAAGTTGAGTTGAGGGGCTTCTGAGAGGGGAGTTTTTGAGTAAACGTTCAGTAGCGAGCAGACGAACAACGACTTTTACATTATTTAGAGTGACAGCTGAACTGAGATTTCTTCACCAGTCAGCGACACTGGATTCAATCTTTTATACAATTTCGTACATTTCAATTGCTTCGTTTGACTTTATTTGAACTTTTTTTATAAGATTTAGTTTCTCTGAAATTCTTAAGGTTTCTTTGATATTTAGAGGTTGAATGTGGAACATTTTTTATTAAAAGCTATATATTTTTTAAAAACGAAAAATGAACTCCACAAGACGTTTCGAGGGGTGCAGAATGCAGCATTTCCTTAAAAAGTTGTATTTAGCCTGAAAATAAATATTAAGTGAATTTTAAAGGGTTCCACAATGGCGTTATGTTTACAAGCCAATACACATCACCAATGCGAGTTGCCAAGTACGGTCCATATGGCCCCATTTACACTGCTATTAAAAGTGGCCCATATCTGATTTTTTTGCTCTCAGGTGACACAGATCGTATGTTTTCTTGCCAGTGTAAACACTCCAAACCACTTCAAGTCTGGCCTTTTCACATCAGATTTGGGCCACATCTGGATGAAGTCCAAATCCGATCTGCAACTGATGTTTTCAAATGCAACCACAGTCTAAACAGCCATGTGACCTGTATCAGATGTGCATCCTACCTTGATGTCAGCTTAGGGCAATGAACGTTATTCAGGTATGAAATTAAATCCTATCCTTGGATTGTCAATCGGAACATCCAAAGAGACAGCATGAATTTATTTTCAAGGCAAGATGCGACCCGTAGCGTCCTGCTGGCAGCAGTTAGCCCCCTTGGTTTACCTTTTTGTCGACCCAATGTCAACGACATTTCTGTCACGTCATCACGAACTTACTCAAACTGTGCACGCCAGTCACATTGTGGCCACTTTGGGGCCTGCGACCATTTATGTTGGAATCTGAAAATGGTTGGATTTTACCTCTAATATAAACAGCATCCATATCTGGAAAAAATCTGATTCATGTCACTTTTGCCTGCACTGTAAATGTAGTCTTTGTTGCAACAGTATGTTCGGCACAGCCAGACTAGCACTTCATTTTCTACTCACCCTCATGCTGAGCAAGACTCTGGAGCACTTTTTAATATCTCAAATGCAGCCAAAGATCTGACAAGTTTTCGCTATCCACCAACATTCATGTAATGGAGTTCACTGGCAACTGAACCAAAAAAGGTCCATAAAAGTCGACAAAAACTTGTCAATATTCCTCCATACTGCTCGTCCAATGTAATCCAAGTGTCCTGAGTGGGTAGCGTCCATAATTTACTCAAAACGACATCATTTAGTATATTTTAGAGAGTTTTAGAGAGATTAAACAGTAGAACATTGCACTTTCTATTTGTACGTTCATGCGAGTTCACGGCACTACAGAAGCTGCGTTCAGCACCTACTCTGCCAATAATGCAAGCATAGAAGAAGAAATTAGCTGTTTATATTGTGCCAATAGTGAACCAGCTGCGGACAAACCGGGACAAACACAAGAGGGGTTGGCTATTGATTTAAAACGAAGAAAGAAAGAAAAAGAGAACGCGCAATCTCGTCTGCTGCGGCTTCCGTAGTGTCGTGAACTTGGAGGGGCGCACTTCGCAGCAACTAGATGTAGTACGGTTTAAAATATAAAAATATACCAAATGATGTCGTTTTCAGTAAATTCTCGATGCAACCCACTCAGGACACTCGTATTACATTAGACGAGCAGTATGGAAGAATATTCCCAAGTTTTTGTCGACTTTTATGGACCTTTTTGGTTCGAGTGAACTCCATTATATAAGAATTGGGGAAAACGACAACCTGTCCGATCTCCGGCTGCATTTGAGATATCAGAAAAGTGCTCCACAGTCTTGCTCAGCATGAGGGTGAGTAGAAAATGAACGCACATCATTCTGTGGGTGTACTATTCCTTCAAGACAGGTTTTTCTTTGATCTTCCTGGCATTAATGGTATTCCATAGATATAAACTTTTCCCTCCTCGAACAAAAAAAACAAGCAAACAAACAAAAAGAAAAAAAGAAACAACAACTCTACAGTCTTTTTTAAAAGATTTTATTTCAGGGCGGAGGAGGTGAATAAATGAGAACAAGCAGCCATGTTCACACTGAGGGGGTTGAGTCCAAGTGCTAAACAGAGAATGGGTTGGTGGGCTCGTGGCCCTCTGAGGAAACATGAGTTAGGCTAATGTGTGTGTCTGTTTAACAAGCGTGCGGTGATAGCAGCGCCTCAGTGAAGGGAGAGAGTTTATGGAGAGGACGATCCTGTGGGAGGCATCAGGAATAATAGCTAACGATATGTCAAGAACAGCTCAGACAGCTTGCTTTAAAAGCCAAGAGGGAGCTCTTCCTCAGAAACTAACTGTAGAGCGTCAAGTCTCCGCAGCCCTTCTGATGATAAACAGAGCTCACAAAGGAGCAGCAAACAGGTTATTGATTACTATGTTTCGATTCAGGGTCATGTTTTTATATTCCTATTTTAAAATCACATTGTGATGCTTACTGTAGCTGTCTCCTAATGAACTATCCACAACTCCTTTTATATGAAGTCATTTTATGTACATTCAGTGCAGGTGGGCAGTCGGGACATTATAGCCTTTTTAAAATCTCACACTCTTAGTGTTGTCGTCAGAAAGCTATTAAAACCCCATCCAATTAGCATAAAGGCATGTTCATTTAGAAAATTAAGAGTGAGGTTATGCTCAGCCAGAAGTAATAAAAGGCCTAATGTAGACTGGAATAATGATAAGACATTAAATAATGTGCCACAAACCCAGCAAAACAGAATGGGACTTGCAAACCAAATGAGATCCGACACACCACTGTTCGAATGAAGTGTCACAGCAGATAAAGATCCTCAGCGCAGCTTCTCCAAACACTGCCTTATAATCACCCAAGATCAGCTTTGTTTGAAACTTTGACTGATGGCTTTTTAATGCAATACTGGTATTTTTTTTTTTTTAGATTGGAGTGACTTTGTCAGTGATGCATCTGTACAAAAGTGCCTATTTTCACGTCAAAAGTGGCAAGTATTAGATTATTTTTGACAGGGTGGAAAATCTACTCAATTAGCATGAGCTGCAGACCATCTCTTGGCTCTAAAAATAGCCATTTAGGAGAGGCATTTGACAGCCTAAGTCATTGGAGCTTCAAGATATTACTTAAATTAGTAATCAGACTGACATTAAAAACAAAGGAAACCATCAAATAATGCAAGATTTATGCAATTTAAAGATTAACGAGGAGACGAAACATCAGAAAAACAGCTGCTAGAGAAGATGGAGTGTTCACCTTTATTATCTACAAACTAATATACTTGTTTATTTTGTTATTTCAGGGGATTATTTATCATGCAACACAGAAAAATGAGGTTAGTGATTGAATGCTTCAGAATATTTCAGACCTGTTTATTTCCTTCCTAAGCATCACCATCACTGTATTTCATTTTCAAGGCTCCACAGTAAAATGGTGAGAATTGCTTTATTATAAAGATTAACAACAACAAAAGCTGTTGGATTTACACCACATCTTTTTATAATCAATGTGCTTGTGCACCTCCCCTCCAAACACACACACACACCATACAGAGCGGTGTAACCAGAAGGTTGCAATTCTTCACCCCCGATCTCTCATTATTGCAGCAGCACTAATGGTGCTGCAAGGATCAAGGTGCTGTATGGAGATGAAAGAGGCGATGCAGGATTTACAATGCTTCCTAGATCAGTGATAACGCATGGCGTAAACAAAACTTTGCCCGAGGTCTGGGCCACCAGGGAGTTGGGATTTAGTCTCCTGATTTAGCTGAATCCTCTTTAAACTCACCACAAAGGCAGAGAGCCGAAATACTGATGAGGCCCACAAAAGCTAAAACTGAAGCATCTCAACACAGGTTTTGAAAATACTATAATTATTTTCCATACTGGAACATTTCTCTCTTTCTTTATTCGTCACAAGGGGTGTAACAATATATCGATACACTGAGATATCGCAATACTTTTGTTTTGTGATATTGTATCAATATTAAAATTGAAAAAGTCAATATTTTCCACAAACAAACTCCTATACATGCCAACATTTTTACATTTTATATTACTTTAATTACAAACCGTATATGCTAAAAGTGTAAATCAAATTCAAACCAAGTATATAACACTTTCCAGTACCCAAAGGACACACAAAGTACTTTACAGCAGGGGCAACAGAGAAATAGACAACAATGCAAACACATCATAAAATGCAAGTTAAAAAATGGAAAATATAAAAGCAAAGTAATTAAAAGCTATAGAATAACAACAAAACCCTCAAAATCTGAACAGGCTACTTGAGGAAGACCAGGGTGTACTTAACCGAGATAAAAATGTAAAGGAATTAAGCTCGTTAGAGTTAAAAGCTAGACGAAAAAGATACAGTGGGTTTTTATCTTAGATTATAACGGTTATAACAGTAAAGGTGTTTTGAACTTGCTGTGAGCATCTTCTCCTGATAAATAGTTGGAAATGAAAAAAATGATTCACTCATACATCGTCTGAATTGTTTACATGTTACATTTCATCCGAAGTAAGTTTTTGTTGCACCAAAGAGGTGGTATGTTTACCAGGGACTTCTTTTTCTCATACTGTATACAGTATATGGTAGGGCTGTAACGGCACACAAAAATCTCGGTTCGGTATGTACCTCGGTGCACATGGCACAGTTCGTTTTTTTTTTTTTGGTAGAGTAAGGAAAAAAAATACAAATATTTTTTATCAAAAAGTTCACTAAAATTTAACACCAAAGCTGTTTGTTTTGTTTTTCTGCCATAATGTTTGAATGAAAAAAAAACCCATAAATAAAGAATATATTTTAAATTAAAATCCTGCTGTTTGTTTTTTACACTTTTCGATGAAAAAAAAACAAAAAGTGACAGCATCTGAGTTTTAAGAGCAGCATTTAACAGAAGTAGCTCCACTTTCATTTCAGTCATCATGATCTCAAAATTAAACATCACAGCAGGTTACTCTTCTGCTCAGATTGCCTGAATAAAAAAAAAAGCATAAATAAATAACATGCTGATGTTTTTACAGGTGTTGGGGCTAAAATAGTCTGTTTTCTAGTCGGACCAGTAACATTAAAACTTGTGTTGTGTCGCTTTCGATGCGTTATGTTGGAAGTGTTTCTGTGTACATACCCGACTGAGTCGGCACGCTGCTTTTGTTTTGTTGGCTTTTTTTTTTCTCCTCCCTCTTTATCAAAACCGAGGTGCTCCCAGACGGAGGACTAGAGGCTAGACGGCGCTTTGTCTCGCTCAACTAGCTTACATTCCATGCTTTTGGGAGTTGTTAGAAACAGGATGGTAAGCAGCTGCACCAAGTGGAGGCGAAGATTCAACAGTCCGTCACTCAATTATGTCCATTGGCACGCAAAAAACCAAAAACTTAATGAAACAATAAATAGCTAAAAAACAAATCCTGTGCCCAACAGTTCGGTGCAGGGTCGTGCTGAACTGAGAGCAGTGTACCAATTGGTTCGACACAAATACACATACCATTACAGCCCTACTATATGGGTTTTTTTTAGATCTTTACTAATAAGGCAAATGTTAATTTCTCTATCTTGGACAATCAGAACAAGGATTTTTTTTTTCTGTTGTTGTGTTATGTTCTTTTTCATAAAGGTGATGACAAGCATGAATTAGCTTTTCACGTTGAATTTGCCATCAACTTTCTTGCCATTAAGCTCTAGTAAAGAAAAATAGTGATATATCAATATGTTTATTAGGGATGTAACGATAACCGGTAAAATGGTTAACTGTGATAAAATTACCAACGATTAGTGATACCGTCTCAGATTTTAATTATCGTGAAAACCGTGACGGATTACTGCACTTTGAAAAACTCCCAGTGATGCTGCTCATTGGCTGGAAAAACAGTAGCAGTCACAGTTTGCAATGTTTAATTTATGAAAACATGGCGGAAGACAACAAAGGCACCAACGTGGACAGTTCTCGAGGTTTTTCACCCACTAAAAAGCACAAAGTAGACATTTAGACTCATTTTTGATGTTTTTAAAGGTGCTGGGGGGTATTTCTATAATACCACGATAAAAATGATAACCGTGATCACTTTGGTCACAATAACCATGATAGGAAATTTTTATATCATTACATCTCTAATGTTTATAGTATCACAATATATTGCAATATATCGCATCGCCGCCCGTGTATCGTAATGCGTATTGTATCACCAGATTGTGGCCAATTCCACCCCTACTCATCACCCACAAAATCACCAACATTTCATCTCAGCAGCTCTGGAGCAAATTACTTTCTAATCACTTTTTAGCCCCGAACATGAGGATCCTTGAAGTGCAATCACGCTTAATGATAATCACCAAGGCCACTTTCAGTTGCATTCAAGGTTGTTTTGAGCGTGAAATTATAACAGTGACACCACTTCTCTTTGTTTCTCTGTGTGAGTGGCACAATAAAGTGAAGCAGATGTGCAATGTGCAGTAAGTTGTGGAAAATGTTTCATCATGACAGCCAAAAATGATTAAAAAAAAAAAAAAAACACTATCTTTGCTGAAATCTCTTACAGTTTCACTCTTAAATGTTTATCGCCTAAAACTTCCCCAAAACATTATGCAAGATGCTTTAATTATAAATAGACAGTGTCTTTGTCTTGGGGGAATAATATAACTAGATCAAAGAGCGAGTATGCGGACTGAACATTAATGGAGTTAACAATGTTCAGTGGGCTTCAGCAGCCACCATGCATGTTTGCCCCACATCCTAACACGCACTGACTGCTGCATACATTCAGTCTTATTAATATTTCAAATCATAAACAAACAATTAGTTCTTTTCATTTATTCAGTAGTCCTGGGTGACACCTCAGAGCCTGGCAGCACTTTCAGCACTCCCAGTTCACATTAATCAAACTGGGCTGACTCACACGCCACACACACACACACACACACACACACACAAAAGGCATCAGGAGGCTGCTTTGCGATTAAGAGAGAATAAGTTCTGCTATAAAAGCAGTGAGAATCAGCACTTTCAGTCTGCAGGGACTGCCGGAAAACAGAAGCTGCCATAACCTGACAAACAGCAATCTCACAGCCGGGAATCCTGCGGCTGATAATTGAGAGGAAGCTGGCATCTCCACAGACAGCTGAATCAAGTAATTATGTCTCGAAAATCAAAAGCCATACATCTCTCCGAACCCAATTCGCCAGCAGAATAGATAAGCAGATTTGGTTTATAGAACTGTGGATTGCTGGGATCAGATGTAAATATGTGCCATTGTGCTGGTGTAGCCATTGTAGTAATGTCAGTGCGAGGCTCAGAGAAAACAGGGTGAAGTCATATTAGTGGTGACTAAGCCAGTGACTAAGCCCACCTCAAGTGGAAATAAACCACCCACCTAAATGCCCTTTGAAAGTTGTGTCCTCTCTCACGAGGCTGTCTCTTCAATTAAGCGGGACTATAGAAGAGCAAAGTCAGGTTGTCTGCTGCAGCCAACCATTCAGCTCAACTGGGTCACAGTAAATCCAGTCCAGTGGTCCTAAGCAGATATTAACAAGTGTACACAGGGTTCAGGGTTTTATACTTTTTAAATGCTCTCCATTTTAAAAAGGAAATAAATAAATAAGTAGAAAAACGAGAGCAAATACCCCACACATCTGCAGCTGTGTGTGAGTGTGAGCCCACCCGCAGAGCTAAACGCTACAGTTTTGGTGTGTAAAGGCAGATCAGGAAGCAAAATTTAGACTTTGTCTTTAAGGATTTTTCCTCTCAGAAATCACTCCAAAATGTTGCTGTGTTTAAATGTTGTGTTGAAGTTGACATTTTACAAGATTTAATTTTCATGATGATGATGGCTAGTACGCTCAGCTGTTCATGTTCTAAGACATAAAATAAATTGAATGATATAATGTAGTTTAGTAATGCCACATTCACATGGAGACTTTTTTCCCTTTTGGTTTGAAATAATTATGATTTAAGATTTCAGGCAGCTGTTGACATGGAACTAATCTATTCTGATCTGGTGTGTACATGCGCTAAAAGCCATGGAAAAGAAAGAATAAAAAGGGGTGTTTGTTAGATTTAAAGAAAGCTTTTGATACTGTAGAACAGAGGTGTCCAAATTCTTTACAATGGAGGGCCGAAAATGACTCGAGGTCACGGTTCCCACGGGGTCTTAAAAAGTCTTAAAAGTCTTAAATTTACAAATCTGCATTTAATACCTTAAAATATCCTTAAATTTGGCAGTTGTGGCCTTAAATTTCATAATGAGGTCTTAAATTATCTTGTGCTCCAACAGATTTCTGTCACTTGGAAAAATGACAGTGAAAAAAACAAACAAAAAATCTGATCCACGTGCTTTTCCCAACCAATAGATCTTGACAGAGCTTTTATATTAGCCAATCACAAAGAGATTAGTGCAGGTCTTTGCACATCCGTCACCTGTCAGCCTGGGGTTTGCGTGTTTGTGTGAATGTCTTGTTCACCTGAATAAAATTTCAAACCAGGTACCGATGATAGACGTAGGTAATGATGGTTAAAAAATTGTTGTTCAATTTATCTTTTTTGATATTATCTTTGTAAACATAGAGGGGTCTGTGTTTTGCCACTGTGGCTGTGAAATGGGCATTAAATTCTGGTCAGAGTGGTCTTAAAAAGGTCTTAAAAAGTCTTAAATTTGGCTTGTTAAAATGTGTAGGAACCCTGGGGGTGGACGGTTGTGGGCCAAAACTAAAATTCGGTATTTCAGAGAATGAAATTCAACATGCTTAGCCAATAGCATAATTGTAAAAAATGATACCTCATAAAAAGTAATGTGGAAAATAAATAACCCTATTTCTTACAGCCTGAAATCACTGATTATCCACATAGGCCTTCAAAAACATTTGGTAAAACATAAATTCAAACCTCCATGAAACCAAAAATATATCACGAAGATTATACTCCGTTGAAAACAGCAACTTTCTGCTTGAATATTAGGCACGCTAAAAAGTACTCATGGTCCCAAATACTTTTCAACTTTCTCTTGTCAGTGTGCCACTGTTTTTCATGAACTATCTCTGACATTTGACAATCTTCCCTGTTGCGGGCGCCTCCTGTCAGCCTGGGTGTATCTTCTTCATTTGTCTCACCTGCTGTTTCTTTTTTCCCTTCAGTGATTGGTTGGCTGGTCCATCGGGGAAGCATAAAACCCAGGAGCCGGCCGTCCTCAGATGGGGGCCACCGCCAGCTGCGTCTACATTTTGGTTTGAGTTGGGAGTCTCCGGCAGTCTTGTTTTCGGATGCAGTGATTTCTTGGGATGGTTGGCTATTACCCTGGTTTATGTAAAAACTTCTCAGCTGTCGCTGCTCCCCTCACCGATCTCTTGAGCCCGAAGCGCCAGTTCTTCTGGTCCACCGAGAGTGTTAAGGCGCTTTTAAGCCATGCACCCGTTCTTGCTGCCCCGGCGTTTGAGTCGCCCTTTAAACTTGCGGTGGATGCTAGTGATGCCAGAGTGGGTGCTGTCCTCTTGCAGGATGGTGCTGATGGGGTGGAGCACCCGTTGTGGTACTTCTCTCGGAAGTTTAACAAGCATCAGCGGGTGTACTCCCCCATCGAGAAGGAGGCCCTGGCACTAGTGTTGGCCCTGAAACACTTTGAGGTGTACAGATCTGGGCATGAAAAAGTTCCTCCTTTTTCTGCCAGAAGTGGTGCACTAATAGTGCACCATTACTGCACTATCACTGGCAGAAAGACTTGTCCCGCGAATACGCCATCACGTACGGTGTCCAAACTTGGCATGTGGAAACATCCTTGTTCCAGGCATTTATTTATGCTTTGAAATCGTTTCGCCTGGGCACACAGGCATTTCTCTGTGAGATTGAATTAGCAGACAAGTCGCTGGTAAGTGGCTGGCAGTCGGCTGAAAGGGGAACTTTTTCATGCCCAGATCTGAATTTAGGTTCGTCAGGCTCTCCGATCATCGTGTATACAGACCACAATCCCCTTGTGTTCATCGGTCAGATGAGCAATTCCAATCAGCTGCCCATGAGGTGGGCGCTCTTTTTGCAGTGTTTTAACTTGGAGATTCGGCATGTTAGGGGAAGAGATAATGTTTTGGCTGACACGTTGTCCATCTACGGATCATCTTTATTTCTTTGGTTAATAAATTGTTTTGATCCGTAGCTGTCTGGTGGTGGTCTCTCATTTATGTTGTGGTTCCTTTACATAGAGCCGGTTTAGGGACCGTAACATTCCCATTGATTCTCTGATCATGGGCTTCCAGATCAGAGCTGATAGAAGAACAACACCACCCTTTCCTACAATGTGATGCAGTGGTCAGCAGGGAAGTGCAACAATGAATAAATAAATATCAAAAGAACTTTTCATATTGTTCAGAAAGTCAAAATTTTGAAAAGAATGACAATTGGTAGTGGGCCAAAGATAATAGCTTGCGAGCCAACTTTGACCCCTGGGCCCCAAATTGGACAGCCCTGCTGTAGACCATGAACTGTTGAACTGCACGAGTTTGTGTTCTTATTGGATGTCTTTGCAATACATCCCGCCTTTCAATATAAGCAGTTGTTCTAAATAGATGTCATTGCTGTTGGGTATTTTCGTCTCGTTTTTATTCGTTGAAATGTCATTAACTTTCATTATAGTTTTGATCCCCGTGCTTCAGTTTTTGTTTAGTTTTCATCAAGAAAAATAGGTCGTTGACGAAGTCTATGACGAAAAAATGTTGTCAGCAACATTAACACTACAAGCCTAAGGTCACTTTGAAATACAGTTTGGGGAAGCCAGGATCAAACTACCAACTTCCCAATTGGCAGCCAATATGCTCCACCATCTATAGGCACATTCGGAAAGAAAGGTTCTAAGAACTCAGTTCCTGTAACTATGCGTCCCAAGTTTAGCTATAAGAACTACCCTTCGCCTTCAGTAGCGTTCGCACATGAGGGAGGACCTGGTTAGGGACCATGTGTGACACAATCGTTGTGACAGTGACAAATTTATGCCCCAGCAGATCTGATACAAAACAGGTTTCTCATTTCTTTTATTCAAAGCTATTTTAAAAGCTAACTTACCAGCTTTCCCTTATCACGGTCATATGTATCATGTAGCGGAATAGCCGTTGGAAAATTGCCCTACTAACATCTTGTTTACCTTTCGTTGAAGTACGCCCGGACACTTAATTGGAGGGGTCATGGTCCGTTCTCGAAAGTGGCGCAGATTGTACTGACGCAATTTGCAACTGTATTTGGGTTTTCCATCTCTTTTATTCAAAGCTATTATAAAAGCTAACTTACCAGCTTCCCCTCCCTATCCCTTGTTTACCCTTTGTTGAAGTGCACCCGGACACTTTAGTGGACGGTCCGTCCATTGAAGTGTCCCGGCGACAGCCACAGATTCTATTTCTTCACTTTGCAGCTATATTTGGGTCATTAAATTAATATGAAAATAATTGCTTTTGGAAATTTCAAAATAGTTATCAATTCGGGACGTGTACCATTGTGATCGATTTAATAATGAATTGGTACACTCCTACTGTAATAGTTCTTGTTGTTATTACGATCTCGGTAAACAGTTAAACAGGTAAACAGCTGTGAGACTTTTAAAATATGGCGGGGCTGGAAGAAGCAGAGATCATGCAAGGGGTGCGGCTTGCCAGTTCTACCAATCACCAAACATCTACATATTTCAGTTCCTATGGAGCCCCGAAAAGACCCTGCCTTGGAGTAGGAGCTAAAAGGTTATAGAAACTGAGGGCCGAGGTCCCTCGTTCCTATATGTCCGAATGCACAAAAAAATGACCTAGTTCCCGAAAAGGTTATAGAAACTCCAAAAGGTTCCTACAGTCTGAAAGCGCCTTATGATCCACAAGTTGCAAAGACATTCCACATAAATGCCAAAAGTCGTGCCAATTATTAAGCCGTGTCTAAAGTTCCTCCTCTGGAGTACCTACCGGAAGTCGTGGAGATATTTTTGTCCTGATGATGGACGGCTCGAACACTCCTGTGCCCTTGTCATTCTGCATTGTAAGCCTGCCATTCTGAGCTTTCACCTCTTATTTCCACACACATTCATCATAGGTAATACCAAGGCTAATTTCAGGGTAAATAATTGTCACCTGCCTGTGTTCCTCGCAGCAGGTGTACTTTGTGTCTTTAATGACTCCTCACTCTGCCACCAAACACAGCAGGACCTAAAAAGCAATACAAAAAGAAAATTGGGGATGTTCTTTGAAAGTGAGATGTGTCTATCCTTCCTCCAGGTAAATGTGTGCGTGCTATGAGCATGCACATTTTTCAGATGATGATGATGAAAGAGCGCTTCAAGCCTGCCTGAAGATGAAAGAGATGTCTACACTCCTTTCTGGATTCATTACTCTCAATTCAGGTGTCTTTTAAACACTCCGCTCCTTTGCCATTCCTCCCTTCCATCTTTCTATTCTCACCTTTACATCCCCCACCCCACTAGGTGTTCAACACCCCCCTCTCCTCATCCCAGACTCCAATGTTAGATATAAGTGCCCACAGCTTAATGAAGTCCTCTTCATCCACAGACATCCACTAATGAAATCACAAGATACTCAAAGGACTTTGATGGACAAATTGAGACAAATCGGCCAAATTCCAGACATTTTACTGCTTCGCACTAACTTAGTTCCCTCAAGCAAATCCAATCTTGAGTTTTCAAGATTCGATAGATATGTGAATAGTTTACAAAATGTGTTTTCACACTCACATGCCAATGAGATGGAAGCCTCAAATGCTTTTTACTGCTCACATTGTCATTTATTTCACATACATAAAAAAGCTTTAGTTTTCTCATTCATGCACTTTTCCCAACCATTTACGCCACTTCAGGGTGGCAGGGAAAATAGAGCTATCCCAGCAATTATCAAGCAGCAGGCAGGGAACATCCTCAACATGTTGCCAGTCTGTCGCAGGGCCAACACAGAGAGACAAAAAAACCACTCGTGCTCATTTCTAGGGATAATTTAGAACAGGCGTGTCCACGAGGGTCCTCTTTCCCTTCATGCCCCAGCACACCTGACCCAAATTAAATGACTCTAAGATCATTTTCACCCAGGACCCATTTAGGTCAACCTAACTGGGTTTTAGTACTGAACACGGTGCGACTGGGTCTGTGTGACCACGCCACTCGTAGTCGACCTAACTCGCCCGCTCTCAGACCGGCTGAACAGGGTGGTTTCGGAGCGGCTTGCGTCCGCCTGGAATGCGGCGCGAGTGATGTGTAGATGCGCACCAACTTTAGTTTGACAGAAATCCAAGATACTCCACCTTTTTGAACTAAACAGGTATCTGTTGTCAACTGTACTATAGGGACATCCTTCTTACTGACAGTGTTTTATTACAAATAACAAGGTTACGGCCTAACTGTAACGTTTAGTATCATCATGTGTTTGCTAGCTACTAATGCATGTCAAATGTTAAGATCAACGGTCCATTCACAAACACTGGAAAAATTTCCTACAAGGGCTAGCAGGCTAAGTTTTAATGCTCATGTTTACAACTCACTGGTACCTGGGTGTTTGCCCATAATATCTGCGTATGGTCCAGACTTCAACAGAATCAATCTGCGTCTTGCTCTGTTTTGTCTGGAAATCTGCTTTGTCAACAAACTCCATTCACGTGTGTTTTGTTTACAACAGAGCCACGCTTTGCAGCGAGGACGTGTCCACTTCCGCCTGGTTGCCATGGATACACAACGCTCCAGTCTGTAGAGTGACTACTGGGCGCGGTGATTAAAAGGGATATGTGAAAAGGACCCATATTAGTTGAAAATTGAAACATTGTAACCGTTTCACTGCTGCGACAGCGCCTGGATCAACCCAAATATGTGTGAAAACGACCTAACAGCCAATGAAGTTCTGTACAATGACTCCTTGATCTGAGCAGTGTTGGGAACATTACTTTTAAAAAGTAATTAATAATAGTTACTAATTACTTCTCCAAAAAAAGTAATGGCGTTAGTAACTGAGTTACAGCTTTACAAAAATGACCAATTACTTGGAAAAGTAATTTTTCCTTTACTTTTTTAATGTTCTTTTAGCTATAATTTTAAATGAATCTCAATGAATCTATTAAATTAATCTTTATGTTGAATTAATATAAAAGTGAATATCAGATCTGACTAATGTAATGGAAATTTTATAATCACACTGAGTTTAGTATGAGCACATTGAGTTTGTACTCCTGAGCAAGTATATTTGTGTATTTTTAGTTTTAATTGCAGCACATACCTTCATTGTCGTTTCTGCACCCATATGAAATATGAGTATAATGTTCTCTTTTCAGGGTTCAGCTAATGATAAGATTGCAGGTGTTCTCCTTCTGAACTGGCCTTGAATGTCTGAAGTTATGATATGTGTTTGCTAGTTAGATGTATGAGACACGAAATACAGTTTCAGATAAGGATGTCTGATTCATGTCAATGTCAACTGTGACAGCAACAGTTCCCTGTTTCCAGCCTTTCTCTCTGCCACTGGATAAAAAGACATGTTCTTTCAGTATTTCTTCAGAGGGTGCTCACAATCTGATTGCGTGCATCATCTCCAACCTGGTTGTAAAATAAACTTTATATTCTGCAAAGATCACCTCATCTGGGTCTTTATTAGAATTTCCACCACAATTTTGGCGTCTACGAACAGGATTTCACGACGGGCGTCGAGGACGCGGGACCTGGGAATCTGTCGACAACTCACTTCATCACACGCGCTTAGTGTGGAAGCCTGGCCTCCTTCGTCCACGGCGTGCGCGCTGAAATCTTGGGACCTGGCTGGGAGCTTTTCCCTGCCATTACACCCGGTGAGAGATCTTGCTTCCAAAATTTGCAAATTGATTTACTGGTTTATTAATATATTTTCTTTTTTTTCCCCTTACTCTTCTTTAAGGAAACTGGACATTTTCTTTAATTTAAATACCCCTTATGGGAGTACTTAGGGGTGGTGACTCGAGGCTTTAGGGTGAGTTTTCTTAGGCTTAGTTAACACCCGCTGTCAATAAAATAAAAGTCTTAACAGTGACGGTATTTTAGCACTTTTCACCAGAAGGCAGAAAGGCCAGTTAGAAGACGTTCTAACTGTAAAATGGGATCCGGATCCACAAAGCTTGCCTCACCACTCCCTGACTCTCCCATTTGTCGGGACATGATTAGAAAATATGGGTTTGACAGTGTTCAATTCCTTAAAGAATGGTCTCGGAAATATGACTTTCCTGAAGGAGGAAGTCTGAGTCCAAACCAGCTTGATAAGCTGGAGAAACAGATGCATGAGAAGCATAAGAAAAAAAGACAGAAGAAAGGAGTTAAAGACAGAGAGCTAGCTGATTTAAAGAAAAGAGAGGCTGCTTTACAAGCTTGGAAATCTGAATGTGACAGCAGACAGAGGAAAGCTAATTTTACTCAGCTTAGTGGGAGTGCAGATTTTAGTGGAGAGGTTGCGGGTCGCACAGACAACTTGTCTGTGGGGCCCAATGCTTCTGCTCCTGCACCCCCTCCTTATAGATGTACTGATAACATATATAGTAAGTCGCGTGAAACTTCACCCCACTCTCCATATTCTGGTGTTATTCAGGATCTGGCTGCTGTGAAGATCTGCGAGGACCTGGACTCTTTCCCACATCTTCCCCCCTCATCACGCCGGCTGCCATCCCAGGGGGACCCAGCTAGAGCGGCACCAACTGACCCAGACTCTTCCCACCTGCCTGGTTCTGGGGGATTACCAGCCAGCCTACTCCTGTGTCATCACCGCCCAGGCCTGATTATTCTACTGCAGCGCAGCGATCTCCAGCTCTGCTTACCCAGTCAGCAGATTCCAGAAATTGTGACTGAGGTGAGACGGGCTTATGTGGGCATGAAGACCAACACACGACTCACAGACCTTCGTCGTTACGCCTGCCACGCCCAACAGCTGTTATCAGATCGCAAAGCCAAGAAAACTGCACGAGAGGAGGCTACGTTACAGAAGGCCTCTCTCACCATGCTCAAGTCAGTGACTGGAACTTTCCCTCCTCCTCCCCGAGGCAGAGGGAGGTGGAGAAGCCGCGCTCGGGGGAGATTTGCACATCCAGGAGACGGGAACCGCTGTTATATTTGTGGCTCGACTGAACACTTTCGCCGCGACTGTCCAAGAAACCCTGACAGAGCACCGGCTCCAGCCCAGGCTGACTGATGGGGAGTTGAGGTGGAGGGAGTCCTGGATCCCGGATCTTCAGGAATCTTTCCTGCAGCAGATGAGGGGCGTGAGATTCCACCTGACACACACACACTGCTACACTCTGAAAAAACTTTAGTGGCGCCTGCTTCTACTGATACACATTTTCTGCTTACAGAGGCCATCACACACTTAGAACACAAAACAACACCACAGACTGGCAGTTATGTTCATCTGACTGCTGAGGCTTACAAAAATCTTCCAATGATGTCACTCCAGGTTAAAGGTCAATGGATCCCCTTTTTAGTGGATTCTGGGGCAGCAAATTCTGTTTTAATGTCTTCGACTTTTAATCCTCCTCTGAAGCACGGAGGACGTTCACTCCTTTCTGTGTCAGCTTCGGGACATACTCAGAGAGAATATTTTACAAATCCTTTGACATGCCTCACTGAATGTGGGGCTACTTTCAAACACAGCTTCCTCTTGTCTCACCTCTGCCCTCTAAATTTGTTGGGAAGAGACCTGATTTTGGCTCTAAACATTACTTTAACATCAACGCCAAATGGTCTGGAGGTCAAAATGCCATCACGAGAGGAAGCTCATGACTTTTGCTTTGTTAATTTTGAATCTACCACGCCTGTGTATGTCTACGAATGGCATCTGGGCGTAGGTGCCATCCCGGATCAGCTCTGCTCTGAGGCCCGTGCTCGTGTGTCTCCTGCAGCAGAGTTGATGTCTAGAGACGGCTTCCATTGTACAGCGCACTACTCTGAGTCTGGTCCGGATCCTGATTTTGAGACACTGTGGTACAGAGTCAGAAATGATAAACTTACCACCACATCATTATACTGGACTGACCTGTTTTGTGTGTTGGGCGTGACTTTGACTTCTGATCAGACTAGAGTTTTTCGTATGCATACACCACCTCACATTTCTCTTTCCAAACCACATGATGCACAATGGGAACAAACTGGCCAGTTTTTGAGTAATTGTCAGGCAACCTCAGATTGGCAAACCACTGAGGACACAGCTGTGATGTTTTCACCCAGCCTGCATGCATACAGAACTGCTTTTCAGTCTATTCTGCACAGCACACGAACATTGCATATGACGTCACCCTGCTTGCTCTGTGCTTCTGTGGAGAGGAGAGGAGACAGCTCACCCTCCCCTCTTCCCTCAGAAGTCATGGAGAAAATTCCTCCTGATTTATGGGCAAAGGATAAGTTCGATGTGGGTCTGGTTAAAGATTGTGAGCCTGTTGTTATCACACCTAAATCTACTTACAGACCCTGTCAAAAACAGTATCCACTCAAACCTGAAGCTTTGGCTGGTATTCGTCCTGTTTTTCAGACCTACTTAGACCGAGGTATCTTGGCACCTTGCCCTGATTCACCGGTCCGCACACCTCTTTTTCCTGTGAAAAAGATTCGTGGTCCTGGTGTGCCTGATGAATGGCGTTTTGTGCAGGATTTGAAGGCCGTAAATCGCGCAGTTGTCCCGCGTGCTCCAGTCGTTCCCAATCCTGCCACGATTTTGGGTCAAATTCCCCAAAGTGCTCGATTCTTTAGCTGTGTGGACCTGTCAAATGCGTTTCTGTCAGTTCCAGTAGCTAAGGATTCACAATTTTGGTTCGCTTTTGAATTTGATGGCAAACTTTACACCTCCACAAGGTTGGTTCAAGGTTTCACTGACAGTCCATCTCTGTTTAATGGGATTCTCAGAGACTCCTTGTCTGATCTCATTCTGCCAGAAAAGGTGGCATTGTTGCAGTATGTTGATGATTTGTTGATCTGTGCCCCTTCAGAAGCTGTGTGTGCAGATGCAACACTTAAATTGCTTCTTCATCTCCATGCTAAAGGCTACAAAGCTAGTTTGTCTAAGTTACAGTATGTTAAACCTACTGTCACTTTTCTGGGTCATGTGATCTCTGCTCAGTCTCATTCCCTCTCTACATCTCGAGTTGCAGCCATTCAGAATATCCCTAAGCCAATCACAAAAAAACAATTAATGTCATTTTTAGGAATGACATCATATTGTCGTGCTTTCATCCCTAATTATTCTGAAATTGAGTCTCCCCTTTCTTCTTTGATTCATGGTAAGAATCTGGCTGCTTCTGATCACATTTCCTGGACTCCTGAAGCAGAGTCTGCTTTTGTGGCTTTAAAGCGCTCCCTGCAGTCAGCTCCTGCCCTGGCGCTTCCTGATGCTTCACGCCCTTTTGTTCAGATGGTTGCTGAAAAATCTGGTTTTATGACTTCTGTTTTGCTACAGTCACATGGTGACAAGCTGCGCCCAGTCGCATATTTCTCATCCAAGTTGGATGCTGTGGCACAGGGCCAACCAAGTTGCCTTAGAGCTGTGGCAGCAGCAGAGAAAGCTGTTCTAGCTTCACGAGACATTGTGGGGTATTCTCATGTCACCCTGTTTGTCCCTCATAATGTAGCAATGATTTTGCTGGAGCAGAAGACATCACACCTTTCTGCTGCACGTTGGTTGAGGTATTCCACTATTCTCTTGGAATTACCCAACATTGAAATCCGTCGTTGTGGCCAACTCAATCCTGCCACACTTTTGCCTACTGAACTTGACGGAGAGACACATCATGACTGCATTGAGGTTATTGATCAAGTGTGTTCGCCCCGACCTGACCTTTCTGACATCCCTTTACAGAACGCAGACATGGAACTGTTTGTGGACGGTTCATCCTCACGGAGTGAAACTGGAGTTAACCGTGTGGGTTATGCTGTTTGCTCTCATTCAGCTGTCCTTTCTTCTGGCTCCCTTCCAAGTCATCTCTCTGCTCAGGCAGCTGAATTGGTTGCTCTTGCCTCTGCATGCAGATTGGCAGCTGACAAAACGGTTAACATTTACACAGACAGTCGTTATGCTTTTGGTGTTGTGCATGATTTTGGTGAATTGTGGAAAAATCGTAATTTCCTAAAATCAGATGGAAAGCCCATTCTAAATTCCCAATATGTAGCAGACCTGCTTGAAGCGGTGCTGGAACCAAAAGCTGTGGCTGTCATTAAGTGCTCATCACACACAAAAGGGAGGGATCCCATTAAGGTTTTTCTGTTGCTGCAGAGAAGTTTTGTAACTCTTGTCTTGTGTGTGCTAATCACAACATCTCACGTGCTGTTTCTGTTGGAAGAGCAGCTCACCCTCAGCCTACCCTCCCCTTCGAATTCCTCATGATGGATTTCATCGAACTGACTCCTTCAGAGGGAAAGAAATACTGTCTAGTGATAGTGGATCTTTTCTCAAAGTGGCCAGAAGCCTTTCCGGTGAGGAGAGCTGATGGGGGGGCAGTTGCCAAAGTTTTGGTCAGTGACATTTTCCCCCGTTGGGGTCTGCCAACTAGGATTTATTCTGATAATGGCACACATTTTGTCAATCAGGCCCTGACTGAGATCAGTTCAAAGCTTGGTTTTCAACTTAAAACACACTGTGCTTATCATCCTCAGTCTGGAGGCGCTGTTGAGCGGGAAAACTCCACACTGAAAAATAAGCTGGCCAAGATATGTCAGGAAACGGGGTTGTCATGGACACACGCACTACCTCTTGCTCTCATGTATCTCCGCATGCGAAAAAGGGCCAGAGCTAACTTGAGCCCGTTTGAGATCCTTTTCGGACGTCCACCCTCTCTGGGTGGGGAGCCTCGTCCGGGACATTCTCTTTCTCCTGATTGTTGTGCTAGTGACATGGTGGCATATTGTCATAATCTCTCTCGTTTTCTTTCACAGACACACGCGTCAGTGAAGGCTGCCCTTCCATTACCAGCTTCAGGACCGCTGCATCCCATCAAACCAGGTCAATGGGTTCTGGTGAAGGATTTCCGCAGGAAGTCGTGGAAAGCGAAGCGCTGGCTGGGACCGTTCCAAGTCCTGTTGGTCACTCACACCTCCATCAAAATCTCGGAGAGGGCGACTTGGATCCACGCCAGCCACTGCAAGATCTTCAAGGGGACGCCTCCGGAGCTGGGCCCTCCAGCCCAGCCGCCTCCGACTTAGGCTGCCACTCCCTGCCTGGCTGGCCTGATACCATCCTGGCTACCATCCTGCGTTCTACTCTGCTGAGACGCTACAAGCCCCGCCGCGACGTCGCCTGCTTCCTGGGGTTCATGGCCTTTGGTCTGACGGTCCTCATCTTCCTCTCTCCTATGACCCCCGCGGTTCTTACTCTGTTTTTGACCTCAAACTTGATTCTCTCGAGGTCTCCACTGTGTGAAGTGTGATGGGGGTGATGTTCAACCCTCTCTTGAGGGCATATTTCCTCCTGATGTTATCCACATTTGATCTCTAGATTTTGAGTTTGTGGTCTGCATTTATTCTGAGTTACCCTTTTTGTTAAAATTTCTATATTGAGTGATTAACATGTAATCAAAAGGGAGGAGTGTAATGGAAATTTTATAATCACACTGAGTTTAGTATGAGCACATTGAGTTTGTACTCCTGAGCAAGTATATTTGTGTATTTTTAGTTTTAATTGCAGCACATACCTTCATTGTCGTTTCTGCACCCATATGAAATATGAGTATAATGTTCTCTTTTCAGGGTTCAGCTAATGATAAGATTGCAGGTGTTCTCCTTCTGAACTGGCCTTGAATGTCTGAAGTTATGATATGTGTTTGCTAGTTAGATGTATGAGACACGAAATACAGTTTCAGATAAGGATGTCTGATTCATGTCAATGTCAACTGTGACAGCAACAGTTCCCTGTTTCCAGCCTTTCTCTCTGCCACTGGATAAAAAGACATGTTCTTTCAGTATTTCTTCAGAGGGTGCTCACAATCTGATTGCGTGCATCATCTCCAACCTGGTTGTAAAATAAACTTTATATTCTGCAAAGATCACCTCATCTGGGTCTTTATTAGAATTTCCACCACACTAATGAATGAAATCAATGGAAACTATATAAAATAAATGACTAACAGAAAAATCATGGACACAGACTGATGGATGTTGTGGCTCCGTCTCCTCCTCAGGAGAGGAGCTTCATGTGGTTAGAAAGGCCAGACACCACGAAGAAACACGAACTAATCAACGTTTCTCATCATTTTCGTGTTTTATCTCTGAAGGAAACTGATGTTTGTATTGATTCCAGTTTATAATTCTCCCCATTGTGCGCATGTGTGTTCAGCTGCGCACATTGACTGGGGTTTGCAATGACAGTCCTTCATCATCATTATCATCATCATCATCACTGTTTCTGCACCATTCCGGTCAGATGAAGACAGATCCAATGTGCAGAACTCGTGTATCTTTTGTATTAACTATGAACTGAATCCGGGTCATTGGTGAAAGAAATAATTCAGGGAAACTTGTTACTCGAACTATGATGCTGTTTTCTTCTTAAACTGGATGTAATCGCAGCATCTGTGTCAGGCTGGTGACGCCGTATTCCCTGTATAGGTCCGCAGGTCTCACAGCAACATTTTTACTCAAACATGCATGTGTGGAAAGGCGCGTGCCTCCAGCCCTGGAGACCGCAGGTTGCTGCTGAATGTATGGGCGAGTGTCTACAGGTATTTGCGTATCAGTCCGCCTCCTCTCTGCAAGAGCACCAGCATTATATAGTCCCCAAAAAAGTGAAATTTCTGTTCACTAGGAACAAAAATGAATCTCACATAACAATAGTAACGCGCTGTCAGTAACGGTAACGGCTTTGTGATGATAGACTTAGTAACTAGTTAGATTAACCCGTTACTGAAAAAGTAGTGCCGTTAGTAACGCCGTTTATTTCTAACGCCGTTATTCCCATCACTGGATTTGAGTCAGGTGTGTTGGAGCAGGGAGACATGGAAAACCTGTGGAAATGTGGCCCTCGGGGACCGGAAGTGGACACCCTTGATTTTGAGTCACCAATTGACCTTATGTGGCAAGGTACGCAAGGAAGGTCTGGGCATAATTTTATCTCAGACTCCCGGGTTAGAGTCATGTATGCTTACCACACTGTAAACCCGAATAAGTTCAGAATACTCAAAACTTTTGAGGAAACTGATTACCTCAAAGTTTTTGAGTTAGCAAGTTAAAATATTTAAGTTTGAAGTACTTACATTTTTTACATTTACACTCAAATAGTGCTTATTATAAAAAAAAATTGTGAGTGTTCTGTACTCAAAACATTTGTTTTAATTTGTATATATCTTTTAATTTATTTGTAATAATTTGTTATGATATTGTACTTAATTGATCAACATTTTAAACTAAAAAAATATACTTGTTAGTAACCAAAAGATAATTTTTCACATCTCATAAATTGCTTGTTTTTAAAAATTCAGATTACTCAAAGTTCATCAGACAACAAATTCAGAATATTTCAAATGTTTTATTCATGTCTATTTCTTCAAAACATTTTCATCACAGCAACAGAAGTACAATAACCACATAGACACATCTGTATGGGTGTGTGTACATAGATCACAAGAGCGCTGGGATCGACAGTGGTCAAGATAAAAAATGACATCTTAAAATCATTTATGTGTGGGCACCCAGACAAGCCAACAAATGCACAATCTAAAAATGTAAACACACCCTTTTTGGTTGAAGGAAACCTTGCATATGAAAAAGAACAGTCAACATACATCCACACAGACATGGTATAAAACAAGTTTGTATGGTTATGTGTAAATCACTGCAAATTCTAAAATGCCTGAACAAAAGCATTGGGAACTTGTGCTCAGTGTAAAGGTATAAACAACATCTTCAAGTTATTTTACATTTATGGTCATTCTAAAACATAACTTAAGTAAATAATTTTAAATAAATATATAACCAAAAAGTAATTCTAAAGATATCAAGTCAGGTCATTGCACATATACATATAATATATATATATATATATATATATATATATATATATATATATATATATGTATATATATAAAATTATTAACCGAAAAAGATGCACTTCTTACTCTGATCACTGAGACAATACCAATGGGTGTGTTCCCGATGTCCGGCTCCTCTGATTCCTCCCTCTGGAAAATGCAAAAGTACACTGGTAAGTATTTCTGAATACTTATACAGCTGCCTACTCAAAAATGAAGTATATCACTACGTAGGGCTGGACGATATAGAAAAAAAGATTATCGATAAAAAAAATCTGTATCGATCGATATCGCCCTGACCATTTAAGCTTTTTGCTGAATGACCTACTTATAATAAAGATCAAATTAAGGCCGTTTTCAGACTTGCATTGTGGAACATAAGCTTTCCGCCAAAACGACGTGCCGCAACATTTCCGCTCTTGTGACATGTAGAGCAGCCAGTACTTGTCCGCTACATCTCTGAGGTAAGAGACCGGTACGCATGTTTGAATGCAGCGTTATAAAGGACAGAGTTCACAATATTACCGCTTTCCAGTGGAAGTCTGAAAGGAGCATAACACTGAATTCCAGTTCAGCCTTTGCCTGGGTCTGCGTTTGTGATTGGTTTGGGGGAAGGAGTGACTGTAGTATCGTGCTACCTGATAGGCCACAGCAGAAAACTGTGCTTCTATATTGAACTTTTATTGACCCTCTTTTTTTATATTGAAAAAACCTTTATCGATCGATATATATTGATATTGAATTATCGTCCAGCCCTACCACTACGTATTACACAACAACAGCAAAGATAAGTTAACCCCCTCCACTACTCCTCTGCCCCTCCATAACTTATGAGGCATTATCTGCAGTAAAACTCTTTCATTTCACCAATACTTTAAGTAGAATGAACGAACGAGTACTATTGTCCTGTGAGTTCACAGTTAACTCTCTGTTAGTTATTGGGGGTTTCTCTGCACTCTACAGGCTGCGCACCCCCAATGGGTGCTGATGCAGCATAACTGAGAAACACAGCTCGCTACCCAGACACCAACAAACTGCAATCCGCAAAACTATGAACTCACAGGACAATCATATGCGTTTGTTCGTTCATTCTACTTAAAGAATTGGTGAAATGAAAGAGTTTTGCTGTAGATAATGTCTTGTACAGAGGCCGCTCCGCCTCCCATTATATGGATGCATGCTGGGGGGTAGCTTAATCTAAATATTGCCCAAAGGACTCAAAGTGATACAGAAATTTTACCGCTGAGTAGCACATATAAACTCCTAGAAATAAGGTCCAGGTTGAAAGAATTAATTTATCCTTTAAGTGGCTCAAATAAAAATGTCCTTTCAAATTTTGAGGAATCCCTGGGATTTCTGCTGGGGGTGCCATCTTAACCTGTGTGGGGGTGTGTGTGTGTCTGACAGACACAAGAAAGAGAGGAGGAAGTACTGTATGTGATGGTGAGAAAAAGAAGCCTTAGGGTCCTACTTACAACATTAAGGCACTTCAAAATATCTCTAATTGTAAAAGGTGATTAGTGATGAGATCTTCTATAAAAACATTGTTTAGACTTACATTCCAAGTCTTGAAAAACTGTGTCCTCTTCTTGCAGGTGAACTGAGTAAACACTTGGGGCCGCAGTGTTTTATTGTTGATATCGTGCACATCCTGAGTGGACACAAAGACACATGAGAAAAAAAAACAGTGGCCCTTTGCTGCTAATATATGCTGACATATTAATGTGCTAAACATGTTCAAATTACAGGATAACTAATTGAGAACTAGTTAAAAGCGAAGGACTGCCCCTTGTATAGTAGCAGTATATAGTAATGATGGTGGTGGTAAATGCTGACAAACCTGGATAAAATTTAGACAGTCTATTTTCACTTTTTTTTTTAACTCACCTCAGTTTCATAATTATGTAGGATGTCTGGCAGTGCTCCTGCCACGCTTCCAGTACGAGCTGCGTTCTGTCTGTGAAGTTCCATGAGCTGTGGAATGTGCTGATATAGTTCTGCATAAACCATGTTGGTGATCCTGAACTCAGCACAGACCTACAGAATAACATGGACACAAAAAGTATGTGAAAGACTGAGTAAAATGCTAAAGGCAAACACACAGTCACATTTGATGGGTGCACTATTCTTTAAAAATAGATAGCCAGTACAATAGATAGAATAAGTACGTTTTGACTAAGGGGGTGGGAAGCTCCCTAAAAGAGAGGAGATAACTTACATTTTAAAAGCTGGTTTGTGATTACAACATGAATATGTATCAATTCTGGTTGAAAACTGCATTATCTGGCTCACCAAATAATTCAGTTAAAAGCAAAAACAATAATCATCAACATTCCTGCCCAAACATTAAATTTAATGGATACATCTTACTTGAATGAAAAAAATTAAGCATTACCTTGATTGCCAAGGACGCCTTGTGCTGGTACCAACTTCATCCTACAGGAAACACAAACAATTAGTACGTCTGCTTTCTTGAAGTTAACAACTCCTTCGGTTCACCTGATGATATCGGAGAATAGTCGTAATCTGAATAGCCTGAAAAGCTTAACTTTCGTCTGCTCCAATTACACACAAATGAGACCCCCCCCCCCCCCCCCCCCCCCCCCCCTGCACACACAGTCTTCTTCGAGGGAGGCGAGGGGGGGTTGGCTCTACTGTATCATGCCGGCTTATTTTCAACCAAATGTAAGCTTTACCAGCAGAAATACATTTATTAAAAGAAACAAAACTGGCGTCGACTGAAAATATTTATTGTCATTATAACTGCACTCAACTCACGCAACACGTCCTCGCCGAAGACCGTTAACTGTGACCGCATGTTACGCTGAATGTACAAAATAAAGCGCGGGTAAACAAAAAAAAAGACTTTGTTGTGGTATTTCATGCAATTAAACAACATTCAGGTGGGTTTGGGAAGACTTTACCATTGTAATTGACTTTACTCTGTAAACCCCATACCAGTTTTCTTAACTTCAGCAAACGATGAAATTCCCTCGCTTCACGACCGCCATGCTGGTTTGAATTTAGCCTCCTTCAGTCCTGCCAACGTAATGACGCACTGACGTCATTACGTTGCACGCCTTAGTGCATTCAAAGCTTTTGAGTAAGGCAGTGATGACCACTCAGACAATTTAAGTAACACGAAATTATAACTACATCCCTCGTTCGGAACACTTAGTTACTTAAAGTTGGGTTGACTTAATAGCGGATTTTGATTACTGTTCTCACAATACTTTTGAGTCAGTAGTAATGTTCGGGTTTACAGTGCAGTCAGCCAAAGGGATATGCCTGACCAAGTAGCCAGGGCTCAGGATCAATTGACCCTTCGCTAAGTCCCGACTAGGGATGTGCCAGTTTTCAGTTTGAGTCAGTGCCCACTGACTGATTTGGTCCCCAGACTCACGGGTGAGTCTGGGGACCAAATCAGTCAGTGGGCCAAATCCTGCCCAGGGCCCGCTGTACTTGCGTACCTTGCCACAATAACATGCGTGTCTTTGGATGGTGGAACGAAGCTAGAGTGCCTGGAGAAAACCTGCACATTCATGCGAACTCCTCACAGAAAGGCAATTGTTTGAAACCTTTCCTAGCTGAGACTTGAACCAGTCACCTTCTCCCTGTGAAATGGAGCTTTAGTATTCTGTTTAGTTTTGGGGTTTTTTATTTTTTTGATCCTTGCTCTCACTCTAAAATCACTATACAGAATAAATTGGGCAAGGTTAGATGGGCCAGGCTGACTGCTGTGCCATTTCTGTTTTTCTGCTTTGTTTTTGAAGATCTGAATCGTCATTATAGTTTCTGTTTCTTCTGTCTCTTCATCAGATCTAGGTTGGCTGTCATCTGTAGAGTGCCAGCACAAAGGCTCTGTTGTTATTGGCAATGCTGTTAGTTAGATTATTTAATCTAACTTCTGGCAAAACATAAAACTATTTGAATGTCTGCTTTAATTTTCTATACATGACCCCTCACTCTGTTAAATATTAAATTAAGGGCATTTCAGCTGTTTTGTTTACAAAAAAAGGTTCTTATGAAGATGTGAAATGTCCTGAGACAGATAATGAATTATTGTGAAACTGGATAAGAGAAAAAAATGGAGTGAGAGAATGAAGTATACACTCACCCGTCACTTTATCAGGTCCACCTTGCTAGTACCAGGTTTGCGACATTTTTTCATCTGCTATTGTCCAGTTTTGATGAGTCTGCGTGAATTGTAGCCTCAGTGACCTGTTCTTAGCTGACAGGAGTGGCACCTGGTGGTCATCTGCTGCTGTAGCCCATCTGCTTGAAGCTGGATGTTTCAGAGATGGTATTCTGCATAGCTTCATGGGAACCGGTGGTTGTTTTACTTTCATCATCTCCAACTGGTTTGCCCATTCTCCTCTGACATCAACCAAACATTCTGGTACAGACGACTGCTGCTCACTACATATTTTCTCGTCAGACTATTCTCTGTAAACCCTATGGTTGTGTATGAAAATCCCAGTAGATCAGCAGGTTCTGAAATACTAAAAATACCAAACGTTCAGAGTCACTTAAATCCCCTTTCTTCCTCTTTTTATCCTCAGTTTGAACTTCAGCAAGTCATCTTGACCACGTCTACTAGACTAAATGCAGTGAGTTGTTGCCATGTCATTTCCTGATTATATATTTGTATCAACAAGCAATTGGACAGTCTATCTTATGAAGTTGCAGTGAGTGTATAATTAATATTCTGCGTTTTGCCACTGTGTCAATGTGGCAGCGAACCGGGACAAAAAGTCAGCTCTGTGTTTGATCCCAGCACACTTGGCATGTTGATGCTGTTGCTCTGTAAGTCAACCAGACTGTCTGGCAGAGCTGATAACCATGTTTCTTCTGTCACTGCCCATCCTCCTCATGTAGCCCCTTTCATCCTCTGGCAGGAGACGAAGAAAAAAGAAAATATCAACATCCTCAAGACCTATTTCACAGATCATAAAGCATCAGACATGCAGGGTGTCAACGACAGTTCTGATCTTCAACACTGTCGTGCTAAAGCCGGATCATATCGCATCTTTCTCCCTCCATACAAATATAACCACTGTCTTTTTTATTATTATTGTTAATTACTGCATAATCAGGATAAACTTGTGTTGGATTTCATAACTAACAACAATACTGTACATGTAACTGTAAAATAAATAAGACAGGCCTTTCTTTGTTTGAATTCATGAGAGCCTTTGACAACAAACTAACAAAATACCATGTGCTTATATGCTTTACTTAATGTTACAGATTCTGACCACTTACAACAATTACCCTTATAAATCCGGTGCTAACCGCTATTTTTCAAAGCTTGTTACCTTGCATTTACCAGTTGGAGAGTCTCTCCTGAAACCAAAAGGCTGATTTGAGATAACAGGAAAAAATAAACCTTTCACATGAAAACAAGCTTTGTAATCTCAAGACAGAGGAATCAAAAGTTAATAATTTCAGGCATGACTGCTCTCTGCTGCTGTAGCAAACAGAATACCTAATCTTTCCACCCCCCCCCCCCCCCCCCCC
The DNA here is from genome assembly GCA_023101725.1 of Atherinomorus stipes. Classification (NCBI taxonomy): domain Eukaryota; kingdom Metazoa; phylum Chordata; class Actinopteri; order Atheriniformes; family Atherinidae; genus Atherinomorus; species Atherinomorus stipes. Next base: position 242,503 of record JALJCO010009022.1, read on the forward strand.
CACCCCCCCATCATTTATCCTGAGAAAACAATATGGAAAGAGAAAAGATGGGGAAAACAGTTGTTAGTGCTCACTGTCAGAAATAGGTACATTCCTGCCACACAAAGTACAATAGGAATAAATGTACCCTGTAAGGGTCATAAACGGACCTCAAGATATTTGTACCTTTTTAAGGGCCCAAAAGACACATTTATGTTCCAAAGCACCAAATGGTACATATATGTACTCATTTCTCTTTATGTTGGGGTACAAAGAGTAGGGGACGGAGGTTGGGGTGGTGTGGGTGTAAAGATTTTTTTGAGAAACATCCCCTCCCCACCCCACCCCCCTCCACTTGTCCTCTCCAGCATCGTAGCAAGCAGAATGATGCTCTCGCTGCTTTATGTGTAATAGATTTGATTTCCAAGAAGAGCTTCATGAATAAAAGGCTCTTGTTGATAGTTTGAATTCAATTATTGTATTTATTCATTTATTTTTTATTATTTGATATTTTCTTTTAAAATTCTTTTTTTTAATAGTTTAAGGGAATGTTTGCAATTAGATCAATTTTCTACTCACCATGATATAGCACACTTAATTTAAACAGGTTTACATTAGCCCAGTGTGTTGGAAAATTCTTTAATTGTATTTATTTACTTGGACGAGAGAATATAGTTTGATACTGCACAAAAGAGGAGGCGGCTGCATTTTTCTAATTTCACAGCGCTTCCTGATTGGCTTGTGTCTCATAGTCAACAGTGATTGACTTTCACAATACTATTATATTATTCTACTATATTACACTATACTATAGCAAAATATATTAATATGCATTTATCGTCTCGATTATAAGCAATATCTGATTCTTTTGTTTATCTCAGTGCTGCAACGCAACAACGCTTACAGGTACAGTAAGTAAAAAATCTAAGGTCAATGGCAGAAAAATGTGATAAATAATTCAAAACTGTGTTTCTATTGACGTGATCGCTGCACTAGAATGGCTGTTATATATTCAGTTTTGTAGAATGAGTCATTTATATCTACTTGCTGGGCAGCGCACACGTAGAGGCTACCATATTTTTTCCACCAGTTTTCCTACAGTGTTCCTGAATGGACCAAACAATGTGTGTGAATAAGAACCCTCTGAACTTTGAAACTGCTGTACCTGCTTTGTTTAATGGGAGTTAAAGCACTGTCTGGGATAAATAATGCCTTAAAAGACATAAAAAAAAAAAAAAAGTTACTCAGATCCACTCACAGATGAAAACATATTTTTCTCTAGGAGAATTTCGGCCACTAACAGCCACCATATATTGACAACAGTGCTGGAATATGTAGTTATTTGAAAGAAAACATATTTTCTTTCAAATACTCATCTTCACCACTAGATGTCAGTAATTCTTACATACTGTACCTTTAACCATAAAAGCCTTTTTCTTGCTGGCTTATTAGAAACTGGAAGTTCTATAGAATGCGCTGTGCACTCCTGGTGCACACCACCCCACCCTATTTTGTTTGGCCAGTGGAAGGAGGCAGATGTTTTTCTCATGGCGCTTGCTGGGCTGTCAGCTGAGGAACTATTAAAACAACTGAATGAAGCTGGGATAGACGTGACCGAGGTTGAAGCTCAAAGATTCAAAGGTAAGCATTACACTGAAGAAGTTTTGCATTAACATTAGCGAGCGAACGTTAGCACGAGCTTATAGGCTAACTCTAGCTAACGTGCTAAATGTTTAAACATCAAAACAGTCTATTTAGGTTGTTTTGTTTTTTTTAGTTGTGTATTTCTGTCCTCTTTTGCCTTAGGACTTCCATAAGTTTGGCAAATGAATTGAATCGAATTGAATTGCTTTTATTGTCATCTAACTAACGTCCCAGTTACAGTCGATGTTCTCGTTATCTCGTTCAGGTTAGTAGCTAGATTTGCTTATTGTGCCATTTTCATCCGGGCAACCATAGTCAAAACTGTCTACTGTTTTGTGTGTCGGGCTATCTTGTGGCATCGTCATTATTGAGCCAGCCTATCCAAATGACCTTTTATCTACCAATATGGAAGGTGGCAAAGATTACTTTATCTATTTTTTGTCATATATTTGGCTTTTGATATGGTTTAACGACTGTATGGATTGCATAGCAAGTCCTTCAGATGAAACTAAAGGCTGCAGGAAACCTTCTACGTGATCTGCTTGTGTTTCTGACTGAACTATATTTATTTTATGGCCACAACGTTGCCCTGATCAGAGCAAATAACGTTATAGTTCATAATATCTCCCAGATTAGTCAATAACTCTCAGCAACACTACAGCTGTGTCCTTGTCCATTCACATTTGAGAGTAGTATGACCTCATGCAGTGCGTTACAAGAGCAAACCTCCAGTGGCCAACTATGAGGCTACCTGGAAGGAGTCATTTTTGTAGTTCTCCCTTGATCCGCTAGGGGCTGCAAAACAGAGCAAATCCCCAGACTCCATGTTCAAAATGCCAACATCACAGCAGAAATAAACATGTTTACAGCAGAAATAAACATGTTTACAGCCTGTACATATATAAATATTATTACACATCAGCTGTGGAAGTAATGGGGCTGAAAAAACATCCTCCAATCATCTCTGCATTCCTGAACTTTTTCATTTGTCTATTGGACCATCAATCACTTTTACTACCCTAGTAAGAGTGATTGACGGTTAGTTCAATGGGTAATAGGCGAGACTGATCAATGAGAGTGATTGATTGGTGAGAGTAAAACTGTGAGCAGGAAGTGGCACAGTCTCATCTGATGTTCACAGTAAGCAGCCAACAATCATTCTGCTAGCAGTTAGCAACGTTCAGATAAGGACATCTGTTTTACTTGCATTTGTTTTTGTTTTTTTTAATGCAAATTGTGACTTGCATTTGTGACATGATGGAGAATCTGTACCTGCTGTCTGCTAAACACTGGAGTGGCTTGTGCACGTTGTTCTGTGCCCGGGGGAGGGAGCTGTGTAGCAGGTTGGTCTTGCACATGCGCTTTTTTCAAAAACTTGCTAACAGTCTCTGCTTTCTGAAATGCAGAAACATCTTCTATAGCGCCTTTAACTGTTACCCCATAATAGCTTCAGCAGGTTCAAAGAAAATGGTAAATTCTTTGCATGTTAACCGAGCTCACATTTTAACGTTGTGTCAACGTTGAATCAACATTGGGTCCCACGTTGAATAACTGTTGGATTTTGTTTCGATTTTGCAAATCTAATCAGCGTTGAAATGGCAACGTCATTTCAACGTTGTTTGGACGTTGGAATAACATTTTTTAGCTGTTATATTTTAGCTGATTAGACATACAACTAAAAAACTGTTGATGTTTCAAAGTTGAATCCATGGTGAGTTACAGTATCAACACAATTTCAACCACTGGGCTGTGAATGTTGTTTTGACACTGAAGTAACGTTCATTCATCAACTGACAATATTTCAACCACATTTAAACATTTAAAGTCGGTCGATGCCAGCTGGGAACAAACTAATCTTTGATCTTCATGCTGTGAAGTTAAAGGGAATCTTTGCCCATCTTTGTGTCAGTCAGAGCGAGAACTTCATTCATTTCGTTCCTCGTGTTGCATCCTTCAGAGAGGAGCTGGAACTGGAGCTACTTCATTAACCAGGAGACTAAAACGCATGTTCACTTATGCATACTATTTTAATTGAATGACTGTAGTGATTAACTTGCACATCACCTCTACACACCAAGAAACAGCTTTTATCTATGTATCGTAGTCGTGAGAAGTATTTACAGAATGACTCAGGTCCCTTAAGACATGTTATCCTCTGTTAGGGAGACATCAGACCCGTGGAGGGCAATCACCAGAGATTCTCAATTAAACACGATCAGTGCAGACTAAGTCCTCATTTCTGTCTTGATAAGCCATAGGAGCTCTCTGGGGTAAAGTGAGCTCTGCCGTGCCGTGCAGGGGGATTACGATTAGCTTTAAGCTTTGCTCCGATCATGCTGCCCTTGTTCGTCCTCGGCAGTCAGCAGGCATCCCAGCGAGTTGGAAGCACATGTGGTTTTATCACTGATGTTCTTCTTAAATACTCCACAGTTTTCTACAACCTCAACAACCAGCATTTTCAGCTGTACGGCAGCAAACTGGCTCACATTCAGCTCAGGTCTCTGCGATCACAGTTAACATATGCTAATTTGGCAGCTGAGGGCTGGGTGAGTTGCTCTAAGCTGGTGAACTATATCTGGCTTTTATTACTGCTGTGGCAGATGGTTAATGACCTTCAACAATGATAAAATATTTTATAATGATAAAATGTAAGAACTGGGGCTATAAGATAGGTGGAAGGAGACTAATTATTTCTCAGCTCTGTCTCTAATGAGTCCAGAAACATTTTAAACATGGAGACCAAACCACATGAGCCCTCATGCCACATGCTTCACTGTGGCTTGAAAATCCTGTCAGAGCTCCTGACAGACAGCCTGAGACAGATGAAATATTTTGATATAGAACACAGAGTACCTAATTAAGATAAGCTATTATGCATGCTGAAAACATACAGACCTCCCACAACAATGGCATGGCTGTGAATGTAATACCTGATCCTTCTCTGCTCCCTCTGAAAGATAAAAAAGCTTTTCTTTACTGATAGTACTTTCATGAAAAACCCTGGAATACATAATCCTTTTATTATCTTTAGAAGCACATTTAAAGCATCAATTCGTTCCCTTTTGCAACATAAATATGGTAAGAATGGTGATGTTATTAGTATCGCCTGTTGGAAACTGTTCTTTGTTACAACTAATGGTCCTTAAGCAGCACAAGAGCTCCAAATAGCTTCTCTTTATCTCCGAGAAGACAAAATCAAACTCTCTTTAGAAGGAGAGCAAGTGGCTTCAATGCAATTTGGTTCAATTTATGAAATTAGCAGTGCTCTGATAAATATGCTCCAAATAAAATGTAGCAGATGTAATTTACCGCTCGTGTCCACAAAATGATTTAAAGATGCCATGACATCAAATTTCACTTTTCTGGGGTTTGGGGGGTATAATATGATCTGTTGTGCACTGGTGAGGCCATGTGAATGTCCAGAGTGAGAATCAAAGTCCCTGTTTATAGTTAGTCAGCTTTGTCTCTCTGCTCAGAAACGGTTGAATCAGACAGCAGCCTATCATTTTACGTAGTTCTATCATTCTACGTAGTTCAATTGCTCCAGTAAGTGCACATTATCAAGTAAACAGCCTCCTCCCTCCTCTCTCCTAACGGTCTATGCACCGTTCGCTTCGCTCCCCCGCTCCCTCCTCCCTATCTGATTCAGCTGGATGTGTGTAGCTGTGTAGGCTAACTGCTGTGCCGTCAGGTCTGGGTTTTCAAACAAATGGATTTAAAAGAAAACTTCTGCAGCAACACTGAGGGAGGCGACCACAACCTTGTCATTACCTGTAAGTTTATTTATTTTTCTAAATGCTGTCTTGTCTGATACACATAGCTCTCTGTCTGAAGTGCCCATGTTGCTAGCAGTTAGCCTTTAGCAAACTCCGCAAACTCTTGGAACTTCTGAACACTTGCAGCCCAGTCAGAACACTGAGGTCAACAAACCAGATGCTCTTGACAGTCCCTAGAAGCAGGCTAAAAGGAAGAGGTGATAGGGCTTTTTCTGTTGCTGCTCCTCGGCTTTGGAACAGCCTGCCCCTAACCATCAGATCTGCACAATCCGTTGATCATTTTTAATCATTGCTGAAAACTCATTTGTTTTCACTGGCTTTCCAACCAGCTAAAGAGTGTCACATCTATCTATCTATATTTATATTTTATATTTTTGTATCTTTGGTTTTATCTGTTTATGTGATTGTGTTTTTTATTCTGCTTTTTATTCTGCTTTATTATTCTATTCTGTACAGCACTTTGGTCAAATGAGGTTGTTTTTAAATGTGCTCTATAAATAAATTTGACTTGACTTGATTTGATATCTGATCTGGATCAGCACTGTAGGTCTATTTGGCCGTTGCCAAAAAAGGGATTGAATGAACGGCTTTAAATTCAAATATGAAAAAAATTCTCACACTTACCCATAAAAAATACTAAATATAATCATAGATAAACTAAGAGACTCAATTTGCTCACTAGACAGCCAGATAATTTCTAAAACGAAGTAAATGGACATCAGACACTGCGCAGTGACAGTAATGACACAGCTGATCAATCAGTAGCTTAAAAATGGCAAACGGAGACAGAAGGATAAAATGGAAAGAGTATGGATTAGATGAGTTCTGCAGCACAATTTGCGCTATTTCAGCACCACAGACAGCGCCATAGACTTTATGGGTGTGCCAGGGTGTGTTGGTGCCACACAGAGGCAGCTGGCACACCTGGCAGACTACCACTAAGTAACCCCTCGCCCAGCACGCATTGTGAGAGCCCTAACTGCTGCTAACAGCAATGAAACAGAGTTCCCTGTTCCTTGACAGACACATGGACCAACTGAATCACTGTTTTCAGAGCGACTCTTATGGAATAATGAAGCTACTGCCTCCCTGCTGCCTGCGTAAGACGTGTTTTAACAGCTGGACGCATTGCGTGCACTGAGTAGGCATTACTGTAGTCATTTCCTGTCCATTATTGAAGTGTTGGACTCATTTCCCAACATGATCTGTTCACTGCGTACTCTGGTAACACCGCCTGTTCCAGGTTGCCTCATGGAGCCTGCTTCCAGCTGTAAACAGGATTTAATCCGCCAAGAGACCCACAATGCTCACAGACAGACTGAACAGCATCTCGTTGCTCATCTTTGAAAAAGAGCTCGCAGACAAACCGGACTCTGATGATAAAATAATAAATGTGTTAAGGCCACGCCACCATCTGCAGTGCGCACAGCTGTATTATTGTGTCCTTTACTCTGCTGCTGAGCCTGATGTCTTCAGATGGTTAAGTAGCTGTTGATAATGCGTAATGTGGATACTTAATGGCTCTATGAGAGTGTATGAGTACACACTATATTACACTATTCATCTTATTGGGCAGCAATGTCTGTTAGGTTTTTGTTTGCGCCGCTAAGAGACTGCATGCACCGTCTTCACTGTTTGCAGGCGATCTAAGATTGCTCAAAAAATCAGTAACTAGCACAAACAGCAGTATTCAAATAAGGATTTAGCCGCGCTGTTGCTTTGCCATGGAAAGTTGGACAACATGTGGTTAATGCAAAATGAAATTCGACCTGATGGAGACAGAGATATGTGGAAGAGGTAAATACAATATAGAATATAAAATAAGTAATATTCATGAAATATAAACAACAGCTACAGCAGGTATCCCTGCAGAGCCTGAGAAGAGGCCAGTTTACAGGACATGGATGAGGAGTTGCTGTTGGAGCAAACGAAACCTAGCTTGACATTACGCACAGAATGTGCGCATGTGGCACAGTACCAAGGGCTTCAGTGCAGCAGCGGGTCCAGAGAGGAGCAGCACTGATGCATCAAAGCTGAAAATGTGAGACTGGCAAAAAGGAATTCCATCCATCCTGTTTTTCCAGGTTTTTTACACTAATATCCTTACAAATACAGCAGTAAGAGAACAACTGTGTCTTTACTTTTCTTTTTTCCTTCGCCATGTTGGGGATGGACAGCGTGGGCAAGAGGGCCACTTCATGGCTGTGGGCCGCACCCTCTGCCCCCCCGCCCACTCCACTACAGGCAGCAGGCATTAGGTAGCAATGTTAGCATGGAGGCCAAACAGCAGCAGTCAGCAAAGGGAAATGGGGCAGAGTACAAAGTAGAGTCAGTATTGATGGGACATAACGTTTCAAACGTTCCAAAGGTCAACTACAAGCTTATATAAGCTACTGTACATATGTTCTCCTCGCCACTATAATAGCTAAAATGGTGTTAAATACTAGGTTAGGAGTCTAAAACAGAAGTAAAACGGCTAAATGCACTGAATCCCCAAAGCTCTTGACGTGTGTACGTGTAACGACTGGTTCTTTGCCGATACCGGCGACTGCAAGAGGAGGGGGAAAGAAAGACAGGCCATCGCCAGCAGGTAGTGATTAAACATAAAACTTCTGGCCATAGGCTCCCCCGGGACTTCCACAGCCACTCCTCTGGCACCACGGCTGCCCTCCAGCTTTCATGCCGCACTTCTCCGCCGCCTCGTCCAGAGCCTCCCCCGAACTCGGGGGTCCGGCGCCGGCTGGCTGCACCTCCTGCGCCCAGTCTTCTCCAGTCTCCGCTCTCTCCACTCTCCACTTCCTTCTCTGTCTGCACACCGGCTTTTATCCTTCTGTGTCCAATTAGTCAGGGGAGGAGTCCTTCTCTCCAGGTGCTACCAATCAGTTCTTTAAAAGCCCCCACTAGCTTGGAGATAAAAACCAAGTTAAAACCACACAAAAACCCCATAAAAAGTATGCTAAAAACCAAGCCAGTGGACAGAAGTCCGGTCTCTGGCAGCACCCGTTAGCTCACCCTGTGACATACGCGCATTTCATGACATCCCCCGGAACAGTCACAGATTGTGAAGGGTCACAGATTTTGTTGTAACACCGGCCTCATAACTCATTTACATAGCTATCTGTAAACACTGATGGATGATCGGACTCCGATCAACGTAATAAAATGGACCACTCTGTTATGGAGCTGTATACGCTCCACCCACAGTCTTATATGGAGTTTGAAGTACATGCAGTACCACAGAGACCCCTGACAAGTAAGTAAATTAGCCAACAGGTCATAGGCTAAAAGTTAGCATTGAGCTGGGATATGGTTTTAATCACCGCTGTTGTCTGTCAATGAGGCGTTTTTATTACAGGAACTATGTCAGGTTTCAGAAGTGATCACCAAGAAAAAACGTTGAACACAACCACATTTTTCCCAACTTGCCGACTTTAGAGGGAAAACAAAGAAAAAAGAAGCTTTTCTTATGAGCTCTGGAGCAAACTTGTGTTAGCTGATGGTTGCCTGTCTCAGAGAAAGTCCTGATTACCAGCAGGCTGTTGGCTTCCCCCTCACAGAGAGAGGTTAGGATAGGTCAGGATTCTTGGAGTCTCTGTAACAAAGTGGGCGTCTTGCTACAATGCTGCGCACGCATATTTGTCGTTTCATGATTGGAGAAATGATTTCTACATAGGTATTTCTAAGGCAGTTGTTAGAAGGGAGCTACAGCTTGGACTAAAAATTCCTATAGATTCATATAGATTACTCAAATAATTATAAATCAAGAAAAATAATAAATATGGAGTTTTTATTAGGAAATAACACATTGTTAAAAGCTCATAAAAGTCCATTTTTCATGATAGGTCACCTTTTAGATAGCAATAGCAACTTTATTTATAATGCACAACTTTGTTGCACAACAACAAAGTTGACCAAAGTGCTACAGTTTAAACATAAGATAAGATAAAACAACATAATCATAACAAAATCAATGGAGTTAACTACCATAAAAAATATAAAACTAGAAAGCAGTTAAAACAAATCAAAACCAATCAAAATGTCAACATGTCATGTTGGGCCAAATGCCAAAGCAAAAAAATAAGATTTAAGAAGAGACTTAAAGTGCTGATGACACGACCTTAACTTCAAGTAACTTTGCCATACAACAACACAGCAAGACAAAATAAGTAGTTCTGTGCAGTTAGAAGTTATTCAGACATGTATGTATGTATATATACATATATATATATATATATATATATATATATATATATATACACTCAACAAAAATATAAACGCAACACTTTTGTTTTTGCTCCCATTTTTCATGAGATGGACTCAAAGATCTAAAATTCATTCCAGATAAACAATATTACCATTTCTTTCAAATGTTGTCCACAAATCTGTCTAAATGTTTGATAGTGAGCACTTCTGCTTTGCTGAGATAATCCATCCCACCTCACAGGTGTGCAACATCAAGATGCTGATCTGACATCATGATTAGTGCACAGGTGTACCTTATACTGCCCACAATAAAAGGCCACTCTGAAATGCGCAGTTTTGTCTCACAGAAAAATGCCACAGATGTCGCAAGCATTGAGGGAGCGTGCAATTGGCATGCTGACAGCAGGAATGTCAACCAGATCTGTTGCTCGTGCATTGAATGTTCATTTCTCCACCATAAGCCGTCTCCAAAGGCGTTTCAGAGAATATGGCAGTACATCCAACCGGCCTCACAACCGCAGACCACGTGTAACCACACCAGCCCAGGACCTCCACATCCAGCAGGTTCACCTCCAAGATCGTCTGAGACCAGCCACTCAGACAGCTGCTGAAACAATTGGTTTGCATAACCAAAGAATTTCTGCACAAACTGTCAGAAACCGTCTCAGGGACGCTCAACTGCATGCTCGTCGTCCTCATCGGGGTCTTAACCTGACTCCAGATCGTCGCCGTAACAGACTTGAGTGGGCAAATGCTCACATTCGATGGCGTCTGGCACGTTGGAGAGGTGTTCTCTTCACGGATGAATCTCGGTTTACATTGTTCAGGGCAGATGGCAGACTGCGTGTGTGGCGTCGTGTGGGTGAGCGCTTTGCTGATGCCAATGTTGTGGATCGAGTGGCCCATGGTGGTGGTGGGGTTATGGTATGGGCAGGCATCTGTTATGGGTGAAGAACACAGGTGCATTTTATTGATGGCATTTTGAATGCACAGAGATACTGTGATGAGATCCTGAGGCCCATTGTTGTGCCATACATCCATGAACATCACCTCATGTTTCAGCAAGATAATGCACGGCCCCATGTTGCAAGGATCTGTACACAATTCTTGGAAGCTGAAAATGTCCCAGTTCTTGCATGGCCAGCATACTCACCGGACATGTCACCCATTGAGCATGTTTGGGATGTGCTTGACCGGCGTATACGACAGCGTGTACCAGTTCCCAATAATATCCAGCAACTTCGCACAGCCATTGAAGAGGAGTGGACCAACATTCCACAGGCCACAATTGACAATCTGATAAACTCTATGCGAAGAAGATGTGTTGCACTGCATGAGGCAAATGGTGGTCACACCAGATACTGACTGGTTCTGAGTTCCCAGACCCCCAATAAAGCAAAAAAAAAATGCACATTTCAGAGTGGCCTTTTATTGTGGGCAGTATAAGGTACACCTGTGCACTAATCATGATGTCAGATCAGCATCTTGATGTTGCACACCTGTGAGGTGGGATGGATTATCTCAGCAAAGCAGAAGTGCTCACTATCAAACATTTAGACAGATTTGTGAACAACATTTGAAAGAAATGGTAATATTGTTTATCTGGAATGAATTTTAGATCTTTGAGTCCATCTCATGAAAAATGGGAGCAAAAACAAAAGTGTTGCGTTTATATTTTTGTTGAGTGTATATATATATATATATCAGGGGTCGCGTTAACCGAATATTTTCCGTCATTGACCGTTTTTTTTAAACGGTGACAGAAAAATCTGAAGGCCATCAGTCATTTTGACAGATTGAATTTACACTGCTGACCACTAGATGGCGAGTTAGCATATTGTCTCTCTTGATGCATGGCCTGTTGGGTTCACTCGGAAAAATGTCATGGCAGCTGAGTGTCCGAAGCTTCTTCAAAAAGCCCAATCGGTCTCCGCCGAGCAACATTTGTTGCTTAACCAGCAGTAACCAGCGCTTGACACCATTTCAGGCGTAAAACTGTCAGTGGTCAAACCGGCGTGGAAATGAGCGCACATCTGATCATAAAAATGATCTTATGACTGAATCCATGTGTGATTTATAAAATGTTCGTGTCTGACCAAACAACAGAATATTGGTCAGAAATGCACCATCATCTAGCTGTTTCTCCTGAAGCAGCAGCAGCGCTGACAGATGGAGGCTGGTCAGATCTGAGTCTGACCCGGACAGGAACATAAAAAACGATAACTTTTATTAGTTAAACTAAGAAACAGTCTACCGAATGAACACTTGTACAACGTTAATGTATAGATTAATTTATAGAAACGGATCTCCTCCACTCAACTCCGTGTCTCCTGGGAGCTGCAGTTACCAGCGCGTCTGCCCTTCTGGCTGCTCATAATGTTTATAAACTAGTATTTCTGTTATTTAACTTGTCAATAAAGTCTTGACAAGTTACAGCATCGTACAGATCCACACAGGTCAGGGTTGTGTTGCAAACTTTCTCTGAGTCTAAAGCAGCGTTTCCCGCTGGTCCGATGCATCTGCGCCTTTCTGCAGCCCGACTGTCCGTCTGCTTACAAGCAGCCGAGCTTTCTTTTCTTTATTCAGACATCAACAGTGAGATAATAAAGGCTGATTTATCTTGAAATTGTTGGCGATCAGTTGTCGCCTTCATCAGAAGTTATAACACTCTGCTGTTAAGATCATCTGGCTGGTATGAAACCTGCAGCTCCTGGAGACAGAAGACAGGAGGCGATCCGTCGTTTCTATTAAGTAATCTGTACCCTAAAGTTATAGTCTATAAGTGCTTAGTCAGCAGACTGTTTCTTAGCTTAGCTAATGAAAGTTATTTTTTCTTCTGTCTCTGTGCGGGTCAGGCTCAGATCCGACAGTCCGGGTCAGGCTTGGACCAGCCTCCGCCCGTCTGCGCTGCTCCTTCAGAAACAGCTGGATGAGGAGGGATTTCTGACGTAGATTCTATTGTTTGGTCAGACAGGAACATTTATGAATCACACGTGGATACAATAATAAGATCATTTTTATGATCAGATGTGCGCTCATTTCCACGCTTGTTTGATAACGCTGACTTTTATACGCCTGAAATAGCGTCTTAGCAACAAAAGTCACGTGTTCGGCAGAGACCGATAATGAATATAGTGTTGACAAAAGAGGTGAAAAAAGGAAGACTGATGCAGTGGAAGATGAGGGACAAAAAAGTAATCAGTCTTCGGCACCAACTAAGCAACCAAGCATTTAATGGAAAAATGCTACCGAATATGTCATTATTATATGTATATATTTTAATTAAAGTGACGGGTAAGAAATAGATTATGACTGAATTTTTACGACCCTGTCAGTCAAAATGATGGACAACGAAAAAGTCTAGCGCAACCTCTGATATATATATATATCCAATATTTAGGAGGCTCAGCTAAAGGCTGATAGCTTCTCAGTCGTGAAATGAGCCGCCATGTTGTGACGTCGGCGACGGTACAGAGTTGCGGTCCGCCCATTGACTTACATGTATAATCTAAGCCGTGGAAAACATGAAAGATGCTCCAGAACAACTAGATTGGAACTGGTTTGTGTGCTTGGATCATCAGCCAGTTCAGAAAAGTGTGATAATGCTGAGGAATTTGGGGAAATCACATTTCACAAGCTAGAACCCGAGTAGACCTGTAGCCAACTCCCTACAGTCTGTCTCCACCCTCAGGTCCACTGGTTCAGCTAAAAGCCTGCAAGACCACACAAAGGGAATTGGAACTGTAAGGAGCGACCCGGAACAACAAAAAACTATGGAGAGAAAATAGTCTCAATATGATTGTGTGTGTGTATTACAGAAGTTGTAAACTGTGTCAAATCATTTGTGTGTAACTTTGGGTAGTCGTGTGTAACTTTGAGTAGTTGTATGTGTAACTCATGATTTGTAAACCGTGTAAACCATTTTGTGTGTAACTTTGGGTACTTGCAAATATGTGTTTTTAATGCACACACAAATACTTAAAAGTTGTACACACAAAATAAATCTACACATTCACAAATTACAAAAATACACAAATATTAATATTTTACACACAAATTTTTTATCTTCAACCTCTCAAACTCAATAGTTGTGTGTTCAAAAAGGCTCCTGTCCATACAAATCCTGAAATACGTGTGCACGCATCCCCTGATATGCACACACAACACTGCTTTTACACACAAATCAGTTTACGCACGCTCGAGGGGTTTTGAGACTTTCTTCACGCTTCCGGCAGCCTGACAGATTTGTGCGTACATGGTGCGTTTAAGTGACGGTGGAAAGCTGGGTCATCTGGATTTTCATCGGATTTCTTCAGTTATTTCAAAATGGGGAAAGATGCTTTTAAAATTTTTTATAGAAGAATAATTCGATCTTCATTTTATTTATTTAGTCCATTTAATTCATATAAACAAACTTGTCTCGCTTCAAAGATGGATAAACAGATAAAGAGAGATAGAAAGACTGTATAACTGCTGAGACCGATGCAGCTTAGATAGCTTAGCTAGGCTAGCAGCAGACACGCCCTCGGACACCTGGCTGCACTACGGATGTAAACAACACTGAACTGGAGGATTCATTAGTTGGAAGTGAGTTTTTACACCGTTTTAAACTGTACTCAGTTGCCAGTCTGGAGAAGAAAAGAGGGATGAGATGATACCGTGCAGGGACAAACTTATCAGAGAAGCCAGGGGTCGGTCTTTGGCTAAATGGTCGACATGGAGCTCCGACGCCGCATGACTGCCTGCAGCTGCATCGCTGGACAGACCAAACTACCTGGTTTATGGTATCAGCGCTTAAACAAATGAACATTTCAGAAACTATAAATCTGTGGAAGCTCATGGACTCTCGATGGATGGCTGGATGCAGATCTGTTCACGTCTCCACCGTAGGACCGGGACAACGCGGTGGTCGCTGTAAAGGTAAGCTAACCTGGCTGTAATCAAGTGAAGCCATGATGGCATTTAAGTGTTAGTTTGCTTGTTTTGCTCCGTTCATATAAACTGTGTATGGAGGATTTGTGTATTATAGTTTTGTAGGGTGGGGGGAGCTAATATTTATATTACAGGAGCCTCAAAGAAATGAAAACGTTCTAATTATTCTACCTCTTTCGTTTATGACATAGTTACTTAAATATCAAGCAGTTATTAAGCATATGGTTTAAGGTGTATTCAGCTCCTCTGACCACGGAAATAAACTCATCAGTCTGTCATCAGCCTGGAAACCAGAATCTGGAATAACAGATATCCTTCCGTTAAGCTAAATATAGAAAACAGGTAAACACTGTTGTAAACTGCTGTCTGTCTGTGATGTCTGCAGGTCTGACTGACACACCACACAAGCCCTGGACCATCATCCAGCCATCAGGAGCCGCATCATCACGTCACTGCACATGTATGACCAGGATGGTGGAGAGATGCAGACATGCTGCAGCGATGCTGTTAAAGCTGGAAGTGGTTGTCAGATGCAGGAACAACAACAGTAACTGGACTGTCTGCATTCTGGATGATAGGTCACACATCAGTGAGGTGGGGGCAGAAGCAGGACATAACATAGACTTTAGCACTGCAAAAGCTGAAGAGAAGAACTTGATGAACTTCTGGATGGCAGAAACACGCCTGCTCTAAGAACTGATGATGAACAGATGTACATTCTGGACTTCCACTCAGGATCAGTGGACTTCACTGACAGAACTGCAGAAAGTTTCCAGAAAAGCTGCAAGTCTGTCCAGTCTTCTTGTTGCACAATATCTTGTTACAGTGTTGAAATGACCAAGCAGAGATTTGCACTTATCTCCCTGCAGGACTTGCCATGTCAAGTGGGGCATGTTTATTTGAACATATTTTACCACAAGTTCAGTGTTTTCATTTATAATACACGGCATGCACATATTTACTCTATAAGCACTTTGTGTTGCATTTTAATGGTATAAAAAAAGTGCTTTATAAATAAAGCTTGATTTGATTTGATTTGATTTAATCATTATTTTATTGCTTTGCTATTTTAGCTGTCCACCACTGTGCTGCCACTGGTTTCATGGTGAATTTCAATGTAAGAAAAATGACATTCCATAGAATAGTCGGAACTGCCAAGATTTTAATTTGGTGAACAGATCTAATATTTCCTGTTCAACGTTTAAAGATTCAAGTCTTTTCATACAGGTAGTAGATAAACCAACTACAATAACGAGAACAGATGGGAAGTGCTGAATCTTCATTGGTCTCCATTAAAACTTCTGACCAACAGAGCACACTTAAGACCTCTCTAATTTGATTTGATCAAAGTTTTTATACAATCTTTTCATAATTACTTTCAGGCCTGGCTTAGGCATTTTAGTTCTTCTAGCGAGTATCGTTGCCAGTATATAGTGGTCGCTACGGCCAACAGATACTGATATAACTTCTAAACATAGTTCAGCTACATTAATAAAAACAAGATCAATGCAAGTTTTGCTTCTTATTCTTCCCATCTGTTCTCGTTATTGTAGTTGGTTTATCTACTGCCTGTATGAATCCACACGCAATTGCCACACACTGAAACTTATTTTTCAATGGACATGTTCCCTGCCAATCTATGTTCAGATCCCTATTAGGTAAGTCTCAAAGCCGCAATTGGTTACGTTGGAAAACATTTCACACACCATGTCAAGATCTGAAAAATTTCCGGTCAGTGGTTGATAACAGCAACCTATTAACAAAGGTTTTAAGTGAGATAAATGAATCTGCAAACATAATGCTTCTACTTCCAACAGCATTAAATCATTCCTGATTTTTATTAGCAGATGATCCTGAATAAAAAGAAGCAAGTCCTCCTCCAAAAGCATTTCTGTGTTTTCTAACTACATTACATCCTTGTATTTTTTATCACCACCGTAAACTAACACTAGTTATTTATGTGCTTAAGGGAGGCAAAGAAGAGCCAAGAGGAATTCAAAAATGTATTTGGTATACTTTATTCATTTTAAGTCATTCTACAAAAACAGACTAAACTTACACATTTACTGCAGACATAGTATGAAATAGTATGACACAGTTTACAACTTCTGTAATACACACACACAATCACATTGAGACTATTTTCTCTCCATAAAAAACAGACAACAATCCCAAAAAAGAGTTTGACATACATTAGAGCCAGGCGTGACAGAAATGAGGCACTCGTCCCCCTGTGTTAGCTCGCAGCTAACAGCCGCCGCAAGCTAGCCGCGGTAAATAATTAGCCTTTAAAAAATGAGAAGATAGCAACTGACATGGTTCCAGTGGAGTTTTAAATAGTTCCCGTTTATAAGGATGAAGATGGAGGAAAGGATGCATCTTTGGAAAAAGCTGGAGGAGATCTGATGACCGGAGACATCCTCATATAACCGAGCAGCAGCTCTCTGCCGATAGCAGGAGCTGTATGACCGATGTGATGAAGCAACGATGGATGAAAAAGAAGATTTCCGAGGAGATGATCGCAGTTTCATTGTGTTAGAAGTCTCAACACGCTGGTTTCTGAACTTTCAGTAAACAGATGCTCTAGACGATCAGAGAGGTCCTGTTGCTGCCTGTTTACCGGTGAGTACGACTCACAGGTACGACCTCGATCTGCTTTTCCTTATCCTCTTCAAAATAAAATCAGAATCTGTAGAAAACAGGCCCGGATTTAGACAGCCCCACTAGGGGGTGCAGGTAGAACATCAGAGGGGCAAGCCGAAAAATTTGGGGGGTGTCAAATCCCCCCCCCCCAACCCCTAAAATGCATAGAAAACTATACTAACTATGCTATCATCATATCAGTACATCTATCCATATCTGTCTCTCTTTGATCCATTTGATTTGTCTTGTAGGTTTTATGTTGTTTGCTCTTCCTGACACTAACCTCTGCATTTACCCGGGCTTGGGACTGGCACAAAAAGGACACTGGCTTGTGTCTGTTGAGGCTGCATTTATCTTTTTGCATGTGTGTGTATTTTTTTTTATTTACATTTCAAATGTGTCTGTCTGTGTGTCTGCCATTTTTATTTCTTTAGTTCTTTACACAGTATGGCTCATATCAGTCATTATACCATCAGCCGTCTGCTTGCAAAAGTCCAAACAGACCTAGGTGTGTTGTGTCCTGTTGAGGCTACATTTATCTTTTTTTTAATAATTATTTTTTGTGTATTTTTTTACTTTTTAAATCTGTCTATCGATCTGTCCTGTTTTATTTCTATCTTTTTTTCTTTTTTGTGTATTTTTTGTCATTTTTATTTCTTTAGCTCTTTACGCAGCATGGCTCATATCAGTCATTATAACATCAGTTGTCTGCTTTTCTGTGTTAAAGTCCTAACAAATGCGTCCATATTTACGCCTGTTGTTATGGCCTTCTTTGAGCCAGAGTAACTTAATTTTTCTCACATGCAGCATTGTGCAGTGGAAGGGGGAAAGCACGAGACAAAGTGGAGAAAGAGCTCGCGCATGATTAGAATGGTTAGAATTTGTGGCGAGTCGAGGAGCAGCGATAATTCGCTCGCTGCTGCTGCTAATGCCGCAGCACTGCTACTGGCAGCTTCGCTGTGCTAGCTTTAGCAGACCAGAGGAAAGTGAAGCGACACACCCTTCCTTTGTATCTACCAATCAGTAGCTACTTAGCGAGAGGAGCTGGGTTTCCATTACCCTTTTTTGAAAAATAAAAGCGATATTTCTTAAGTTTCGAAAAAGTACAATTGCGATATGCAGGTGTTTCCATTGAATGGTATAAGCCGTAATTCTCGTAAAATCCCGTCCCGCGAGACTCTACTTTGAGGAGGATGGAGATATAAACATGTTGTTTTTGAGCTGCTCCTCATCAGGAGATGAAAACAGCGGATGATGATTCAGAGGTAAAGTCCGTGTGTACGGAGCCTCTGATCACATCAGCAGGAAAAACACTCGTGGCGACTTCCAGAACAGACGCCCGAAACGTATCAACTTCTGGGGTGTGGATGTCTGGCCACTTTTATCGGCACCAGTTCCTGACCGATGTGGTAAAATAGCCGTTGATAAGAAGGCGCAGTCATACGATGTAATCCGTGGTTACATTTTATTAAATCCTGGTCACATATAATTAACATGAACGAGATAACCGAGTTGTGAGGTTACAAATGTGTGGAAATGACATAAACAGCTCGTGTCCAGTCGGTAATACATGAAGAACTTAAGCCATCTGTAAAATGTCTAAATGAACTCAGCTTGCTGAGTTACGGCGATTTGGGGATTTTTCATATATGTGACTAACTAAACTTCCCCCATCACTCCGATTCCACAGTTAATGCTTGTAAATGATAATATTAATCATAATTAAGGAGGAATAACTGGATTTTAACCCCCCTACGTCACTCCTGATGGCGAGTAATTGCGACAAAACAAATTGAAACGTCTGGATTTACGCCTCATGAAAGGGTAAAAACTTTTGCGATATTTGAGAGCTTTTTCAAAATGTAGGTGTTTCCATTAGCGGTTTTTAATTGCGATATTTAGGTTTTGTGCAAATCCAGGTGTAATGGAAACCTAGCCAGGGAGAGAGAGAGAGAGAGAGAGAGAGAAAAGAATGCTGACCATTTCCCTTGAAATAATTTTTCAATTTGGGATTTTTGCATGCCATCATGTTTGGGGGGGCAGTCATGGCATTTAGGGGGGCATTGCCCCTCCTTGCCCATGCCTGTATCCGGCCTCGGTAGAAAACCTAGATAAACTAACGCTGAACTTACGAGCTTTTAACCATTAACTGTCAACACAATTTAAAGTTGTACTTCCGTGGTTATTTCATTAATATTTCTGTGTTCTCCATTATTATTGAATGCATTCTGCATCGTTTCTGTTTAAAAAAACCTTCTGGTATCTTTGTATCCAGCTGTATTTGTATACTAGAAGAGAGGCTTGTGGTCCAACGGCAGCTTTTCCGGGTCCTTCTCATGAATTTCCGTCTGATTGGCTGGCTCCCATCAGTGTATGAAGGAAGCTCCGCCCTCCGCTCTTATTTCGCCACAGACAGGAAATAGAGCCGACAAACAAGTTTGTTCCGTCATGCTAACAAACAGTTAGCTAATTAGCTTCTCAACTCCGAGGCTACAGTCGTGCCGTCTTTACTTCTAGTGTGTAGTGGAGGGTTACCTGCCTTCCAATGGACAGATAGAAACCCCACGTGGGATACGCTATTTGCAATGTGACGTAGAAGTGTGAGGCTGTTCCCGATTCGCTCTTTGCTTTTATTGTTTCTGTGATGAGGAAGCACAGCCGACTGGGGGGAACGCAACGCTAGCAAGTCAGCATGTGTAAGTAAACAAGGGGAAACCCTCCATATTTCAGAAGGAGCAAGTTAAACGGGTTTTCAGTGGAAGGAGGCCTTTAAAGGCTGAGTCGTTACTGTTTTTCTGTAAAACTAGAAAAGGAGCTTAAAAACCGCAATGAAGCCACTTGCAATGTAAAATGAGCAGTGAAGAAGAGTACTCTCCGTTCTCTCGCAGACGTCATATCCGGTTTCGGCTCACAGCGCCACAGTCTGGTCAGAAAAGCAGTGATGTTTTCTAATAACTCATCTATGCAGCTGCGCTTGTTTATGTTACATAGATCATCATGAAGGATGTTTTGGTCTATAAAACATGGCAAAAAATGTCAAAAACGTGTCATCTGCACTTTAAAAGCTGTTAAAGAAGAGGCCTGTCAGATGTGCAATGGCAACTTATTCCAAAGTGTAGGTGCAGCAACCGTGAAAGCCCGGTCCCCTCTGAGCTTCCTACTGGCCCTGGGCACAACTAGGAGGAGCTGGTCAGCCGACCTAAGAGATCAAGAGGGAGTGTAGGGGCAAAGGAGCTCAGAGAGGTACTGAGGGGCAAGACCGTTCAGGCACTTAAAAGCAAATAGTTTAAAATGGATCCTAAACTGCACAGCCAGCCAATGAAGAGAGGACAGAATTGGGGTGATGTGCTCATGCCTGCGTGTGTGCCAGTTAAAAGACATGCAGCTGCATTTTGGACAAGCTGTAGTCGAGAAATGCAAGACTGACTCATCCCGAAGTAAAGTGCATTACAGTGATCCAGCCGGGTCGTTACAAAGGCATGGATTAGAGTTTCAAAGTGCTTACGTGCTAAAAGGTGTTTTATTTTGGCCAGTTGCCTCAGATGAAAAAAGCTGGCCCTGAGAACTGAGCGAATCTGGCTTTCAAGCTTTAGCTCAGGATCCATTTTAAAACCCAAGTTTACAATCTCTGACTTGGAAAACACCTTCAGATTGTCAAGAACTACAAGAGGAACACCAGTAGGATCGAGTCCAAACACCATCATCTCAGTTTTTGAATCATTAAGATTAAGAATAGGTAGATAAGAAATTTATTTCCAGTTTACAAAATTACTGCATGTTAGGAAAATAGACTTTAAAAGTATATTTTCATGTTTTCATGTTCCTTTCTGCGGTTATCACCATCAGGTTGCAATTACATCGCTTATAACTGAAAACATAGTTTGAGCTCAATCCGAACAGTAAAATAATAAACCGTTTTTATTGTCTGGTGGAGCAAAACTAAATCAATCTTTTGAAAAGCTACATATGAAAGGTGAATCGAACCTTTTTTCTCTTGACAGATTTAAAGGTTTTGAAATAAGCACACTGGGCTGCATGTTGCCAGAAGGTGGCGGTACAGGCTGGGATGCTGGTGGTTATAATTCAGTCAACTTTGCTGTCCAAGCTGGCAGCAAACCTACAGGAAGTAGTTGTAAGCAATGCTGTTAAACTTGATATCAGCTCATTACCAACGTAGCACAAGATCTGCACTGGTACAGACACCAATTTGTTTTTCTTCTCTCCTTTTAAGTCATGTATTTTCATGAAGAGGAGATCAGGGCGTCATGACATACAGTATGAAGGGAATACATCATTAATAAACCTAATACTTATTCATTTTCATAGCTACTAAATAATTTTATGAATTTTGCTTTCAGGTGTTTATTTATTTATTCATACATTAAATTATTTATATGCTTATAAATAAATGTCCAAAACATGTCCATGTTAAACCCTGCAACAGATTTTAGAGAATTTTTTTATGGGATAAAAAAAACAAACATACTTTTTCTTGGGAGAACAGGCTGAATTTGACTAAATCTGTCCAAAATTACTATTCGTCAGCAAATCTTTTAAAACTCCTTCTTTTTCTGGTATTTGCGAGACAACAATAATTATAATTGTAATAATACTAATAATTATATTTCTCCTCTTCATGACTATTTTTAGCTTATTACTTTATAAACCAAGCTCACACAATTACTTTAAAAATCATTGAATCAATAACTGCAATTTGCTGATTTTTCTTGGTTTTTAGCTTTTTGTCCCAAAGTTTTGTGTCCGAGGAAATGTCCATTTAGGTCTCCTTTAGGTTCCTGACCAGTAGAGGAGCAAAACGCACTCTGAATTTTTATTCTCATCATGTTAGTGTCATTTTTGTTTTTACCAGTGTCAACACTGGTAATGACGATTTAGATATTTATATTGCCCACAATTTTGAGGAAAAAAGCAAAAACTGTAGCTGACATTTTAATGAGGAAATGGAGAGAGCCTTTCTTCATGAATGAATTCCAACCTTGGAAATACTAGTTTGTAGGTTCAGACAGAAAATGATCTGGTTAGTTTTGTCTCTCCGATATTTACAATATTCTCTAAGTTGATCTCTAACATGCATCAAGTATTCTTCAGAACCAGCTGAAATCACCTCAAATGAAATTTTTTTTTTTTTTTAGTGTGACTGGCCCCGGTTACATGATGTTGTTTAATACAGAATTAATTGCTCCGATTTAAACAATTGTCCTTTGTACGCAGAAACAATAACTCATAATTAAAGGTTTACATGAAGAGGATTTATTACCTCTGCAAAGGAGGGAATGATTTCAGTAGCATTGGTTCGTCCGTCCGTTTGTCTGCCAGCAACTTTATGGAAAAAGTTCAGGACGGATTGACCTGGAATTTTCACCAGCCGTGTGTTTCAGCCCAAAGATGAACCCATTAAATTTTGGTGTTGATCCGGATCACCTTCTGGATCCAGGAATGTTTTGAAGGATTCTTTATCATTGTGAGATCGGCCATGTTGATGAGGCGTGAGTGCCCCCTTGTGGCAGAAGTGTGCAGCTGCGCTGAGCACATGATGTCAGGAAGTAGAAATGAAACTTATGAGCAGCAGTGAGCACGGGGAGAGAAGACTGTTGGACAGACTGCTAGCAGGTGAAGATGGTGAACTGTGTGCATCTGTGAAGAACTGTAAGTAACTAGTTGTATTTCTGCCTGCACAGGATGTTTATTTAGCCTTTAATGTTATTTAGCTGATGTGCTTATTCAGAAGTGTTCCTCCATTTACCAAGTGCCTTTTTATGCTATTAAGCTAGCTGACCTGTTACATGCCAGTTGCTGTAACTGTTAGCCTCGAACACATATGCATGTTTAGTCCGAACTGTAAGGGATTTATTAGTAATAATTAATACCTTGAATGTGTTTTCTTTGTATTTGGCTTTGTATTTCTGTGTTTATAGACCACACTCACTTCCATTCAGGCATCCACCTTAACTAGCCTGGAGTTCCTCACCTGTAAGCCTGTCGTTTGTTGCATTACTGTGCTGTTGTGATTAAGAGTGACCAGTAAAGACAGTTAACTGTACAGTACAAGCGAGTCCTGTGTGTTCTGACCGACAACCCCATGGTGAACATCAAACCTCCTTACCAACGCCTAAACAGTCTTACATCAACATCACCCTAACAGGCCAAATTTTGGAAATTTTTCCATATAACCTCTCCACACAAATGGCTCAAGTGTTTGGTAAAAAATTACAAGAAAGGATCTCAATGAGTTCTATAATGTTTCGAAAGCTGATCAAGATTCAGAGAAAATTCAGGATGATCTAGAATACATAAAAAATATGGGAGTTGAACTGCTTGGCGGCGGTCTGCGTTCTCCAAGTGCTTTTCTAGTTTTATTTGGAATCAAGAGGAATAAACCATCTACGTAGTTCGAAATTGTCGTTTTTATCCAGAAAAAGGAGTTCACATGTTTTTTTTAAAAAAGCGGAATTAGCTTTTTTAAATACCATCTAATGACTGAAGTGACCTCTCTGCGCGCGTACATGTGCACACACAGACTCACAGCACTTCCTTGATTCACTGCCTCGCCATATGATGATGTGATTGTCTGAATATGTGCTTTCTTGTAACTGTGTGTTTTTTTGTATCCCAATTGTCCAGCTGTGTTGGTGTAGAGTTTGGATACCTGTTTTTTCCTCACCTACCCATCTGTCCTCATGTTCACGTTTTCCATATCTGCAAAGGTGCGCCTGGAGTGGCTGCGTGGCCTCAGTCTGCCTGATCCTGTTTGTGTTTATATGTTCCGTTTGTTTGTCTTGGATGGGTTGTACTGAAATATGAATTTTGCCTCGGGGATCAATAAAGTATTTATCTTTATTCGAAATTAAAGAGGAATCAAAAATCTCATGTAAACATGGCCAATGAAAATCATTTTTTTCCCCACTCAACTTTTTGTCTTTATATCTTCTCATTGAAAGCAAAGGGCAAACTCTGCTGGAGAAAAGTGAAGGCCAGAAGTAACTCAAAAAATTGCAGTTCTCTCTTCATCCACTAGGGGTTGGCTCCAAAACAGAGACAATCTCCATAGACTCTAATGTTAAAAAGACCAATTTTATAGCAGAATTAAACTTGTTTACAGCAGAAATAAAGATGTTTACAGCCTGGTTCAAAACATCATTTTAGGTTTAATAGGTCAAGTTTACCTTCATGTCAACTGTGAGGGCAGTGAATTTTTTTTATAAGTCATCCATTTAGATATTATTTTCAAATCTTGAAATTACACATAATTGGGGATGTGTCCTTTTAATTGACAGGCGGCAGACCGGGTGCTAATTTAAGCTGTGGCGGGTCCCTGCTTGCTCCCAGGAAGGCCTCAGAATGTAGCAGAGTTGCCCAACGGTGGCTTTTAGCTGGGGAGCTGACCGTGTCTTGCTTTTAAAATTCCTACCTTCATTAGTTCCTGTTCACTTCGGATTAGCATTTGAGTAGTGCATTTGAATGTAGCTCTCTTTCCCCCTGCCTGTAATTCGATCTTTCGTGTTGTTTTGGTGTGTTCGGGACGTTTCTAGGTGATTTCTGTTTATATCGGCAGCCAATGACAGAGCTAAGGGCATGACGCTGTGTGGGAATAAGCTCACGATTGGAGCAGACGCCAGTCACTCAAACTCTTGAAGGAAAAAACAAAGAAAGAAAGAAAAAATGGCAAAAAAAAACCCTGATATACGCATCTAGCAGCAAGAAAGTGCTATTACGTCACGATTTAGGCCCTAGTTACAGAAAAAATTAAACTATTTTTAAACAACCCCACTCATACGAAAAAAGTTCAGGCTCAGGATTTTTATTTGCTTTAAGCCCTGTATTTCTAATAGTTCCCTCACCACAGGGCCAAAAATACAGCTCCACACAGCTGTTTGTGGGGCTGTAAATTCCTAACTCACAGTCCAAAATGTGTACATACAACCTTTGCAAGTGTAAAGGGATTGAATGCTATGTTTTCATATTTTTTTATTAATATCCATATATATATATATAATATATATATATATATATATATATACAGTATATACTGTATATCCTCACTGGTTCATGGTGGTGTGGCTACAAATGTAATTCCAATCGATTTATATCAATCAAACAGGGAACCGGCCAAGAAGATTGAGCCATTTCACAGACCAGGGGATAGACATCACTACCGCCTTAACTCAAGCCCCTATTTCCACATCTTATTGCAAGAGAGAATACTGATTAAAGCCATCATCTTCAGACAGGTGCTCTTATAGCCATCATCCATTCCCATTAGGTTTCAGTCACATGGTTGAATTTAATCGCACCCACAGATCCAAGTCCACAACACAGGTCTGTAAGAAGGTTACCTTACAGCATTGATGCGTGCACTCACCTCACTGAGATCTAGGCCCGTTCAGACAAGTCAGGAGCTCATGGTGGTGCACTGAAACATCCGCCTTTCATTCTTCTGCACGTATACAGCGATGAGAGATACAGTTGAGGTAATTGGACTTCATTAAAGCAAAACAGAGGGATACATGATGAAATATGCTTACCCATGCAGGTGTTCCCTGTGGATACAACATGGGTGCAATGTAAATACGTTGTTGTCTGCACTTGAAATGCATGAGATAACGCAGCTCTCTGGGGTGAAGTGTGTGGAAAAGAAAATAGAAAGAATCAGAGTTTCTGCAGAGTAAAAAAGTTGAGAAAACAGCTGAATTTTCACACAAGTTTCGATTCATCGGTTCAGTCTGCAGGGTACGCAGTTGCTTTTATGTAATGTCCTTTTATGCGGTTTAAGATGCATTCAGTTTCTTTTGAACATGTTCTCACACGGTCCGATTATACTTGATAGAAGGGTTAGAATACGACCGTCGTTGTATTTATTTATTGTGCTCATTGTTCTCTGTTGTTTGTGTCAAAGCAATCATCTGTGATGATTTAGATGAATGAAATGAATAGTTTATTAATCCCAGAAGGGAAATTCAGTTGACTGCATGTTCCTCATCTCCTCACACAACAAACATTTAAACCCGGTTGGAACCTTCCTTTGTTGAGCAGATTGTTGTGTTTTCTCCTGAACCTTGAAAGATTCCCAACTTACCCACAGACTGTTAATGAAAATGGAAAGCAGGGAAATGGTGCATGAATGTGAGGGGCCAGAGGGGGTTTTGACGACAGGAGGCATAAACAGGACTCTGCCTCCATCTGCTGGGCAAATACAGAACAAACTTGTTTCGAGTATCAACATGACAGAAACAGCTTGAAGTGGTGTCGTTTGGTTCTTATTATTGATGCTGTTATGATGTCAGAAAAGCCCATAACAGAACAGTTTTTTTTAATGAATGTTACTTTAAAACCCATCTTATCATTGCATGTATTCAGCAAGGTGTTGGAAACATTCCTCAGAGATTTTGCTCCATATTGACATGACAGCATCACACAGATGCTGCAGATGTGTCGGCTGCACATCCGTGATGAGAATCTCCCGTTCCACCGCATCCCAAAGCTGCTCTACTAGATTGATTTCTGGTGACTGTGGAGGTCATTGGAGTACAGTGAACTCAAGAAACCAGTCTGAGATGATTTGAGTTTTATGACATGGTGCGTTATCCTGCTGTCGTAGCCATCAGAGGATGGGTACACTGGGGTTATAAAGGGATGGAAATGGTCAGCAACAATACTCAGGTAGGCTGTGGCGTTGACATGATGCTCAATTGGTACAAAGGGGCCCAAAATGTGCCAAGAACATATCCCCCACACCATTACACCACCACCACCAGCCTGAACCGTTGATACAAGGCAGGATGGATCCATGCTTTCATGTTGTTGATGCCAAATTCTGACTGTTGCAGCAGAAACTCATCAGAGCAGCAATGTTTCTCCATCTTCTATTGTCCAATGTTGGTGAGTCTGTGTGAATTGTAGCCTCAGTTTCCTGTTCTTAGCTGATAGGAGTGGCACTTGGTGTGGTCTTCTGCTGCTGTAGCCCATCTGCTTCCAGGTTGGATGTGTGGTGCATTCAGAGATGCTCTTCTCCATACTTCGGTTGTAACAAGTGGTTATTTGAGTTACGGTTGCCTTTCTATCAGCTGGAACCAGTTTGACCATTCTCCTCTGACCTCTGGCATCAACAAGGCATTTGTGCCCACAGAACTGCTGCTCAGTGGATATTTTCTCTTTTTCAGACCATTCTCTGTAAACCCAAGAGATGGTTGTGCGTGATGATCCCAGTAGATCAGCAGTTTCTGAAATACTCAGACACCAACAACCATTGGTTCAAAGTCACTTAAAGGGGAACTTCTTTTTTTTTTTTCAATCTGGAGCTATTTTCTAACCTGAAATACATTCCTTTACTCATCCAGACAGTTTTGGTGCAACTTGAATTCCTTCAGGAGATATTTAGATCCACTCCAGATCAGCGTATGTCCGACATAATGGAAGTGATGGGGCAACTGCGTGCAGCCTCAAAATAAGGCATTATCTGCCACAGACTCCTTCATTTCACAAATGTGTTGATACAAAACGAAACATTTGACACCAAATTTATTCAAATAGGCCTTGTGGTTGCAGAGATACACTAATTTTAATTGAAGTATGCAATTTTGAGAAAAAATGGGCTTGGGGTTAATTTTCCTTCAGTTCTAGTATAAAATGTTCTTTAGAAGTGAAAGTTTATTGGCCTTTGAATGGGTGTTGTCATCATTATTATGACATTATCGTTATATTAGTTGAAATTGGTCTCAAAATAACATTGTCGTTTAGCACAATATTTTCTGAAACAGTTAAGTGCACAGCAAAATTTGTTATCGTGACAGGCCCATGTTTGACTCCAATAAACACGCTTATCAAAGGATTTAATAATTCCCGGTGAGGTTTCATCCCTTTTTCTTTTTTTTCCATTTTCCACTGTATTTTAACAATTTTTAGCCAGACAAAACAAAATGTAACCAGGCAACAGTGGTTGTATATAGATGTAACAGGAGAGCATTCCTAACAAGATCCTTCCCCATCATGCAGCACGGTGTAACATCCCATACAGTTTTCTATGCACACACGAGTCCTAGAGCGAGATCTGGAAAACCGCATGCTTTATTTTTACTGATTTGAAAACCTGGTGGTCATTAAGAAGAAGACATAGTTAATAGCTGTGGTTTTGTGTTGTCAGTGTTTCAGTATACCTAGAACCTTGAAGAAGATGATGGTTCTGATGAAGGAGCATTTCACAGGAGCATCTTTAGCTCATGGTTTGTTTCCAGGTTTTTATTTGCTCACAGCAAGAAATGTTTTCTTTGTTATTCTGTGAAAACATGAACAGCTGCTTTCGGGAGCTCTGTGGCCAAGAAGGCTCTTTCCTCAGAAAAAACAAGTTCAAAGGTCAGTGCTGATCCAAGCCAGACTCCACTACAGTTCTCTAACATTTCTATTAGAGGATGTTGTCATCCATGTGACTAGTGTTGTGTCATTAAGTAAGGCATGGCATTTGCACAGCGTGGAGCACTAGATTCCCACGCTGATGCCGGCGCTTGCTGAGGAAATCCACTGCATCCTGGAATGTGGTAATATAGGAAGTTGGTTGACATCACATTCAGTCTAAATAAAATGACAAAAGAGTATTAAAAACCCAACAAAGTCAGCCTCTAAAAGCATGAAATGCTGCAAATGTAGATTTATAAACGGCAACATAAACCTCATAAACATCAATCTGTAATATCCTATCCAAACATAATCACTTACAGCATAAAATGTTTATTTTTTCAAATAAACAACAAAGGTTTTAATCCCCTAGAGCCTTAGACATTTAAATCAATACTAAATTAAACAAATCTGCTAAAAATGTCTCCCCAGATGCGTTTTAACATTTGTTCATGAAACAAATTAATATTTAGAGATCAATCCAAATATCAAAGTGTTTACAAAAGAAATAACAACATAGTTTCTCGACAAATGATGCACTTCTGAGGCGATGAATCCTCATTTTATTTTCTGTCAAGCATCCCTGATTTGTGGCTCAAGACAACAGATATTTCTTGCTCATTTCAGCTGAAAGAAAGAGTTTGAGGAGACAAAAAAATCTTATTATTCTTATTTTGCATGGTTTAAAAGTAATTGTATGGCCATAAAAAGAAATGGAAGAGGAAATGTGAAAATCCTGGTAACTGCGGAGGCTTTTTTTGAAGGCATACAGTACGCTGGGTGCAACAGAGAACTGCATACAGTCATTGGTGTGACCCTGTATACCTTCCCCACAGTCAGTACGCAACTGATTGTGTAGTTTTAGTCATCTTAATCCCATGCAGGTGTTTGTAATGAGCAGAAAGTTTGCCATTATGACTCACCGTAGCCTCAGACAGTCCGCATCACTGAGCCTCTACAAGCCAGCAGAGCATCGGTTGCTATGTGGGTGGATGTCTCACACTGGCATCTGACGGCCTTGAGAGGGGCTTTAAAGCATTTGTGCAGATTGTTGTGCTGCTGTTTCCTATGCCTGCGATCGAAGATGGCGCATAGTGGAGCTCTCATTTTGCTTAAATTAGTGGGCCCTGTCTGCACAGACATTTCCAACATAAACTGAGAAATAATCACACAGATGGAGAAGAATCGCCTGATAACTTCAGTGTAAATTATGTAAAATATTAGTCTTATCTGTGACACATACCTGCTGACCTTTGTCAGTCTTTGTGACTGCAGGGTTTTTAGCTTGAGATATTACATTGTCTGGGGTGTTTGTTTTTATTTTTTTAAAAAACCTTTGGGGTTCCTTTTGGGGGAAAAAGTTTAAAAAAAAAATTTATAACAGCAAGTTATGTTGTGGGTCTTACACAGTAAAATGTGTAACGCCTAACCCTGTAAAGCCTGACATAAAAAGAATAAAGAGAAATAGGCTATATTTTATTTCAACTTTTTATTGGACCTTTAATCAAAATCTGAGATTTTTTCATGCAGGTTTGGAAACTGTGCTACTTAAGAGCAGAGACACACCGGGCAGACTGCCGACCGTCGCGGTTGTCGCCATAAAATGGGGTTGGGTTGCTCAGTCGGCTTCCGTCTCGCCGGCGTTAGAAAAGTGCCCAAGAATACATCAAGATGACTCCAGACCTACCTTCTGCACATGCACAAAATATAATACCTCCCAGCTCCCTGGACTCTTCCATCCCCCCAGCCCTGAGCCCTGCCCACCCCTCTCCTTTACAACAGCACAGGTGAGAACAGAGCTCAGGAAGATCAAGGCCAAGAAAGCTGCTGGGCCAGACGGCATCAGCTCCAGGCTCCTCAGGTCCTGTGCAGATGACCTGTGCAGAGTTAAGGAGCATGTCTTAAACCTGAGCCTCAAGCTGAGGGTGGTACCACAGCTCTGGAAGACCTCCTGCGTGGTACCAGTGCCTAAAACTTCGCACACCAGAGCTCAGCAGCTACAGGCTGGTGGCTCTCACGTCCCATCTAATGAAGACACTGGAGAGACTGATCCTAGAACACCTCCGTTCAACGGTGGGAGCCCACATGGATCCACCGCAGTTCGCCTACCAGCCTGGGATTGGAGCAGAGGATGCCGTCATCTTCCTGCTACATTGTGCTCTGGCTCACCTGGAGAAGCCCGGCAGCTCTGTGAGAATCATGTTTTTTTAATTCTCCAGTGCCTTCAACACCATCCAGCTGGTGCTTCTGAAAGCCAAACTGGAGAGGGCTGGGGTGGACCGTCATCTGGCCGAGTGAATCCTGCATTATCTCACAAACAGGCCCCAGTTTGTGAGATCCCGGGACTGTGTGTCTTACCTCCTGACCTGCAGTGTGGGGGCCCCCGAGGGGACTGTCTTTGCCCCCTTTCTGTTCACCCTCTACACTGCAGACTTAAGACACAACACGGACGGCTGCACTCTGCAGAAGTTCTCAGACGACTCTGCGATCGTTGGTCTGATCACCGAGGACGACGACGTGGAGTACCGGGGACTGACGCAGGACTTTGTGGACTGGTGTCTGCAAAACCACCTCCTGATCAACGCGGGGAAAACCAAGGAGATGGTGGTGGACTTTCGCAGACACCGGTCTGCCGGACCCTCACTGGTGAACATCCAGGGAACGGACATTGGGAGAGTGGACTCTTACAAGTACCGGGGTGTTCACCAGAACAATAAACTGGACTGGACTCACAACACCGAAGCTCTGTACGGGAAGCGTCAGAGCCGGCTCTACCTCCTGAGGAGACTGCGGTCTTTTGGAGTGAAGGGGGTCCTCCTGAGGACCTTCTATGACTCTGTGGTGGCATCAGCCGTCCTGTACGGCATGGTCTGCTGGAGCAGCAGCCTCATAGAGAGGGAGAGGAGGAAGCTGGACAAAGTCATCAGGAAGTTCAGTTCTGTCCTGGGCTGTCCTCTGGACTCAGTGCAGGTGGTCGGAGACAAATGGGTCCTAGCAAAACTGACATCCATGCTGGACCATGAGTCCCACCCCCTGCAGGACATCCTGTCCGGTCTGGAGAGCAGCTTCAGCGCCAGACTGACCCACCCTCACAGTGAGAAGGAGAGATACCGCAGGTCTTTCCTCCCGGCTGCTATCAGACTTTACAACCAACACATCTGAAGACTCTGTTTCACCTGTGCAGCCTTTGTATCTGTCACTCTCACTTCCGGATCATGTGCAATACTTTATAACTACTATGTGTGAGAGTTTGCATTATGTCCACTCTTAGTCTGGTTTATTTACTTTCACTTCTCTTTCTTCTCGTTTCCTGATTC
Source organism: Atherinomorus stipes (assembly GCA_023101725.1). Classification (NCBI taxonomy): domain Eukaryota; kingdom Metazoa; phylum Chordata; class Actinopteri; order Atheriniformes; family Atherinidae; genus Atherinomorus; species Atherinomorus stipes. The sequence continues at coordinate 274,403 of JALJCO010009022.1, forward strand.
GCCAGCAAGGTCAAGCCTCCTCCAATCTGATTGGCCAGCCTATCACCGTCAGAACAGCTGGCTGACACCGATTAAACATGTTCAATCGACTGAAAAGAACACAGTATTGGTGACAGCTGCAGATGGCCAGCGACACAGAGCACGGCAAACTGACTCGCCCCCGACTTCAGAAGACTCCACGACGACACCAGACGGCCGAATAACCGCCCGGTGTGTCTCTGTCATCACCCTTTAGTGATTCCTCTTCATACAATGGACCCTTTTAAGCCCCCTTCCAAAAAAACCATTTAAATTTTCCCCTTTAAAAAGGGGGGGTTCTCCTTTGCTTACTTAAAAATGGATGTTAGTTGCCCTCGGGGGGGGTTTACTCATAAAAAAAAAGAGGAGAGGGGAGAGGGGGAGAGATGCATAAGTAAAAAGAAAATAGGAACGAGTGGGGGGATTGGAAGGAAGGAGGAAACAAAAAAAAGAAAAGAGGAGGGGGGCTTGGGGGGAGAAGAAATTAGTACGGAAAAGGGGAAAAGTGTGATTTATGAGGGGAAGAGGGGAGGGGGGGGAAAAAGGAGGGGAGGGAGAAAAAGAGGGAAAGAGAGGAGAGGGAAAATAGAAAAAACTCTTGGAAAAAAAAAAGGGAAAAAAAAAAAGGGGGGTTAAAAAAAATAGAAGGGAAAAAAAAAGAGGAAAATAATTAAAGGTTTAAAGATCTGCCATAATGAGTATCCATGGCAGTGCAAGAGTTGTTTATCAGTAGGATCAATTTATTAAGCTCTCCCAAAATTAATGAATAAAATAATGCATCAAATCCCACTTGAGTTAAAGAGGAAACAAAAAAGATACAGTGCAGGAAGCAGAGAGAAAAGTTAAAGGTACAGTATGTAAGAATTATTGGGTATTGCAAGAAAAGATGTTTTCTTTCAATTGACTTCATACTCTAAGCACTGTAGTAAATGTATGGTGGATGTTAGTGGCCAAAACTCTCCCAGACATAGAGATGTTTTCATCTGTGAGTGGATCCAGTGGTCTCAGGTGTAGCTATGACTGGACTATGAGGAACTATTTTTAATGTCTTTTAAGGTATTACTGATCCCAAAAAGGCTCTAACTCCCATCAAACAAAGCTGGTACAACAGTTTCAAAGTTCAGAGGTTCTCACTTCACATGCATTGTTTTGTCCATTCAAGCACATCGTAGTAAAAAATGGTGGAACAAATATGGCAGCCTCCATTTGTGCACCACCCAGCAAGTAGATATAAATGACTCATTCTAAGAAAATAAACATATAACGGCTATTCTAGTGCAGCAATTACACATCAATAGAAACACAGTTTTGAATTATATATTACAGTTTTTCTGCCACTGACCTTTGCTTTTTTACATACTGTACCTTTAACAAAATTCAAATCTAACAAAACTGGTAGCTAAGAAGCTGGACGAGCTTGAATTGATAATAAGGACACATACAGTAAGAAATACTGAGAATGCAGTTATGTGTTTCATAGATATATGGTTGCAGAAACGGATCCCAGACTCCAACAGGTGTATTGCTTTAAGACTGTACAGGCAAGTAAAAGTGGAGGTATTGCTGCGTTTCTCAGCATTCTCAACCATCCTGGGTGAGTCTATAAATGAGATGATCTGTACAGGGGGCATTAAACTGCTGGCTGTAAGTTTTCATCTATGCTAATAACCCAGACAGCTTACTGTACATGTGTTATTCTGGTAGTGGATTATATTATACCCAGTACTACTAAGGACGCAGCCTCTGACATCAGCTCAGTCATTGCTAGGCAACAAACAACATTCTGATGCATCCATTGGGATCTCTGTAGATTTCTACGTCTCTGCTACACCTCCAACGTTCCCAGCAAATTGTCAGTTGTTTCACCAGGGAAAATACAATGCTGGACTTATTAATGCATATGTAAATAATGCAAACAGACTGGAATGTCCACTGTGAACCACATGGAGACGACGTCAACGCCATGACTGTGACAGATTATAATAACTTCCGTGTGGACAGCATCATCCCAACAAAAACAGTGAGGAGCTTCCCCAGCAACAAACCCTGGATCACCAGTGACCTGAAAAAGCTACTGAACATAAAAATAAAGAAACCCTGCAAGGAGGGAGACAGGGAGTTATTGAAGACAACACAAAAACAATTTAAAACAAGATTAGTTCAAGTTCAATTTATTTAAAGTGCAAACTAATAACATCCTTTCAGCACCCAAGGTGCTCAAGCTCCAAAGATTAAAGGATTAAAGATTTAAAACGAACAAAAGGGGAAAAAAAAAATCATGAAATAAAAGACAAAAGGCCGTAGTAGCCTGGAGCTGAAAGCATTACAAGAAAATGATAATATGGGGGGCAGAAGGTAGGACAGGAGAGAGTTGGGAGGGGAGTCAGTTTGACAGAAAGGCCTGAATGAAGACAGGTGTGGAGCAGGTTTTTTAAAGCAGAGAGTGACTGAGCAGCTCTGATATCCAGTGGGAGGGTTTCCACGGTCATGGGGCTGCAGCAGAAAAAGCCCTGCCGCCCTTAGAGTCGCATGTAAACCTGGGAACATCCAGGAGAAGCGAGGAGGAAGAGCTTAGTGATCTGGAGGGAGCGTAACTGGTGGGGAGTTCAGCCATGTAGGTGAGGGGCCACCTGAGGGCTTTAAAGCCAGAGTTGGTAATCCTGTTCAGAAACTATTTTTGTTATTATGGGTGAAACTCAGTGGTGTAGACTAGTTTATTCTAGTGGGTATACTGTGGCCATGTCCGTCCGTCCCCCCCCCCCAAAAAAAACCCCAAACAAACTCTAAAACAAACTCTAAAACGGTCCCACTCGAGAACCACAACACTTATCAGGCAAAGTATTAAATATGCACCAAAACATAATTCAATATAGACCGTCTGTTGGGTCTGAAATAAAAGTATTGAACTGAATTTAGATCATGAAAGGCTGGTTTTGTATTATCTAAATACAAATGTAGACTATTATATGTAGTATGTGTTTATACACATATATGTATGTGTGCGTGGGTGTGTGCGTGTTTTTGCAACATTGTGGGGACCATGTTCCGGATATTTACCATTACCGTGGGGACGTATTGCCCTTGTGGGGACATTTTTCCGGTCGCCACGGGTACGAACCCCATTTTGAGGGTCAAGATTAGGTTTTAGAGATTAAGTTACTATTAGGTTTTGGTAAGGGTTAGGACAAGGGTCAGGTTTAGGCAATCAGTTATGGGTGTTAGGTTAAGGGTAAGGGGCAAGGGAATGCATTATGTCAATGGATGTACCCCACAGGGATATAAAAACATACATGTGTGTGTGTGTGTATATATATATATAGTATAGCTATAAGTCGTATAAGTAGCCAGTGACCTGGAGGTAAACAGTAATTCCACTAATTATAATTAATAATACAAGTTGTCTTTTTTGGATCATATTATGAGCAGCTAAACGGGACAAAACCCATTAATGAACTGTTTACAGTCTTCAGCCGTGACTAAGAAAATGCATGAAAGTTGAAAAAAGGAGGCAAAAATTAAATAATTTCAATAGATCTATTTAAAGGGACATTGTGTAACAATTGACCTATGGCATAAGCCCCGCCCCCTGCACTCACTCGGACAAACAAACATTCGGTGACAGGCGCTATGTGACATCTCGGGAGATGACAGCTGTCAACACGGACAACAGACGCGTGATCAGACAGAGAGATCGTGACAAGATAAATTAAAAAACATAAAAACAATACAAACAAACAAAAAGAAATTGTTCAGAAGTCTTAAACTGGGAGTAGAAATCAGCCTGTGAATCTCTGAATGTGACTCGTGTCGCTCCCTCAGTTTCTTGCACAAACTGCTGCACGGCTGCTGTTTTTGTGCCAAAAAGTGATCATCTGACAAAAACTGATCAAACAGCCACGGAAGCGGAGCAGTCTGGCTGCAGCTTGGAAGTCAGAGGCGTGTCGTTATCCACGTTACTACACGACACCTGTACTACACGACAGCGTCTTATGTACTGTTACCACGTACCAAAACTAGCATGTTTAGCTAGCGTTAGCCAACTTAAACTAACGTTAGGGAAGGTAACTTCATATTTCTTTCAAGCAAAGTGACAACATGTTGCCTCGAATACGATGTTCCCTTACCTTAGAACAGATGTAGACATCCTTGTTCATTTTATCCACGTTCAGTTGATGTTGTGGTCTGCCGCATAACTTTGGCTTGATGTGACTTGGTAAAAGGCAAAAAAAATACGCCCTGTCACCCAGCCTCTCAGGATACCTAGTATCGGAGTTGCATGTACCCCATGCACACGTTTGACCATTTTAAACTAAAAAGAACACATAAAAACGAACAAAAACGGACTAACTTCAATGCATTTCAATGGACGTTCAAGCAGAGAATGTCCGAGTGTATGGGATAGCTGTGCGCACTGTGATTGGCTCATCGCGTTTGGGGGCGTGGTTTAGCCATAGGTCAATTGTATATCATGAGCAGCTCCCTCGTACTTTTCATGTACGGCATGCTAGCATTAGCCAGCTAGCGTTTACCGACGTGCTTAACTTTGTGCGTTTTAAAACACACATACATCTGTAAATCGGGGTCCCCCCCCCCCCCCTTCGTTTCCAGTGGAACAACTGGGGACTGCCAAGAAAGGAGAAGCTTTCAGATGCTTGTGTGTTTTCAGCCGCACAAAGTTAGGCACGTCATCGAGCTGGCTAATGCTAGCCTGCTAACACGACTGTGCAGTCTGCCGGCTACAAACAAACGTTTGTCGTTTTGTTATAAGTTCGGTCCTTCACCGCAGCGAATCGGTCGTTTTGATCCACTTCGTCCTTAGCATCACTTCAGTCTGGAATGAAAACTTGGCATTGGCGTTTATCCGATTTACAAAGTTTAACAGAGTAGTAGCTGGCGGACTACTGTTAGCAGGCTAGCATTAGCCAGCTTGATGGCGTGCCTAACTTTGTGCGGCAGAAAACACACAAGCATCTGAAAGCGTCTCCTTTCTTGGCAATCCCCAGTTGTTCCACTGGAAACGAAGGGGGGGGGGCGATTTACAGATGTATGTGTGTTTTAAAACGCACAAAGTTAAGCACGTCGGTAAACGCTAGCTGGCTAATGCTAGCATGCCGGTGTTGTGCCCCACCGGCTACAAACAAACATGCTACGTTGTTTTATTATAAAGTTCGGCCCTTCACTCTGGTGAATCGCTTTGATCCACTTCCTCCTTAGTATCACTTCAGTGAATCCGTGAAAATTTCAGTAAGGTTGGCGTTTATTCATGTTATCTACGAAGTAAAGCAGGGACATTGAACTGGGCCGGAAGTGGGCCGTCTAAGTGTTTTAAACCGGAAGTTCGGAACACGGAAGCATGATAATCCCCCATTCTGAATGCAACAGGAAGCCAGTGAATCTGAGCCAGAACCGGTGAGATGTGAGCATGTCGGCGTACACCAGTGAGCATGTGAGCTATGGTATTTTGAGTTAAAGTACCTGGAGACAGTGGAGGGAGTACTTGTTTAAACTCTGGTAGATGGAGTTGTAGTCCAAACGAGAGACGATCAGCCAGGGGACTACCTTTTCAAAGTTTTGTTTGTGCAGGTAAGGCTCAAGTTTATGAAGGGCTCTTAACTGGAAGAAAACACTCTTCACTACAAAGTTTACTTGAGTGTCCAGCTTTAACACACAATCAATAGTGACTTCTAACTGTACGTTCAGACCAAAGGCAACAAAAGCGGCAAAGATGCCCGAGGCTGGGCGACAAACAGGACAGCTTCCAAAGCGGAAAGATATTTTTGCCGTTTTGGAAGCTTATCACATGACTGATGTCAAAGTGAGATCGCACTGGTCATTTAAAGGAGCCGCACAGCGACTTCTGGACAGCATCCTTGCTGTTGCTCACTTCCCAGCTGCAGGATGTTTTGTGTGTGGTCATTAAATACAGGGGAAAAAAATCCCAGAGCATGAACATGAATTAAAATCTTTCTCTAATTAGTCACAAGCAGATTGAGTTGTTTTCTGCAGTATTGAGCAGAAACAACTAACAAGTGGCGTTATGATTTATCCAACACAGCATCATCAAACTTTTACAACTTTGAAATACACTAAAATTTGGCTGAAACAAAAAAAAGCAGTGATGAGAATAAACTCGTCTGCCCACGAGCCATCTTTATAAGTACCGCAGTCCCTCACGTGTGTTCGTTGTCGTAGCGTTTACCAACGTTGTCCAACGTTTGACCCACAATGCAATGCAATTTGTAGTCCACTTCCTGAATTTGGTTCACTTGAATCGGACCGAGACCTGCGTTTGCAGGAGGACTGAGTCCACTTGTTTGTTCCGGATCAGAGTTCGTTTGCGCGTTCACAACCCCCCTAACGAAGCAGACTTTCCGAGCAAACGGACTCTGATTCGTATCAAAAAAGCTTTGTGAATGCGCCCTTAGACACCTAAACACAAAATAACGACAGCTCACAACCACTTCTGAGAGGCGGGCCATATAGCGTCTGGAAGGAGGGGGAGCCGGTTGAGGGTCGAGAGGTCATACCGCCTGTGCAACCCCACTTGCGACATGACTTGGTACTGCCTCTCAGTTTTAACTGCAAACAACACACATCTTACACACATTCATGAGCGGGGGGGGGGGGGGGGGGGGGCAGGGTCAGCCCAACAGGGTTTCAGTTGGGCTGCCTGGTTCGGGTGGGGGGGCTGCTCCTGAGCGCTTTGGCCCGGCGCTGTCCCTGCCCTGGGGGTGGCTGGCACCCGGTGGGGTCGGCAGCTGTTGGTCTTGGTCTGCTGGGGCCTGGGCCCCGAGACCACGGGGGAGTCCGGCTGGGGCCGCCTTTTGCTGCCCTCTGGGGGATGCATGTCTGTCTTTTGGGGAGGTGGCTGGGATCTGGGCGTCTGGGTGGCTGCTGGGGGCCTGGGTCTTGAACTTTGCGGGCTTCCTCCTCCTCGCAGAGACGAGGCTGCATCTGCATGACTGTATCACCACGGAGCACCCTTTATCATGCATGTTGACACTGTGACGCTGCTTCCTGTTGCACTGATTAGGTTGTACCTCTTCTCTTCGTAGTTCTGTGTGTGTTTGTATGATCTGAGGATATTTAAGCCACCTGCAGGTCCTCCTGTAAGGGATTGCTTGTTTTGTTTTCCGACAGAGACCTTGGAATGTTGTTTAGGGGTTTCTGTACAGATGTACCAGTGATTTGTGTAAGTGGATTCCTGTTTTCGCTCCTCTCTCTCTCTCTCTCTCTCTCTCTCTCTCTCTCTTCCTCACTCCTTTCTCTCTGTTCCACTTTCTATCATTACCTCTGTTAACTTTCATTTCTCCCTTGTCAAGCCCAGCAGTATGATATGGAATGCTGTTATCAACAAATGTTTAATTAAAGAAATAAAATGAATAAACAGGATATCAAGTGGAGCCTTGCGTTCATAAAGCTCCCCTTGGTAAAGAAAAACTGTTCAACACAATAAAGCAATCGGATTTCCATTGTGCTCGCTACGATGCTGGACAGGACAAGTAGAAAAAAAAAAAAAACAAACAAACAAACAAAAAAAGCCAGGGTCCTATTTACCACTGGAGAAGTGGTGGTGAAAAAAAAACAAACTAAAAAGTACTCGAGGACCAAGCAGGTCTCACAATGGTAAAGAATCCTTGAAAAAAATTCCTGGATCCGGATCAAGGTGATCTGGATCACCACCAAAATTTAATGGTTTCGTCCTTGGATTGAGGCACACGGCTGGTCAAACTTTTAGGTCAGAGAAACCAACGCTACCGAAAACATTACCTCCTTGGCAGAGGTAATAATAATAAAAAAATGGTTGATTTTTTTGTAAGGAATACAAGAGTTGTTGTGAAGGTATTTTGATTTTATCTTAAATCTTAAACAGCGCCAAATACCAAAGCACTGATGTACAAAGGGTTTATTAAAATATGACTAATGTACCGGTTCTGATTTTGAGAAGCTAAGGTGAAGATTGCTGGGAAGAATTGAAGAAGATGGGCTGTGAAGAGAAGACAAACAGGTGAGTCTCTAAAAGAGTGAATTAGTCCAAGAGTTGTGATAGATTTCTACTGATCGGGAAAGGTTTTCCTAGTGGGCTTAGAATTACAACCTTCCCATGGAGTTGGAGTCGTGACAAGACAGCGAGATCCAAAAAGTACAAACAACTCCACAGGAAAGCAGACAAACTGGCTCCAAGTGAAGATCAGACCTAATCTTATCAGAAGGAGGCAATCAGTCCAGTCACAGGTGAGTCATCAGCCATTCAGGGAGACATGCTGGAGCGCAAATAATGCAAAAACACGAGGACAAAAAATGCATTAAAACCCACAAGTTCACACAAGTTAAGTTATATGATGGCATAGATCCATACATGTTATCCAAGAAAAATGATAGCTTTGAATCAGTCAAATGCCTGTCAGTTCAGTTCTCCAATATCTCAAACTGTCAGGTGCCTCAAACAAGTCTTTAGATGGCCAAACAGATGAATATATGGAAAAGCTTGGAAGCCTATAACTACATAACGTTTGAGTGGGTGGAAGTAGTTGGGATTAAGGCCCTTTAAAACAAATCCCGCATTGTTTTAAATGCTGTAAGAACATGTCTAAGTTTTGTTTTTCATACTGTTGTGTTAATAACACAACTGGCTGTTCAACTGGACTCGTTCAAAGGGAGAGGAGTTTGACGGTTAAATGAGGGGGAAAGTGCAGTATTTTCCAGCAGGAAGAAGCATCACCAAATCAGATGCGGGATTACAGGGAGTGCAGAATTATTAGGTAAATGAGTATTTTGACCACATCATCCTCTGTATGCATGTTGTCTTACTCCAAGCCATATAGGCTGAAAGTCTACTACCAATTAAGCATATTAGGTAATGTGCATCTCTGTAATTAGAAGGGGTGTGGTCTAATGACATCAACACCCTATATCGGGTTATTATCATATATATATCAGAATATATAAGAATTATTAGGCAACTTTCTTTCCTTTGGCAAAATGGGTCAGAAGAGGGACTTGACAGGCTATGAAAAGTCAAAAACAGTGAGATATCTTGCAGAGCGATGCAGCACTCTTAAAATTGCCAAGCTTTTGAAGCGTGATCATCGAACAATCAAGCGTTTCATTCAAAATAGTCAACAGGGTCGCAAGAAACGTGGAAAAACCAAGGCGCAAAATAACTGCCCATGAACTGAGAAAAGTCAAGCGTGCAGCTGCCAAGATGCCACTTGCCAGCAGTTTTGCCATATTTCAGAGCTGCAACATCACTGGAGTACCCAAAAGCACAAGGTGTGCAATACTTAGAGACATGGCCAAGGTAAGAAAGGCTGAAAAACCACCACCACTGAACAAGACACACAAGCTGAAACGTCAAGACTGGGCCAAGAAATATCTCAGACTGATTTTTCTAAGGTTTTATGGACTGATGAAATGAGAGTGAGTCTTGATGGGCCAGATGGATGGGCCCGTGGCTGGATCGGTAAAGGCCAGAGAGCTCCAGTCCCACTCAGACGCCAGCAAGGTGGAGGTGGGGTACTGGTATGGGCTGGTATCATCAAAGATGAGCTTGTGGGGCCTTTTTGGGGTTGAGGATGGAGTCAAGCTCAACTCCCAGTCCTACTGCCAGTTTCTGGAAGACACCTTCAAGCAGTGGTACAGGAAGAAGTCTGCATCCTTCAAGAAAAACATGATTTTCATGCAGGACAATGTTCCATCACACACATCCAAGTACTCCACAGTGTGGCTGGCAAGAAAGGGTCTAAAAGAAGAAAAACTAATGACATGGCCTCCTTGTTCATCTGATCTGAACCCCATAGAGAACCTGTGGTCCCTCATCAAATGTGAGATTTACAAGGAGGGAAAACAGTCCACCTCTCTGAACAGTGTCTGGGAGGCTGTGGTTGCTGCTGCACGCAATGTTGATGGTGAACAGATCAAAACACTGACAGGATCCATGGATGGCAGCTTTTGAGTGTCCTTGCAAAGAAAGGCGGCTAGATTGGTCACTGATTTGTTTTTGTTTTGTTTTTGAATGTCAGAAATGTATATTTGTGAATGTTGAGCTGTTATATTGGTTTCCCTGGTGAAAATAAATAATTGAAATGGGTATATAACTGTTTATTGTTAATTTGTCTAATAACTATGTTTGCCTAATACACCTGATATAGGGTGTTGATGTCATTAGAGCACACCCCTTCTCATTACAGAGATGCACATCACCTGATATGCTTAATTGGTTGTAGGCTTTCGGGCTATACAGCTTGGAGTAAGACATGCATACAGAGGATGATGTGGTCAAAATACTCATTTGCTTTATAATTCTGCACTCCCTGTATGTAAGGAGGGCCTGGGTGGACATCAATTCCCAGACTTCTGGGTAAGAGTCATGTGCGCTAACCAGTCAGCCAAAAGAAATATCCCTGTGGCCAAGTAGCCAGGGTTCATGATCAATCAGAGGCGTGGTGACAGGACCCCACACTGCCACATTTCTCCCACTCTTACTAGAATCATGTCCTCATGCCCCTGTGTGGGGCATGAGGAGAGGGGGGGGGGGGGGGGCATCTGAAAAGGGAACCTCCCTTACTCCAGATCATGAGGTGAGAATTTTCTAGAGAAAATTAGGAAAATGATCAGGAGACTTGGAATCTGGTAGCTAGAGATCTGCAGACATCCACTCACCAGCCGGTCTGCAGCATCAGTCCGTACCAACATCAGTACGTAGCTCTCCGCCTCTGTTCCTCTTTGAGCCGCTTATTAAACACACGTCAAACGGCAACACTCATGAATCCTCCCCACAGACTGATGATGAGCAGAAGAGCTCTGGAGCAGGTTGATGCGAAATGACCGTCATAAAAACTTTTTGACCGGGACTCTCCAAGTTTCTCCAACTCCAAGTTTCCCCACGGCGGGGTCCGGTTATACCAAACACCGCCTGCTCCCTCCCCCTTTTCATCCTGCAGCCTGGATGCTTTGCATCTTTCCCATCGTATCCCTGTCTCGCTATAGCATTTATTTTACTCTACATTAAACCACCAGTTACTACTGTTAGCTTAGTTAGCGTACCTGCTGGTTATTACCGTTAGCTTAGTTAGCTTACCTGCTGTTTTCCCGGACGCTCCCGTGTCTCCGCCCGGCTCTCCTTTAGGGACAGCATCGCCTCCAAAACGTCCACCTCCTGGTACAATAATCCATACGTGAAATCCAAATGGTTATACGAAATCCTGCACGCGTGATCTGATCCATGTGGACCTCCTGACAGCAGACAGCTTCCAGTATCGCTGAACCGCAGCCACTCCTACAGGTGCTGCCAACCCGCCCCTCCTGACACCAAGACCTGCGTCTCCTCCTCTCTCCTCAGTCACATGGTGTAATGGCTGGAAAGCAGGTACAGGATGTGGATGCTGGACTGGCCTCCCAGCTTCGCTTTCCATCATATTAATTTTCTAAAACATGTTCCAGCTTGTTAATTATAGTGCAGCGTAGCTGCTTATTTCTATTGATTTAATGCGGAGTCAGAGGGAAAACCAACCCGGTGACGTCAGAGCTTAGAGTACTGCAACATGGCGGCGCTCTTGTCCTAAAAACGTCAAACTTCACAAAGCTTTTCTTTTACATGCTTATATTTTTCACGTTTGGTATATAATTATTGATAAGACCAGGACTCAATCTAGTTAATAAAGTTAGGTTGGTTGACCGTTTCATTTCCACTTTGAAACACATAAAACAGTAGTTACTCACAGTACAGTCATAGCTACACCTGAGACCACTGGATCCACTCACAGATGAAAACGTCTGTATCTCTGGGAGAATTTTGGCCACTATCGGCCACCATACATTCACAACACTACTTGGAATATGAAGTCATTTGAAAGAAAACATGTTTTGAAAGAAAACATGTTTTCTTTCAAATATCCATCTTTACCACTAGATGTCAGTAATTCTTACATATTGTACCTTTAAAGGAGCTGCACCTTTTCAAACGTTCCAAAAGTCAAATACACGCATTTATATGCTAAATATGTTCCAATGGCCACTATAGAAACTAATTGGGGTTGAATATTATTTTTTTTTATGCGTCTACTGTAATTTCCAACACGGAAGTAAGATGGCTGACTGTACTGAACCACGAAGCTCTCGACCAATTGCAACATGTTTTACGCCCATTTCATGATGTCACACCGGAAGAGACACAGATTCTGAAGGGTCACAGAAATGTTTTTAGCACCGGGTTCGGCGCTCACATGGACGTTATTTCTAAATATTGATGGATAATCAGACACCGATCGGCAGAATAAAATGGACCAGCCTGTTATGGAGCTGTACGTGCTCGATCCAGACTTTGATATGGAGTTTAAAGTACACACGAGTACTACAAAGACTCTGACAAATAAGTAAATTAGCTAATAGTTAGCACTGAGCTGGGAGGTGTTTTCACTCACCGGTGTTGTCTTCTGTCCGTGAGTTGTTTTTATAGTGGGAACTGTGTCAGGTTTCAGAAGAAATCCCAGAGAAAAAAACACTTTACTGCCAGAGATTCATGAAGTTGTCAGGAGTGAAAGTTTACACACAAAGTTGAGGGTTTTTTTTTTTTTTCCTGCTCCTGAAGATAAAATCTAACCACTTCTGGCAAGTCGATCCGTCCAGTACAACAAATAAACTTCCACTCCACGGTTTCTTCTGAACTGTGGAGCAAACATCTGTTAGCTGATGGCTGTTTGTCTCATGAGGAAATCTTTCTGCAGGCTGTTTGTTTCTTCTTCAGATAACGTGGATAGGTTTGGATTCTCTTTGAGTTTGTGTTGAACAAAGAGGGCGTCTTTCTATGATGCTGCGCATGCATATTTGTCGATTCATGATTGGTGCCACCTTGTTGTGTATACTGGTGGTCAGTCAGTCATGTTAAGGAAGCTACAGCTTGGCCTGAATATTCATATATATTACTCAAATATGCACAAATGAAGAAAAACAAAACTTAAATGAAGTTCTTTATGAGGAAATAAAACAGTAACATGCTGAAAAGCTCTTAAAAGTCAATTTTTCATGATATGGCTCCTTTAAGTTGTAGCATGGACAGAACCAGCGGGGACTTCACACATACACACATATTGACATGGGAGCCATGAACTAGCCCAAACTCGTCAGAGAGACTAGAGTGGGAATAAAATATTGTTTGTTTATGCTTAAACACACAGAAGGAAATTAACTTTTTTTTTTACAAGAAAACAGGAAAAACCTGTAGAAACTAATCTCATGTTTGTTTTTTTCAGTAGTTTCAATAAAACCTCACAATTCAAATGCTACATAAGCTGATCAACATTGTTTTTTTCTGCTCCTCACATTAGCTCAAATGGCCATACATCTTAGACGTAGGCATTAGCTAATGATGCACAGACAGTTTCTTTCTTAGAAGTGCTCAGATGTTGGTTTTTTTTCCCCGCACTCAGTTGTTGCCAAGCAGACTCAGTCTTAGTGATGTGGTTGCTATGATACTTTCAAAAGGCCTGTCCCCGAATATTCTTCACCACAAACTGCATCACAGATGTAAAAGGAGGAAAACATTTAGTTACTGCTGCTAAGAGAGACAGGAAAATAGAAAACCAACACAATGTTGTTTTTTGTGGATGTTGTTATATATAGATGAAAACATGCCTCATTTAAATTCAGCTTATCACATTTGAAATGAATTAATTGAAAAATCCTTGGATTTTCACCAAGTCTTGAAAGGAGAAAAATACAACCTTGGCTGAACAACACATGCTGCATTCCTCCATGATATTATTTATTTGACAAAACACTTAACAGAAATCCGAAGTGTGAAAAGCAAAGCCCAAATCATCATTTAAATCTGCAAATCAACTTTTAAAATCAAGTCAAATTTTATTTATGAGGTACTTTTCATATCAAAGGGCAGCACAAAGTGCTTTACACCAGAGGTCTTCAACGGGGGGTCCGCAGAGGCACTGCAGGGGGTCGCAAAAGTTTTAATTGATTATTAGACATTTTTTCATATTTGCCCCGCAATTTTTTAAAACACAGATAAAATTATTATGAAGGTATTTTTTAAATGTTATGCAGTTCTTCTTTAAGATCTTGGGGATTAGAATCCTGATAGTGGTAACACACGGCAACACAACAGAGCAATCATCTTGATGTAAATAAACGATCTATGCTGCTGTGCCAATCACCAAGGCGTGTGTGAGACGCGGTTTCAGGTTAGCTAGCTAGTTATCCGCTTGCAGCTTGTGTTTTGGTTTGACAAAAATTTCAAAAATGGATACATTTTTAACACGAAAAGATAAGGTACCCACAAGAACGACAGACAACTTAACAGCCTCCACCTCACAAAATTCATGTGAAAATGAAAGCGATGCTGTTGGCCCCGCAGCCGTAAAGGGTAAGCGAAAAAGAGAGAAGACCCGAAAATACACAGACAGCTATCTCAAGTTGTCTTAGGGGAAAGGGGGAATAATTTAATGTGTGTAATTTATTCTACTGTGCTGTCAAACGAGTCTTTGAAGCCATCGTCACTTACTGTAAGAGACACAACCCACAGCCACTTAAAAGACAAACCCGTTGAATACTTCCAAACTTGTCTCAAATCCCTCCAAGGACAACAGACTCTGATGAAGAAATCAGCCAAAGTTGGTGAGCTAGTGTTGAACTGCTCTTATCAAGTTGCTCTGCTGATTGCTCAGAACCTCTTTGTGAAAGTGGATTTTCCTCACTCACCTACCTGAAAAACAAATACAGGTCAAGACTGCAGCCTGAGGCTGATATGACTCTCTGCCTGACAACCTCCATCAGTCCAAGGTTAGACAAGTTGTGTGCCTCTCATCAGGGTCAGACATCTCATTAATGTGGGAATATAAAAAGGTTCATTGTTCACAGCCCATACTGTATGTATGTAAAATGTTTAAAAACACCAAACCCCACCTTGCATGTTCAAAATAAAAACATGAATATATGAACTTGTGTTTTATTTGAATATCTTAGTAATGAATTCAATAACAAGGTACATTTCTACAAGGTACTAAAAAATATATATACTTTATTAATCCTAATTAGAGAGCCACTTAGTTCCTAATTTCCTAATTATTTTCCTAATTATTAGGAAATTCATTCTCTGCACTTTAACCTATCTCTTTAACCTACCTATCTCCTATTAGCAGTGGGCTGCTAATGAAAGTTCCTGGAGAGCAGTTGGTGGGGGTTAAAGACCTTGCTCAAGGGTCCACAGTGGTTTACCTGAATGAAGGACCAGTTTGAAGTTGTACTTCCATGGTCATTTCATTAATATTTCTGTGTTCTCCATTATTATTATTGAATGCATTCTGCATCGTTTCTGTTTAAAAAAAACCTTCTGGTATCTTTGTATCCAGCTGTATTTGTATACTAGAACAGAGGCTTGTGGTCCAACGGCAGGCTTTTCCGGGTCCTTCTCATGAATTTCCGTCTGATTGGCTGCCTGCCATCAGTGTATGAAGGAAGCTCCGCCCTCCGCTCTTATTTCGTTACAGACAGGAAATAGAGCCGACAAACAAGTTTGTTCCGCCATGCTAACAAACAGTTAGCTAATTAGCTTCTCAACTCTGAAGCTACAGTCGTGCCGTCTTTACTTCTAGTGTGTAGTGGAGGGTTACCTGCCTTCCAATGGACAGATAGAAACCCCACGTGGGATACGCTATTTGCAATGTGACGTAGAAGTGCGAGGCTGTTCCTGATTCGCTCTTTTCTTCGTATTGTTTCTCTAAAGAGAAAGCACAGCCGACTGGGGGCAACGCAACGCTAGCAAGTCAGCATGTGTAAGTAAACAAGGGGAAACCCTCCATATTTCAGAAGGAGCAAGTTAAACGGGTTTTCAGTGGAAGGAGGCCTTTAATATAACACACAATTTTATACATGACTAGGGGGTCCTTGCTCCATCTCTCCATCAGTTTGGAGGTCCTTGGCCTGGAAAACGTTGAAGACCCCTGATCTACACAATATCAGAATCAAATATTGAAGTAAAATCATTTTATTATCAAGGTAAAAATTAAAAATAAGCCTTTGCATACCCAAGCATATAACCTAACCACATTGAAAACACACCTAATTTTATTATGTCTCACACACTTAGTCATTTAAACCCCCCACCCAGCCACCCACCCCTATCTGAAACCACTATCACCACCACCACCAGTCCCATTCTTCACAGACTATGCCAGTTCCTAACATCTTGGGTTGGCCCTTAACCCCCAACTGAAATTTTATAAACACATTAAGAAAATCTCAAAACCATTTAACATAATCTAAATTTCTCTCACACAATCCTCTACCACCACTGCAAAATTGTTGAGAATTATAAATAACTACGCTGTAAAAATTTTTGTTACTTTTGAATTCTCAAATTGATATTCAAATGTATCAGTAATTCAGGATGCAGTGCAGCAACCGACCAACCACCCACACAAGGGTGATGATCACCAAAGCAGTGACCCTGCAGATCGAGCAGGCAGGCAGCCAAATAGCAATAATGATAAATAACAGAATAAAAGAATACATAAATGAATGAATAAATAAGAGCAACAATTATAAAAGTATATGTTGAAGGTAGAGTCCGGAGTCCCCCACTGTTTCTGTTTGCAAACACTATTCAAACTGAGGTCCCGGCTAATGGCCGCCTCGTTCTTCAGCCTATTCAGCCTCAAGCATCTCCTTCAAAACTCGGAAGCGGGTTAAAGCCAAACTAATATTAACTCTGGTTTTCCAACGTGCACTATCCAAAGCTCTTTTCACCGCAGAGTACCTCCTTTTCATTGCAGTGTCTGCCGTTTTACTTTCTTTTCCTTGAAGTTTGAGTGATTGGCGTTTGCTCCAGTCATGAGCTTGTTCCCACACAGCGCCATGCCCTTAGCTCTGTCATTGGCTGGTGATATACATAAAAATCTCCACCCAGAAACGTCCTGACCACACCAAAACAAAGGAAAAAGATGAATTACAGACAGGGGGAGAGGGAGTTGCAAACAAACTCACCACTACACAAGAGTTAAGGCCCAACGGTGCGGATTGAGACGGATTGAGACAGAATAAAGAAATCTAAATAAATAGGTTGTGTCTGAAATAATAAAATATTATTTAATTAAACAAGTTGAAAAATAAATGAAACAATTATCTCATTAATAAAATATACAAGATTTAAATGAAATAAAAGATGGATAGATGACTTTCATTAAATGAATTTAATTAACACATTTAATTAAAAACTATGGTTAAAAAAACAAGAAAAAGAAAGATAGATCTTGAGCCTGGCCTTAAAAACCAGTTTCAGCTACCCTCAGATCCTCTGACAGACTGTTCCAGAAATGTGGAGCATGAAAACTAAAAGAGAAAACTCCCCCTGAGTCTTTAAATGTTTGGTATTTCTAAAAGTCGCCTACCATAAGCAGTCTCACATTCTTGTGGAGGAATTTTGGCCAACTGTATGATGCGATGTCTCTCTTGGGAGGGGGGGGGGGGGGGGGTTTCTTTTGCAGTTTCTCTGAGCATTGCATGGTTTGACTTTGGGCTGAAGTTAAAGGGGGGTCCCTTCGTTGGAAGACTGGCAGCTTCCTTCTGTATTTTCTACTGGTGACGAATCTGTCTTACTGTGAAATGATGGACTCCAGATAGCTAAGAAGTGACCTCATCACCCTTCTCAGACAGATGGACAGCAACAGTTGCTTCTGAAGATCATTGATGATTTCTTTCCTTTTTGGACACGTGTTGTTGTTGTTTACCTCAGCATGTACAGTGGGGCAAAAAAGCATGCAAATACAGTAAATTCTCTAAAAATCCTGCAATGTTATTTCCTGGATTTTTTTCTCCTCATTCTGTCTCTTATAGTTTCTATATATGATGAAAATTTCAGACTCTCATCTTTCCAAGTTCGAGAACTTGCACAATCATTGACTAATTACTTTTTTGCCCGCTGTATTCACACCCACTGGACGCTTAATCAGCTCCACCTGTGTCTGTTACTACACCCATCACATGGCAGCAATTGAGTGCCTTTAGTCATGTAGACATGGTCAATACAACTTGCTGCAGTTCAAACTGAGCATCAGAACGAGAAAGAAAGGAGATTTAAGTGACTTTGTACTGGTTGTTGGAGCAAGACGGACTGGTCTGAGTTGCAGTAAACTGCTGATTTACTGGGATTCTCACACACAAGCATTTCTAAAGTTTACAGAGTCAGACACACCTGTACCCTAAAAGATTGATTAGATTAACCAATATTTTGAAAATATTGGTCTATACTGGTTAGACCAGTATGGTCTAACCAGTATAGAGTATAGTATCTAACCAAAGATTGGTTAGACCAGTATGGTCTAACCAATCTTTTTGGTTAAAACAACCAAACGATTGGTCAGATCCATAACTCCCAACCAGATTGGTGGAATTAGACTAATCTATTCTTAGAGTGTGGATTTATCAGTTTGTCCAGTCTTGAAAGACAGAAAACAAAGGAGCTGGCTTAAGTTCAGGAAGTAGTGGAGTTGTTCATGGAGCCCATTCACTCAGACTGCCTCCAAAATGGCCAGTAGAAGATGAAAAATGTTGCCTGGTGTGAAGAGTCTCCTTTTCAGCTCCTGTACCACAGATGGTTTAAACACTTGAGTACTGTTGATGACCATGTCCATCCCTCATTACATTGAATTATTAATGTAACATAATTCTAAGGCGTAACAATACATTTATGTACAGATGTGGGCATGAAAAAGTTCCTCCTTTTTCTGCCAGAAGTTGTGCAGTAATAGTGCACCATTACTGCACTATCACTGGTTGAACAATTTGTCCCACAAATACGTCATCACGTATGGTGTCCAAACTTGGCGTGTGGAAACGTCCTTGTTCCGGGCGTTCATTTATGCTCTGAACTCGTTTTCCCTGGGCACACAGGTGTTTCTCTGTGGGATTGAATTGGCAGACAAGTGGCTGGTAAGTGGCTGGCAGTTGGCTGAAAGGGGAACTTTTTCATGCCCACATCTGTATCGATGTTAAGAAATGTCATATATTATCAGCTTACCTATATTATCAGCCAATATAATCATGAAAAAGAGATTGGTTAAGTTACCAAGTTGTCAGAAACATTATAATTAGCCACATGTTGGCTAACAAGCTCCGCAGTATTGAATAATGGGGGGGGAGATAAAGAGTAATAAATATTTTTCTAAACGAGGGAGGAAAGACGTAAGAAGAGAGGAGAAGAGAAGGGAAAAAAATAAAAAAAAAGGGGGGGGGGGAGGAGGGAGGGGGAGTGAGGGAAAGCCATTTTTTCAAAAAATCAAGGGGGGGGGGGGGTGAACCTGCTAGTATCTGATATATGGCAGCCAAATGCCCAAAATGAACTCCTCTGGCTGAGTTAAGGATATTTTGGGATCTTTGCTCTTGGAGCAGAATATAGTTGTATTTCTCAAAATATGAGAGATGCAACCTCACAGTTGTCTGCATATATTGGTATCAGTTGATATC
The DNA here is from genome assembly GCA_023101725.1 of Atherinomorus stipes. Classification (NCBI taxonomy): domain Eukaryota; kingdom Metazoa; phylum Chordata; class Actinopteri; order Atheriniformes; family Atherinidae; genus Atherinomorus; species Atherinomorus stipes. The sequence continues at coordinate 293,894 of JALJCO010009022.1, forward strand.
CGAAATTCAGAGTTGGACAATATCTGATATTGTTAAAAAAAACAATATCAAACATTCCTAATCTATTTGTATGTATATTGTATCAATGTATCAATCTGTGAATCAATCTATATATGGATCTATGATCGATACATAGATATAGATTGATGTAACCATCGTAAAATGATCCAAAATCCCAAAATGGGCCAAAAATCAATATCAAACCAACTTTTATTTTGAAAATGGCTTAATTTTTAAGTTCCTCTGACACAATGTTTTCACAACAAAATGCATGTTTATAATTGTGCAGTGGATAGATATGACACAGAGAGGTTGTACTGTAACATATGTACCAAGTAAAAAGGAGCTTACAGTTATGTTTACAAACAATAACTTTGTTTATTACTTGTGATATTTAATTATTTTTTTCAAACATGTAATGAGCAAAGTAAATAATGATAATACATTAGTGGACAGCTGCAATAAAAAAGATAATAAATGACATACAAAAGTCAGGAGAAAAACAAACAAACAAACAAACAAAAGAACAACAACAATTTTTTAAATCAAAATCCATGTCCGAAAAGAAGTTGGTGAAAGTATAAACTTATAATATTGAAGTATTAGGCTACGTATTTATATAATAATTTTATTTTATTATTATTATCACCAATAATAGTGACAACATAAATTGTTACATGTTGTTTTATATTGATCAGTGGATCCTAAATCAAAATCATTGTGACTGAATTTGAGATATCGACAAACATTGAATCAGTATCCACTGTATCAATATAATATTGCATCATGATCAAGCCAGTGATTTACACCCCTTCATGATTGTGCAGTGTAATTTATGAATCAGGTAAATTTTCCTTCCTAATGTCTTTCTAGATTTTAAATATTCATATCATTTTCCTTATCGACCGACTGTCACCCTGTTAAACTTTGTTCAGTCTTGTCTTGAAAGATTGTTCTGACATTGTGTCGTCCCTGTGAATCTGACAAATTGTACAATAAATATGTAAAGGACATCAGTGCTCCATCACGCTGATGGGACATTTCTGTCTTGTTTATCAGCACCTCATTAACCTTCTGTACCCAATCACCCTTTCTTTGCACAATGCAGCCATATTTCAGAATATGAAAGGCACATTATAGTTTACTGATGCTGATCATTTCCCTTAAACAAGATCTATGCCGCCTGCTGCTGGATTTCAAGCAATGTACCCAATTAGTGAGAGTGTCTGCCAACATCCCACTGATGCATTGTTATTTTCACGCTTTTGTTTTAGGGCTAGCGAGTGCAAACCTATTAGCTTCCTGCAGAGATTTCTTCAGAAAGAGACCTCCTTGTGAGAGCCCTTTAATTTTTCTAAGAAGAAAGAGAGGTTCTGCTTGTGTTACCAAACATGTTCACAGTGTGGTAGAGTCGATCTGCATGTGATAACAAAGGAGCTTGCGGTTACAAGCTAATTGAGCTAACTAGTCGATTTGATAATGAATCCATCAACATGCTTCAGTATTTTCTCCAGAATACAAACGTGTTCGTGCAGCTGGATTCCCGACAGGTGAAAATCAACTCATGCAGGTATTTATAGAGGCCTGTGTGTCAAAATTAAAAATACATTCAGCTTTTGTAGCTGTAGGTAGGGACAGCTAATGAGACAGATGGGTGTATCCCAGAGGACGAGATGTGCAGCCATTAATACTCCTCTAAACCTGAGGCTAGTTAACATTGATTTCTCATCTTTGCTACTGTATCTCCAGATGTTTGATGGCCAGCTGACATTTGATAGCACATAGATAGGATCATGTAAACCAGCAGCAGCCATTGTAATTGGTATGCATTAGGTAAGCCTCCACCTGCTCTGCCAGAGAGATGGTGAATATGCAGATCATAGTGTCTTTGTTTAAAGCCAGATGGTGCCACTCTAACTGTATCTGCAGCATACAGCACAATGCAGAAAGAAAAGTGTTGCAGTGCAAAGCAAGAGGTGAGGAAATAAAAGACCAAGGTTTTTTGCTTTTTTTGCAATCTTATTTTGAATTCTGTGGCTCCAAGCTCCAAACATAAAACATCTTAGCATGACTGGCTCTGTGGAAGCAGAGGGGGGTTGAGCAGCAGTGGTGGAAAATAAGGAAATGGTTTTTGTCTGGATGTCTTCCAAATAGAGGCTGGGGTCACATCGTTTGGGAAAGGGACAGACTATCTGGGAATTCCATGTTATGTTTTTCCCGCATGTGATCGACCTTTCCAGGAACCAAGCTCTGACTGGATGGAAGTCACCGCAGTCAGAGTGGGACAGGAAGCAGATAAGTATTACAAAAGAGCAGTAAATTTTAAAATGAACAAATCCATGAAAGATGAGTTGACTTGAAGCGAGCGCTTTGTTATCTTTGATCAACACAGTTTTGCTTGATATCTTAAACTGGTGATGGTTTCTGGAGTTCAACCCCAACTCTAAACTAAAGCCCCAAAACCCTTGAGATCCTCTAATGTGAAAGGCACTATAAATCCAGTGTATTATCAGGCCCAAGCACCGACAGGCGGTGTGAGGGCCTCTTGAAAATCCTTCCAGTTATTCTTTTTCTTGGTCCTCCTTTAAATGAATAGCATTTTCGGAAACCTGAACATGCTCAAAAACTCACCAAATTTTGGCTATCCTCACAAACTAATCTGAAAAATTTCATATTTTGGCGTTTTTGAGACCACTCGAATGATACTGTACGACAGCACCACCTTTTTTTAAAGGATCCCTATCATAAAAAATGGACTTTTAAGAGCTTTTCGGCATGTTACTGTGTTATTTCCTCATAAAAAACTACATTTAAGTCGTTTATTTCTTCATTTGTGCATATTTGAGTATTATATATGAATATTCAGGCCAAGCTGTAGCTTCCTTAACATTACTGACTGACACCGGTGTACGCAACGAGGTGGCACCAATCACAAACCAACAAACACGCATGTGCAGCATCGTAGCAAGACGCCCTCTTTGTTCAACACAAACTCAAAGAGAATCCTAAACACACTCTCTAAAGGAAGAAATAAACAGCCTGCAGGAAGATTTCCTCAGAGACAAACAGCCATCAGCTAACAAACTTTTGCTCCAGAGTTCAGGACAAAAGCTTTTTTTTTTTTTTTTCTTCTTTTTTTTTTAAGCTTTAGAGGACGGCAAGTTGGGAAAACTGTGGTTTCGTTCGGCATGGGAGTTTATTTGTTGTACTGGATGAATCGACTTGCCAGAAGTGGTTGGATTATAACTTCAGGAGCAGAAAAAAAAAACCAACTTTGTGTGTGAACTTCACTCCTGACATCTTCACGAATCTTGGGCAGTAAAGTTTGACGCTCTATACACGTGTCAGACGCCGGAGTTGGAAAATCTGAACTTTGGCATCTTGACGGGGGGCGTCAACCAATCAGAGCGAGTCATGACACAGACACATATTTTCTGACAGGATGGGAAACACCCAGAAGAACCAGGGGAATCTCCTCTCTCTCTGAAGACAGAGGAGGATAAACTGTGATCTGTGTCCGGTCCAGGTGTCTGAATGGTGGTTTGATGACCTGCTGTTCCGATGGGATGTACTGGGCTTATAATGGTGCCCCGCATCGGGACAGCGGGCTGTTAAACTGGGCCAGATCAGACTGCTGAAAGCGCCCCTCGCCAGCACAGCTCCTGGAGTAAATGATGAAACAGTTGCGATGGGAACATATTTAACTTATAAATGCCTGTATTTGACTTTTGGAACGTTTGAAAAGCATGATACAGCTCCTTTAAAGCCCCCAGAACTGCATGTCACCAATCTTTATGAAATTTGGTACATTTTTTCTACATGCCAGTTCGCACAAAAAAGCTTATGGGGCCTATGCTCTAAACACAACAAGAAGTCAGCCATTTTGGTTCAAAGTCACCATTCTGTCATTTTACTTGCATCGCATTTGCATTAAATTGTCAGAAACCGCACATTGTAAATCCACCAGTTTTGGTCCATTTAACCCCAAGGCATCGGTCAGTTCAAACAGTCCACTGGGTTCTCACCAGACTATGCATGTGGTGGGGGCGGGGCCTGAAAGTTTGATCTCTTGCCATGAAACACAAAACTGATACAACTCCATCATAAAGCTATCCGTATAAAATTTGCTACATGTTATGCTAGTCGGACACTGAACCCACCTATATGACCATTTCAGGTCTGTTCCAGAGACCATAAAAAAGAGGGGCAAACCCCCCGCCACGTCACCCGTTGGTTTCTGAAAAGCTAAAAGTGAAGCCAGTTAGGTATTCCCACCGTCGCCATCTTCGACATCTGGCCTGCCACCTGTCAGTCAAAAGGACAACCCCTAATTTTGTGTAATTTCAGAGTTGCAAAGAAACTCACCCCCCTCACAGTTTGCATGAAGGTAAACTTGATCTATTAAACCTAAAATGATCTCTTGAACCAGGCTGTAAACCTGTTTATTTCTGCTGTGAAGTTGGCCTTTTCAAGATGGGAGTCTATGGAGGTTTTCTCTGTTTTGCAGCCCCTAGTGAATGAAGAGTGAACTACATATATTTAGCATTTTCTGGACTTCCGCATTGGCCTCACAGTTGGCCACCAGAGGTTGCCACTTGATCTGTGCCTTAGCCCCGCCCCCTGGTGACAGGAAGTGCAATTTTGCAGACTGAGGGTGAAAAAAGTGATGGACACGGAGCAAAGGCTGGAGCTTCACCAAAGGTGCAAGACGCATCTTTAATTTTTATTATCTATTATTATTTATAGAGTTTAGTACTTAAACAGTATTATCAGTATTTATATAATGTCTTTTAACTTTGCTTGTTTATGCAAATATCCTGATAATATGTTTGTTTTTCACCCATACTGTATATGTAGCATGTCATAATCCTAACAGAGCTTTTTCTGTAATATTCATATCACACCAATCAGCATATCAGTGGTTCAAAAACCCTTTGAATCTTGGATGGTTTGGGGGTCTAACTGTTAATCTTCCCATTGGAGTATGAGTGCTGCAGCATGTGAGTCACGAACCCCTCTGGCCTCTTGTGTTGTATATCTTGGGCTTTCCTGAGCAGACAGCAGAGATGGGAATATCACTGGCCTCAGCAGGGAAAAAAAGCAGATTGGTTCATAATTCATGTGAAGAGATACAGTTTCCAGTGCAGTCTAGCTTTCTACTAATTAGGTAAACTAAGAACTGTATTCAAGGATTTATATCTGATGAAAAAAGGAGGAGTAGGGGTGACTTGTTTAGCTGATTTTACAGAAGCATTATGTTATGTTCTCAACATTTAGGCAGATTTCGGCGGACGTTATCTGTTTCTGTGACTGTTTCTTCTAGAAATGGGAGCACATGCTCCTCGTACCTGAATCACCTGTGTAGCTTCAGCAGAGACGATTGACAGAAGGTTATAAACGGTGTTAGATATTTTATTGGTGGTAGTCACAGCGATTGTTATTCTGGGTTAGTCAAATGCGAAATATTCTGTAGATGATGTCCTTTCAGCAGATATGAATGTTGCCATCTGAATCCTTCAGTCCCAACATCTTTAAGCTATGAAGAGCTTAAAGATGGTACAGGTTGCCAGTACCTTACTTTTTTTGTTTATAAGTCCAACAATTTATGTTTTTCCTTTTCATAAAATCATAACCAGCAAATCTACTGTATATATACATATTTAAAAAAAAAAAAAAAAAAAAAAAAGCTTAGATAAACAGGGAAACTATAAACATAAGACACGTCCTGAATCGATAACTATTTTGAAATGTCCAAAAGCAAATATTTTCATATTAATTAAATGACCCAAATACAGCTGCAAAGTATAGCAGTAGAATCTGCGGCTGCCGTCTGGACACTTTAGTTGACGGTCCGTCCAGGCCGCGCTTCTTCAAAAGGTAAACAAGACGTTACATGACACATATGACCGTGATGAGGGAAAGCTAGTAAGTTAGCTTAGCTTTGAATAAAAGAGATGAGAAACCTCAGTTTTGTATCAGATCTGCTGGGGCATAAATTTGTCACTGTGGCAGACGATTGCGTCAAACATGATCCCGATCAAGGCCCTGACACAAACTGATGGGGAAGGTAGTTAACTAGGTAACTAAACTCCAGACGGGTAGTTCTAGGAACTGTAGAACCTCTCTGTCGGAATGCACCTAGTTGTCCTCAAAATTATTCATATTCTACCATTAAAGCAAAGGCTAAATTCACAAAAGGAATTCAAAGAACAAGAATCTAAAAAAAAATAAGAAATGGAAATTCACTAAATTAGAATTTAGTGAAATAAAGTGTTGGTTTTGAATTGTACTTGAAAAGAACAATAATGAAAACACACACACACAAAAAAACAAAGAAACAAAACTGTCCGACACAAATTAGAACACCTGGCTCAGGAACAGTGGACCAACGTTACAGAAAACACATGAATGCAGTGATTGCCTCAAAGTGTTGCTCAACAAAATTTTAGTTTAGGAGCCCCATCATGCTTGTTTTCATGTTTTATTTTTAGTTTGTTTTTAATATTTTTGTTAAACCACCATTCAAAATCAACGTAATGATTTTCATTAATTTTAACATATTATTACTTTTTTCAATTTCAGCTGTTTCACTGACAGCTGATTATTTTTCCTGATTAAATGGGAAGATATGAATCATTTTGATGAGAAACTGTACGTCTGATATTAAAAAAAAAAAAGTAGTTAGTTTGAAGCCAATAAAACTATGGATGCTTTATAAGCCAGCTCAGCAGCTGCAGCATAGATTTCTGAATCACAAGGCAAGTGGATCAATATACTGCATGTTTTTATTGCTTTCTTTTATCCTGCAGCTCTCAGAGCCAGGAGGAGCACTGTGACGTTTGCAGGTTGCCCGACGATTGTTTCGAACCATTTTAGGAAAATGATCTTGATCAGTCACGGTACAACGAAAAGAATTTCATGAATGACTTCCATGTTAATTTATCAGGCAGGAATCTGATGTGTGGGCAACAACTCACATTACAGTATGATGCCTTTTAGTGACGAACATAGCGATGTTCTGAGAGAGGAAAAGGTAGAACGGAGTGGAGGAATAAAGGAGGGAGCATCTTCCCACATGCAGTGTTGTCATCCAGCTGAGGTCTGGAGGTGTTCAAACTTCCCAGAAGATTTGCATAAATTTTTATACGCTGCTTGAATGTGGGCTCCAAACTGCAACTAATATCTAACAACTTTTCCGAGTTCAAATTTCATCTGGAAACATTTATGTGAGTGTGTAATAAGTGTAAGCAGGGTTCTGAATTAACTTTTTAATATGGCTGTAGTTCCCCAAACCAGAGGTCTTTTTTTTCCGCAGGGAAATTTATCCAGATTATAAATGCAACTGCTTTCATTTAATCAAACATTTTTGTTTGAATTGTTTTTATTGACACTTTTTAGATTAAGTTTCTGAACAATATTCTCTCAATGTTGTCGTTTATTTATTTATTCTTTTTAGCATGGGACAAAGTTACTTTTCAGCCTGCTTGTTCACGTCATCCAACCACCACCACATTTTTATTTTTCCTAGTTCATGTGGCTTCCTGCAGTTGAATTTCTCTCCCTATTCAGCTGCACTTTGTTCAGGCAGCAGCTTGTAAGCAACACTAATGTTTATAATCTATTTATTGTGCTTAATCCATGTATTCTTTCTCATTTTATCTCAAGAGATTCGTTTACACCAGTGTTTGTGTATCCTTGTGTGCATTTGTGTGCGGATATGACCGCAAAAAGGTGTGAACGTGTAAGTATGCTTGTGTTTCATATATCTGTTTAGGTATTTTTACATTTCTGTGCAGCACTTTGTGTGACAATGGTGATTGTAAGCGTGCTACTGTTACTGGACAAACTTTGCAGGCGCTATTTGCAGGTTTCTGAAGAGCTGTACTGAACCTCTGTGGGCACTCTGTACACACACAACAGGAGTTAATATAAATGGGAATCTAGTGAGAACAGCCAACAGCTGCACCTTGGCTTTAATATCAACACCTGCACATAACAGCAACTAGCTTCTCTCATTTCAGTTCAAACAGAGGACAGCGGCACTGACCACATGTGACGTTCCTTAGCTAGAAAAATCGTCAGCTAGCTCCTGCTAATTCCTACCTAACAACTTAAAAAGTAACCTGAGCTTCATGCAGCAAACATGAGGACTGCTAATGACAATAATTTGGGCTGTCAGTGATTTAGAAAATTAATCTAATTAATTACAGGTTTTGTAATTAATTAATCTAATTAATCACATTTTAATCTCATATCTGCTAAAGCAGTCGTGGGGAACAATGGTCCTCAAGGGCCGCAGTCCAAGTTTTCCATGCAACCCTGCTCCAACGCAGCCTATGACGTTCTGTACAGTGATTCATTGACACGTCTTCTTCTTCTGGTGTTTTTTGGTGGTTGGCAAACAGCTTTAGGTGCATTATCACCACCCACTGCCGGGTCATTCAGTGGGCCAAATTTAAAATGATCGTACATTGAATTGGCACTCTGAATTAATTAGGATTATTTTTTTTAATGCATTAATTTACAGTGTAATTAATTAATCTAATCAATATGTTCAACTAACAGCCCTAATAATAAAGTGTTGGTACTGAGAGTTAGAAGTTAAGAATTGGGCAACATATCCTGGTTTAAGCCAGATACTCACCGCTAGAAACGCATCAGCCTCTCAGAAAGCCAGCGCATCGCTCTGTCAGGGAACCCACGCTAGGGACACACTCTATATGGAAGTTGAAGCGCAGCATGCCGATTTTCCTGTCAACACTGCCCGTCTTTCTGTCCACATCAGACGTGCACAGTCGGCAGGCAGTCCTGCTTCTCTGCTGTACCTCCACAGCTGATAATTGCTCATTGGTACATCACCTGTTCTGCTTTCATGTTATTTACAAGCAGAAAGCCGACATTTCTGTGTGTGAATCCTTCCACTTGCATTTTCAATAAACATGAAGACATGATTGACATATAGAATCTATGAAAGGCAGGGTGGATGATGTTTTCCAGCAGCATTTTTTACCATACTGCTTAAAATCTCCTTCACTCCCTGAATAGTACACCCACAGAATGATGTGCCTTCATTTTCTACTCACCCTCATGCTGAGCAAGACTCTGGAGCACTTTTTTATTATCTCAAATGCAGCCGGAGATCAGACAGGTTTTCGTTTTCCCCCCAACTTTCATATAATGCAGTTCACCAATGCTCAACACAAAAAGGTCCATAAAAGTCCACAAAAACTTGTCAATATTTCTCCATACTGCTCGTCCACTGTAATCCAAGTGTCCTGAGTGGGTAGCGTCCACAATTTACTCAAAACGACATCATTTAGTAAATTTCTATAGATTAAACAGTAGAACATTGTACTTCCTATTTGCACGTTTGTGCGAGTTCACGACACTACGGAAGCCGTGGCGTTCAGCACCTATTCTGCCAATAATACAAGCGCAGAAGAAGAAATTAGCTGTTTACATTGTGCTAAGAGCGAACGAGCTGCCGACAAACACAAGAGGGGTTGGCTATTGATTTAAAACAAAGAAAGAGAGAACGCGTTATCTCATCTGCCGCGGCTTCCGTAGTGTTGTGAACTCGCACAAATGCGCTAATAGGAAGTGGACGAAACTGTCCGTCCGTCTGCGTATCCGTCTTCTGCGTCGAGCATAAATGGACCGTTATGAATAGTTTATGTGTTAGAAAGTAAGTCCTTATTCAGTGTTTTCATAAAAACTTTATTCTTATGTTTCTTTTTCTTTCTAAAGAAACAGTTATTGTTGCTTAACAATTCAATCCATCCTTTAAATAAGCAACTGATCACATGTCCAGACATTTTAGATAGGACCAGAGTCAGAACATCACTCTTTAGATTATGGATGTTAAAGTTGAGGGTCATTGTCCTGCTTCAACATGTGACAGTCGACAGTCCCGTCACTACACTTCCAACTGATAATGTACCCTTGCTCTTTGGCCACAGGGATACGCTTTTGGCTGAACGCATATCACGTGGACGACATATCACCATCCAGCCGTTTAGAACGGATTGGTAAAAATCACTGAATGGTGTTTTTCAGTCATGTCCGTTCCACAGGAGACTAGAGTTTTGTTTTTTTTTTCTGTTTAGAGCATTTAGTTAATTGGCTGCAATATAGTAAAAAAAAAATACTCCAGGAAAACATCTCCCACCCGACCTTTAACAAATGAATGAAGGAATAATGAGCAAATTAAAATATAGGAATGAATGAATTGATGAATGAAAACACAATTGAATGGATAAAGGTATACATGAATGAATATAAAATAAATGAATAATTAGATATAAAACAAATACATAAATTAATAAGAAAAAAATGTTAAAGTCTTTAAAAAAATTAAAATGGGGAGAAAAAAACAATATCAGAGATCAAATGTAAATAGATTTGTAAAATGTCTATTTGAAACTGATTAAAGGTGATGAAGTTTAGTTGGGCATTCTGCTTCTGGAATAAAGTAAATCATGCTCAAAATTTATTCTTCTCATTGTGACTGAACTGAACTACCTTCACTCTATTTTTTGGACACAACAAAGCTTTTAATATTTATCAGATTTGTGTTCATATGAGAGGAAATGGATATTTCTGGGTCAATGTCGTTGACTTACTGACCAGCTGAATGGTTTCATAACATTAAATGTCAGCTTCATGTTCTGAAAGTGACCTAGATCTGAGCCAAGAGTTAGTGTTATCACACCCTCGGTTGTTATTGAGTCCTTGCACCATTTCTTTTCAGGCCCGCTTTTATGAAGGCGAACAGGATTTTATATGACAGCTGACTAACCTAGATTGCAATAAAGGTATTAATTATGACACAGATACACAAAAAAGTAGAAAAAGACTATTATAGGTTCAGCTGTCTGACACAAAATTAATGGTGATATAACTTCAGTTATTTCTTGTCTTGAAGGAGAATCATCTACATAAGCTGTCTCAGAAAAGCAGATTCACAACCCATAATGAGTCCATGCAGTTGCCTGAAGCCAACAATTGAAGATGAATGAGATTTAAACATTAGGTAACAAGATTTATTTTTGACCCAGCTATATTGTACATTTGATTAGTATCATCTTTTTACTGGGGAAAAAAAAAACTAATTGAAACTACACTGACCGGGCAAAAAACGGTCAAGTCTCAGCATCCTGCTCAATATCTGCAGCACTCAGACGCTCCATCCATAAATGGAAAGCGAACAGCTGTGATGAGAAGGACAATAACATGTTCTGGCAGCATGAATGATCATGTTTTGTCTTTGTGAATCTTGTACCAAGCTGCAGCCCATGAAAACATGTTTACAATAAATGAAGTATGTATAAAGAGGACAAGTCTTTTGGCTCAGGAATGGAACGTGTCCGAACCACGATGTCCCGATAAACACTGGACCCACGGCCAAAACTGTCCGCTCTGCAGATGCTGAACTTCACCCCAGAGTCGTGCATCTGCAGTGGGACAGGATCGTATCAAAGTTCAGCGGAACATCTCCAGCTTTCGGAATAAGTTCATACAAGAGAGTGTATTTAAATCAGATGTTAGTACAATAAGTTGAAATTGACAAAAGTAATACTAATAAATAAAACTTTTGACAAAATCATGACATTGATTTTGTATAGTGGTTCAATACAAATATAAAAAAACAAACAAACAAAAAATACAACGAGTAAATAAGCATGATGGGGCTCCTGAACTCAAATTTTATTGAGCAACACTTTGAGGCAATCAGGTAATTTTTTGTAACGTCCAATCAGACTTCACCACCTGTGCACAGGTATTTTGGCCCACTGTTCGTGAGCAAGGTGCTCTACTTTGTCTGGGACAGTTTTGCTTGTTTTTTTATTATTACTATTATTTTACTATTATTATTATTATTATTATTATTATTATTGTTACATTTAAACCACAATTTAAAATCAATGTTTTATTTTAAGTGTTTTATTCTATTTTTGTTGTGTTTTTTAAATGATTCCTTTCAAGTAAAATTCAAAAGCAATATGTTATTTCACTAAATTCTAATTGAGTAAATTTTTATTGATTATTACTTTTTCAGTCACTTGTTATTTGAATTACTATTGTGAATTTAGCCTTTTCTTTAATGGAAGCGTGTATAAACCATTGTTTCTCAAATGTACGTGTACTCCTGGGGGGGGGGGGGGGGGGGGGTACTGTGAGGTCAATCCAGGAGGTATGTGAATTTCTTTGATATCTACAGTACAGTTGTCCTCAAATTTATTCCTACCCTCCCGTTAAAGAAGGGAAAAAAATTGATGTCACTAAAATAAGTTGAAATAGACCAAAATAATAATAAATAAAAATTCTATGAAAATCATGACAATTAATTTGAATTGTGGTTCAAAAGAAATATTAAAAACAAACACACAACAGATAAAACAACAAAACAAGCATAATGAGACTCCAAAGCTAAAATTTTGTTGAGCAACACTTTGAGGCAATCACTGCAGTGTTTTCTGTTATGTTTAAAAAGACTTCTGCACCCGGTGATACAGTAGGTATGTTGGTCACTGTTCATGAGCAAGGTTCTCTAATTTGTCTGGAACATTTTTTAAATTATTATTTCCAACCACAATTCAAAAGCAATATGTTATTTCACTGAATTATAATTTTGTAAATTTTATTTATTATTAGTTTTTTTGTTTTTTTTTGTTTTAATGTTATTTAAATTTCTATTGTAAATTTAGCCTTTTCTTTAATTGGAGGGTATGAATGATTTTGAGGACGACTGTATGTTTTATTTTTTGTTGTTGTTTGTTTGTTTGTTTTTTGATAAATGAAAAATATCCTTCAATAAAATATGTCTAATAAAGATTTTAATAATTGTAAGTGTCCAGAATTTAAATTTAGTTTTTATATTGTTTCATTAAAACACTACTTCATTTAAAGTCTTCCAGATACCAACATTGTTTGACCTAAGCCGTTAGGAGCTAAATGACGTCAAATGTCAATCATTGTTACCTTGATGATGCAAAAAATGGAGTCGTGGTTGAAGCGTAATAGGAATCTGACTGAAAAGAAAGAGGGCTAAGGGCCAAACAAGGCTTAATTACCATTGTTTTGCACGGTTCCACTTAAATAAACCAGACACAAATGGAAAAGTGCAGTTTTTTTCTTTTAATCTACTTTCCAACCAAAAATATTTGCGGTCGATGGGGATACTCGGCTTAAAATGTATTTCAAAAGGGGTACCTTAGAGAAAAATGGTTGAGAACCACTGGTATAAATTTTCAGCCCATACTAAACAAGAACCATATTGATCTATTGACCTCAGGAGGCCAAATTAAGGAAATTTCTTTGCAGGAACATAACAGTAAAATCTTTGTTACTCATTCTTCTTGTAAGTGTAAGCATCACTTCATTTCTCAAGTTTGTATTCTGCTTCAAGCTTTTTGTTTTAAGCAGAATTGACCAGATGCTGACATCCTGCGTGCCAGACGTCGCAGCCACTTACAGGGAAAGTATTGTTTTTGGCCACCGCCACCGCCTGAGCCAGAGGAAGTTGGCTCAGGCGCTATCAACGAGCGTTCTGGGCCTCTTTATCCGGCGCGTTGATTTTCCCCTTCCTGGACAGTTTGTTGGAGTCACTGAGAAGTAGGCTACTAGCAGAGTTTACTGTCAGCAGCCCCCACTGACCGGTCTAAATATAGAGCATCTGGCTGAAAGAACAATAGACTTCACAATCCTGAGATTATCTATAGACACAACTAAAATAACTTGGTCGTGCCTTAATAAGAAAAAACGGAAGGAAAGAAAGAGTCCAGACAGTCTGTTCAAGATGTAATCTGAATACTTGCACTGTTACAGTATGAGAAGAAACAACTTACTCAACATTTCTGTTTTGTGTTAATTCAGATGAAAATCTAATGAATAGTTTGAGTTCCTTTTTTCATGCAGTTTCTGGTCGTATGATTTATTTATTTCTCATTTAATCCAGACTTCTGCTTTTAATTTATACTGCCAGACTGTTTGTCTTTAGCTAGAAACTGAACTGCCATCCTTTTTTGTGTTTATCAATGTCTGAGTGTGTATCTTAGCTTTTCCTAGGACAGCACTCTTCTAAACAGAAATCTCTCATGGTGTTCCTGGGACACCACGAGGACACCAAGGATCAAAGTTCAATTTAAACTAGATTATACCCAAGGGACCTTTTTTTTTTAATGCAATCAGAAGATTGCCACAAAAACACGGAACCACTCCACATGCAACAACAACAAAAAGCACAATCAAATGAACAGCATCTAATATGAAAGAAAACAAGAAGTCACCACAAACTAATCAAAATCCTGATGGGAGCTTTTTACATAGTTTATCCTACATCTGGGCACTGAGTATCTGGTGATAACATGTACTTTTCAGTCTGACCCTATACGAGGTTTGCAAGTCATGTAAAGCTATGCCAGCGGCCGTTGTACACCACTTCCATGGATCGACCGATACAGATTGTTTTTCTTCAAAACAGCCCCACAGAAGAACCACCTCACTCATTAATGCATCCCCGACTGAGATCATGAAAGGTTCTATTTTATCAAAATGTAAGTTTTGTGTCTGCTGTTTTGTTTTATTTTACTCTGTGAAGCCCTTTGTTTACCTTTTGGCTATTGAAAAGGGCTATATAAATAAAATTGAATTGAATTGAATTGTACAATGTAATATATTGATAAACGGCGCAACACTGGACTCAAAAAATATGTTCCTTTGTATCTACAGTATATTTGGGATCAACCAATACAGATTTTTTAGGGCCGATACCAACACCGATATTTTCTCATCAGCCCAGCCAATGGCCGATAAAATCTGCCGATATTTGGGGCCGACACTGCGTTTGACTCCCAAATTGATATAATGAAGTATACAGTGAAAATTCATTTTACAACTCTTTTATTATGAAAAAGAACAAAGCAATTCAAATAAATATATAAACAAATATTACATGGGAACACTAAACTTCTCATGAATATATACAGTATATATAAAACATCTGTAAATTATGATGAGTGGGGGCATCGGCCAACACACCTGACTTATCGGCTGATGTATCGATCCATCCTTACTCACTATGTGCTCCAGCCTGGTCGAACCATAAGAGGAGGTTGAAACTGATTCAGTCAAGCAAGAAAAAAAACATTTTCACAGGAAAAGTTTCCTGCTTTCTTCTGGAGTTTGTGGACCACCATGTTCAGCTGGTTAGCCAGTCATAGCTTTGTCATTCTCCGCCATCTTACTGTAATGTTGCTGATTTTGACCTTAACTTTTAGTCCGAACTCTGCGGTCCTACAGCGACCAGGTTATGGAGCCCACTGCTTTAATCCAGAGATAAAAATGCAGAGGCAGACTTTCTGTCTAACCATGCAGCCTGTGGCTTGTATACCTACAGCAGAAGTCGTTGCTTCTATTGACTCTTAGAACCTGAGAACATTTAGAACATTTAAACCTTACCCATTTCCATTAATCCTAACTCGAGCCATGTATTTTTCAACCTCTAACCCCCGAGGCTTGTCAGTGTGCTGACAAATCTAAATTTAAACTTTATCCATGTGAGTAAAGGAAGAAGGAAAAAGCTGTACCATTTGTACAATTTTGGACCAATACATGTATTTGTCATGCGATCAGGGTTGGTAATTGACTAACGACTTGTTTAATAAAGGGCTTTGATTGGTCAAAACAATTATAAACTTGAATAAATGCCCTGCATTTACCTTTTATTTAAAGTAACACTACACAACTTTAAAACTCCGATATTGATTCTGCACACAGCTTTTTTTCTTATAAAAAAATCTGCTAAGAAGTAACAAACTGCATACAGCGATTCTGTAAAGATATTTCTTAAGGTTCCCTGTGGAGGGAGTGCCAGTCTGATGTTTGTCTCTGTAGGAGTGAGCACCTTTGAAGCACTGCTGAGGAATTAGATGTTGCTAATGCAACACCTTGGATGTATCAATCATAGCTCTCTCAGATCCTCTTGAAGGCTGTTCCCATTACCCATCCAGACTGAGGATGCACTGGATGAAACGTCTGTATGTTATTAGGCGGTCCTGATTATTTATTTTTCTGTGTCTGGTTTTGGCGTGTATATATTTTTTGCCTTACATGTGTTTTTTATGGACCTGAGTCTGTTTTTATTAAACTTGAATTGAATTGAAAACACATGTACATTCTAGGGGACATTTCTGTCCGGCAGTATCCCGAGGCTGGAAACCCGCCCTTCACAACTCTTCTTTTCCTGTTCCTGCACATCATTTCATAGCAGCATTCCACCCTATGGCACCATGTCACACACCAACAACTGAATATGAACACACTGGGCCATTGGAATGGCTTGATTCACCGTACAAACCCATTATTGGAAGAAACAAGGAAAAAAAGATAAAAGGATGGACAAGAGTCAACACTGAACTGACTTTTACTGACTGCAAAGAGCTTAAAGTAGAGTTGGGATGCAAACTGGATGCTAAATTAACCGTTGCTAGGGGGTGCCTCACTGAGGAAATCTGCCATTGTAGCGCGGTTGTAAACATATTCACAAGTCAGTTCAAATCAAAATTTATTTATTCAGCACATTTGAAATAACCTCAGTCAACCAAGGTGCTTCACAATATCAAGAAGTGGATAGCCTAGTGGTTAATGCCGTGGGCTGTGGTCCGGAAAATCCGGGCGCTGTAATTGGCAGCCCACTGCTCTTTGTTAATCTAGAGAGGGGTTAAAAGCAGAGCTGAATTTCCCAATTGGAATTGATAAAGTAAAAATTCATTATTAATCCACTGCCTGGCCAACAAAAAAGAAAGTCACCTCCTGGATTTAAGCAAATAGGTACGAGCCTCTTATTGGATAATTACTGCATGGGTGATTATCTTCCAGCTGGCAACAAGTTGTTTAATCTTTAACTGGTGCAATGAGCTGCTTCCATTTCCTAAACAACCATGTGGAAAGACACACGTGGTCGTGGAAAAGATGCTTGCTAGTCTGTCTGAGAAGGGTCAAATCATTGGCATCAAGCAGAGAAAAACATCTAGGAGATGCAGAAACGGGTTCAAAAATGTCCAACGCATTATGAAAAACTGGAAGGATAGTGGACCATCGTCTTCCAGGAAGAAATGTAGCTGGAAAGGCAGATGAAGTGATGCAGCATCATGCCTAGTGTCTACTGTACAAGCCTGTGGGGGCAGTGTTATGATCTGGGGTTGCTGCAGTTGCTCAGGTCCAGGTTCAGCAACCGTATGTGCTTAAATAATGAGGTCAGCTGATACCTGAATGTACTGAATGACCAGGTTATTCCATCAATGGATGCTTCTTCCCTGATGGCACGGCCATATTCCAAGATGACCGTGCCAGAATTTATCGGCTCAGATTGGGAAAGATGGTTCAGGGAGCATGGGACATCATTTTCACACATGGATTGGCCCCCACAGAGTCCAGACCTGAACCCCATTGAGAATCTTTGGGATGTGCTGGAGAAGGCTGTGGTCAGACTCTACCATCATCATCAAGATCTTGGTGAAACATTAATGCAACACAGGATGGAAATAAATCTGCCGACATTGCAGAAGCTTCTGGAAACAATGCCACAGCAAATGCTGCTGTAATCAAAGCTAAAGACCGTCCAACAAAATAAGTGTATGACCTTCTTTTTTTTTTTTTTTTTTGGTGGCAACTTCTTTTTTTTTTTTTTTTTTTTTGACCAGGCAGTGTACTATTATTAACTGCATCACAATTAGAATTACTGTAGAAGCCACTGTAATAACTTCTTATTTTGCAGGTAGTGTACTCAAACAAGAGTTATGAAGCTGGTGTATCAAGTAAAGCTGTGATAAAGCAAACAATCTAAAAGAAAACTGTCTTTAAAAAAAAGAAACATTTCCACCTGTTTCAATAATAAAATGTTGGTTGTGTGTTATTCATCAGTGATAATGATGTAAAACTGAAATAAAATTCTGATCATGATCAGATTTCTTATCTGTTTCCAAGACAACAAACCTCATGCAGCTTCTAAACTTGTCTGAAAATGCTGATCTAGAGATATATTTTTCACATGGCAGTAGTACTTAGTAGTACTTAATGGTATCAGAGTTGAGTACTACTGCTTTCTTAAGGTGCTGCTTCATAAATGAAGAAATAAATCTAATTAAATCAAGTTCAGATCTGAAGGCACATGTGTCACAAAACTGACTTTTTTATTAAATAGCGAGGACTATTAACATGTTCCCACTGCAGGGATTTTCTGTCCTTGTGAGAACATCTGGTTCACTATAAAGTACTTAAATTCATGGACTCGCATGTAAAATCTCCCCACAAACACAGACACAATCTTCACACCCCCAAATAACCACAAGGACATTTAAGACCTGTGAAGTAAGTCATTCAGTGACGACGCTTCTGAGGAAGTAGTGTGGAGGAAATTCAGCTTGGAGGAGTCTCCTCATCTTCCCACGCGTCTGCTTTCATTGGCTGAGGGGGCGTGATGTCACACCCAGGGCTGCCCTATAAAAAGTCCCTTTCTCCACACAGAGAGCAGAACAGCTGGGAGCTCATTCACTCACGAGGACGGCGGTAGAGCACATTTAACTCGCTCAGCAGAAACTTTGGAGCTATTCAAGCAGAGAGAAAACATCCATCATGTGCAGAGGACTGGAATCGCTGCCTCTCACCTGCCTGGAGAGGTGAGCCGAGAGCTTTTTAGCTCTTTTTCTGAAGCTGAGATCACAGATTTCTCACTTTAACGAGCCTCAACATGTGTTTTTCTAACATTTTTCTGTATTTGTTCTGGCAGAGCGAAGGAGCTGAGAGCTTTGTTTGGAAGTTTACTGCAGAAGTCGGACCGCAGCGTCAGCGACCAGTCAAGGAAAAGTGACAAACTGAGGTGAGGACTCATGCTGTGTCTGTTTTTTAGGCATTTCTATACAATTACAATCTTTTTAAAGAAGTTTTCCTAATTTCTTTTCTCTCTGTTCATGCAGGTTAAATGAAAATGAGCCTCTGAAATGGAAAGAGTCTTTTGAGAGTCTGTTGTCCAGCCAAAGTGAGTATCATCCTCATCAGACTTGATGGTTTTTTGGGGGGTGTTTTCCATGTAAAGGCTGTAAAATATGAACCGCTTGTTTTCTCTACCTCCAGATGGACTGTGCCTGTTCAGAGCATTCCTGGTTTCAGAGTTTAGTGAGGAAAACATTGCTTTTTACTTGGCGTGTGAGGACTACAGGGGGACAAAACCATCGAAACTGGCGACCAAAGCAAAGAAAATTTACGAGGAGTTCATCTGCGCTGATGCTCCACGAGAGGTGCGGTGTATACATGATTAAGACGACACACTCGGATGCTTTTCATGCTGTTAAACTGTGATATTAAACCATCTTTCCTCCATTCTACAGGTGAATCTTGACCATGTGACCAAAGCCATCACCAAAGAGAACATGGAGCATCCCAGTCTGGCCTGTTTTGACCTGGCCCAGGCTAAAATCTACACCCTGATGGAGAAAGACTGCTACCCTCGTTTCCTGAAGTCTGCGACGTACCTGGAGCTGACCAGGAAGCCCAAGACGGGCAAACAGACTTAAAATCGGTTTTAATAAGAGAGAAACATTCATCTACAAGCAGCAGACCTCATGAATCCTCCTCAGAGGGATGGAAGCTGTGATGCACAGTGGAGACTGGAAAAGTTCAGCTGGAAGAAATACCTCAGGTGCCATGAGCTGTGGACTTCGCATGGCCAAAGATCCTCAAAAATTCCAGCCTATCGGTCGGACGCTGAGGCAGAGAGGAAGATGACGCAGACGGAGCTAGAAGAGTCTGACATGCAGCTACTGTACATACAAGACTGCGTGATGGCGGTCCGTGACAGGATCTGAGCGAGATGCTGTCACACAGCAGAAGTAACACTGGGAAAGATGCTTCTCTGAAGCATTTATGTTTATTTATTCCTTATTTATTTGAAATGTTTATTTTGTGAATATTTGCTGTTCAACTGGTTGAAATAATGTATTTGTACTTTTATTTTTTTTTAAATCAGAAGTTCTCTATGTGAGAAGAAATGCCCTGAATAAAAGGAGGGGAAAAGAAAATCCTGAGACTCGGTTGGATTCTTTATTACATGGAAAATGTTGTCATTAGTCATACGTGGCAGGAAGAAGACTTGCTGCGGCCAGTCTGAGGCCTCAGTAAATCCACTTCACACGAGGGTGACTGATGACTCCTTTCCTCTGGGGTTACAGTCAGTGGAAGATGTGAAGTCAGAGCATGTGCATGAGTTCATGAGTGTTAATAGATTTGATATTTCTATTAATAAGCAGAGGAAGATGTTTAACTTCTACAGTCGTCCTCCAAATTATTCATACCCTTCAATTAAGGAAGGAAATACATCAGCTATCAGTGAAATAAGTTGAGGTTGACAAAGGTAGGAATTGCTTGACATTGATTTTGAATTACGGTTCAAAAGAAATATTACAAACAAACATTTACACCTGTTAACGGGTATTTTGGTCCATTGTTTATGGGAAAGGTGCTCTAATGACTCTGGGACAGTTTGGTTGGTTTTTATAAATTGTTAATTTCAACCACAATTCAAAAGCAATATTTTCTTTCACACAATTATAATTTTACAAATTTTTATTTATTATTAGTTTCTTTCTTCTTTATTTATTTTTTTTTTTGTAATTTGAATTACATTTGTAAATTTAGCCTTTTTTTTCATTGGAGGTATGGATAATTTTGATGACTATCAACAAGAAACACAGGCTATTAAAAATCCAAATATAAATATAGAAAATGTGCTTTTATTATACCTAAAGACTAATAAAGTAAAGGAATCCACCTCGAAACTAAAGGGACAGTTTAACATTTTCAGAAGCTCAAAGCTTCTCAGAAAGGCGCTACCAGAAAACCATAAAGCGAGAGCTACAATGTAGATATTTTCCTGTAAAAGGTTACAACTCAAACTGTTTTTTGGACTGTGTTGCTGCAAAAATATTCTGCAGTTGCAAAAGTAGTTATTCAATTTTAGTTTTTTTAAAAATATTTTACTTTCTTTCAGCACCATTGATTGATTTTGCTGTTGTTCAGTTTTACTAAACTCGTCCGTTTTTTGAGTAGGATGCAGCCTTAGGTATTTAACAAGATGTGTGTATGCTTTTAAAAGACAAAAAAAAGGAAAGGAGGTTGATGAAATTTGTTCATTTGTTTTGTTCATGTTTTTTTTCATAGTTTCATAAAAAGTAAATAAAAATCTCAGTACACCTGAAGGCACAGCATCACCCAAAGCGTGTCCACAAATCCAAAAAGGGGTTCCTGCACACGTATCACACATGATACATTGTGCGGGAACCCTTTTTAATTTGTGGACATAGTTTCATAAAAAAAAATAGAATTACCTGTTAAGAAGTAGATTATTAACTCTTTAAAGTTTGCACTTTCTCTTTTCCTTTGGACAATAATGAGAATCAGTGTTTCAAACAAACAGTTGAAAAGCAGTAAATAGTGAAACAAAAGCAAAAGCAATGAGACTTTTTTATATTATCTAAGCAAGTAGAGATGGTTAAAACAGGTTTAACATCACAGCTTTTTATATAAGAGTCATGAAAGCTATTTTAAAAAATGTTTTGCCAACCTGTTTAGATATCGATGCAACTGCACATTAGCATATCATAAAAATGTGGAGATGATGCGAAGCGGAATAACTTTACTTCCATGTTGTCATGAAATGAATTATTTTACAACTTTTATATCATTTATACATGTTCACAGAAATTGTGTAATTTATTCAAACTATTTTGAGCTTTTCCTTCATGAATTTTATTAATTTACTCTGTCAATCATCTCACTTGCACAAAAATATAAAGTAGCTTACTCTGATGGGGTTGTCGAGGCATCCGACACCCATAAATCTATTAACAGTTTGATTTTTGAACACCTGCATTTCATATCTCAGAGCTTCAGTTAGTTGAAAGATAAACTATCAACTGTAACTAAATGCTTAATATTTTTGGCCAGCACAAAACTGTTAACAGTATGAACAATATGTGGGGTATTCTTTTCTGATGGGGTAGCACATATCAACACATACCTATCAATCAGGTTAGTGGTTCTCAACCATTTTTCTACAAAGTACCCCTTATGAAATATGTTTTCAACCTATACCCCCTAAACCGCAAAGTATTTTTGGTTGGGAAAATAGATTAAAAGGAAAAAATACTGCGCTTTGTCATTTGTGTCTGGTTTATTACACTGAAACTGTGCAAAACAACGGTAATTTTGCCGTCTTTGGCCCTTTGCCTTCTTTCTGTTCAGTCAGATTTCTACTGTGCTTCAACCACGGCTCCATTATTTGTGTTGTCAAGGTGACAGTGATCAATGTTTGATGTCATTTGGCTGGTCACAGGTTGGGTTAAACCATGACGGTACATGGAAGAGAGAGTTTTAATGAAATTGTGTAAAACTAAGTTTAAACTCAGTTTATGAACGTCCACCTACATTTATTGAAATATTTATTAGATCAATTTTAATAAAGTATGTTTCAAATCAAATCAAATTTAAATAGCCCCAAAGGTACACAAAGGGCTTTACCAAGAGAACCGTCAAACAAAAAAAAAAGCAATTGAATAGATAAAATGAGTACATAAAAACACATACCGTTAAAAAAAAGACATTAAACACCACTGGAAAATACGACTGTGCTGCAGAGTATGAAGAACCTAGAGGTGCTACAGGAGAAAAGACGAAGGACAATAAATAATAAAAATCCTAAAATACAAAATTACACTAAAAAAAAATATAAGACTTCTGTAGTTGGAGCTAAAGTCTCGTCTAAAAAAGCAGGTTTACAATTTAGATTTAGAGGCTGAGATCAGAAGTGGTGTGAATGTCAGGGGGCAACTTGCTCCACAGTCTAGGCGCAGCCAGGCAGCTATTTCCTGATTTATTTGAAAAACATAGATATAAACAAATTTCACATACCCCCTGAAATGCCTTGAATTACCCCCAGAGGTACACGCACCCCCAGTTAAGAAACAGTGAATTAGGTTAGAAGGCATGCTTCAACAGAGCACAGGCAGTTAAAGGGTTAAAAGTAAAAGCAATAAATAAAAACATCGTTCACCTTCAGATATTGAAACTTACTCACTGATTCAGATCAAGTTACCTACAGACTAGTTTTATCATAGGACAACTTAAAAGCTCAGAGATTCGGTAAATCCTGGGATACACCGTACGATATTTTCAATCGTTGCTCGCAGCCCCGACTCAAACTGTGCAAATCAGTCGCAGAGTTCAAAAGTTCACAGCTTGCGATGTTTGTCCTCATACTGAACGAACCGACGCTCGGATGCGATCTGAATACTCACTGCACGTCCTCAAAGACACGCCAGGGGTCTTGAACAATCCTGACATGCAACGCAATAAATACAACTAGTAGTAGAAGAAGAAGATATGTGATATTTTTGGCTATCACCAAAAATATCACGCTGCCTTGGCGATTTGCGTTCTTCTTAGTGAGAAATTCTCCAAAAAGAAAAGGTGACGACGTCGTGTGTGGACGAGGAATCGTCTGACCAGACGTGGGCTGTACGGTCTGTCGGTTCTACGACGAGGACTCCGTCCAAATGACACGCTGGGTCGCCATACTGCCTCTGGTTTACCTCCGTTTTTGTTTCACGCATGTGAAATGTGAAAATCTCCGAGGAAAGAGTTCTCAGTCTGGTCGTGGCGCCGCTTCAACATGCGATTCACTCACGAGTAGGGATGTATACCGAGTACCGGTATCGTTTGGTACCGGTTCCTAATCTTAACGATACCAGGGTACCGTTAAAGAAATAATGTAAAACTTTTAAAAAAAATAATAAATAATAATATATAAATTATATTATATATTATTAATAATAAAAAAAAATAAAAAATTTTGGGTAAATAAAAAACTTCCATGTTTCGGGGGAAATTTAAAAAAAAAATAAAACTAAGAGGGGGGGTTAATAATAACCGGACAAAAAAAAAACAAAAATATAAATAAAAAGAATAATTATAGAGGTCCCGGGCTTAAGATTCTGGACAAACGATACTCTTATTGATACTTTTTGTACATCTATTTAACCATCGAGTTGTCATTACACAGTCAAATAATCACGTGATGGAATAAGAGACACAATTCCCTTATTCTCCCATCTGTCCTTCACCCACCTTTATGTCCAGGATTCTTCAACACCATCTGAACAAATGTTCTCCACCGCTGGATCTTTTAACATCGTGTAATGTCTTTATTTACTCTAAATTACATAATGGCATCAATAAGAAAATCGATAAATACCGATATCGATAAGGAGTATCGATATTGGTATCGGTATCGATAAAATTATAACGATATACATCCCTACTCACGAGCCACGACCAAAATATCAAACAGGTTTGATTTTCTTGCAACTCACAATTTCTGATTAGGAGCTCGTTATGAGGTCCCAACCGCCTCTCATGACCCTCTAGTATACGACATACGACACACGATTTGGCCAAGAGTCGGCCCGATCGCCCAAAATTGTCGCACGACTGGAAAATCGGCTCAAAAACGGCCAAAAATCGCACAGTGTATGGCGGCTTTAGTGAGAAACACACACAAAGACACACAGAAAACCCTGTCATAGATACAAACTAAAACTGACAAGGAAATCCTCAGTCTTCCTCTCAGCACCAATATTCCCCCATAAATAATCTATAATCATACCACTAGTGTGATCGTAGTGGCCTCGGATTGTGCGACCTCCTTGTGTGTATTTGCTGGTCTTTATATGAGGAGCTGTTCTGTTCTTTTCATCATTATAAGTAACACGATTTCCCGGAAAGGAGTAATGTGAGAAGTGATCCTTCAGTTCAAGATTGTTTCTGTGTTTGATCAAAGTCAAGAGACTCCCATCATTATTGGCTTTTTATTAAGGGAGAGGGGGGGGTATAAATGTAGTAATATCAGGAAAAATGGAGGGTGAAAAGGAGAAAGTGTGGCTTTAGGATGAGATGGAGGTAAACATTTAGAACTAGGTCAGTTTCAAGGCTGCAGCTCGCTTTTGTAAATGAAAGCCCACAGATGTGACGCTCAGTTATTAGATGATGTGTTCGTGTGGGCACGCGTGTGTGTGTGTGTGTGTGTGTCCGCTCAAAAACAAGTTCATTCTACTTAGAAGCATCTGAGTGTCAGAGCTGGTTGCCATGGTTACAGTGCAGCCCCATGCCGTGCACCTTTACAGGCAGGTTTGTTTACTACCTCTGCAGCCTGTGGGTCCCAGAAGCCCCCTCCCTTCTGTAAACCAGCCTCTTCCTTTCAGTCTGCCACCATCCAGCCGTCACCACCTCTCTCCTCGCTGCTCTCCGACCGCCACAAACGACTCCTGTTCAAACACTCGGCCACTAAAAGAGGTGTGTGAAGTCATTAGCAGCACTCTGACACTCGTGGAAAATGGCAAAGGCCATCTCTCTGCTCCATCTCGCTTTGTCGCTCTTATTTTCCCTCAGAAATGACGAGCTAAGAGGCTTCTTGTAAACCCAGAGATCCGCTAATTGAGATTAAGTCAAGAAACACTGGTTTGTTTTTTGGCTCAGCAAACTGTAACTGCAGTCTTTAGTGAAGAGGACAGATGGACAAGACTTTAGCTGTTGCTTACTCTTTGCTTTCCCAGCTGATGTGACCTACAAATGCTCCAGGATTTACTTTGTGTCCTGTTGGGCAGATGTTCATGATTCATATCTCACTTAAGCTTCCAAATGTCAGACTCCACACTGAAAAACCAAAACAGCATGTTGAGACTTGATCAGGCGCAGCTGCATGTGGATGAATGAGACTTGTTCTGATTCAGTTATTGATACTGGCCGTGAGAGTACATAGATTGTTAATGCTGATATCCTGGATCAGGTTTGCCATGGCAACACAATATTTGTAATAAATAACATTAAGGATCTCTGTATGTAGATCTGTGTGTTTACGTTACTTTTTCTGCTTTAATTGCATTTAATTCCACCCTATTCTAATTTATTTGCCAACTTAAATCTATGCAACTTTTTGCTGGAACCCCTAACTGCCCAGTCAAGACCGCCTAAACCGAGACACTACAAAGACCAGAGATTATCAAGACCAAGTCAAGACCCAGACTAGTTCACCCCGAGACTGAAATATCCCGATATTTTCATATGCTGGTATCATATCAATATGTAAAAATGTGGTATCGATCTATTTTACTAATGAAATCTTGCGAGATTTCGTTGTTCAGTCAAGAAATCTCGTGGGTTTTTCATGAAATCTCGCGAGATTCCATCGTTATCTTACGAAATCTAGAAAGAAATGCGAGATTTCGTAGGTAAAATAGATCAATATCGCATTTTTGAATCTCTACATGAAATCTGCATACGAAAATAGCGCGATATTTAAGTGTATCGATTTTTTTCCCAGCCTTAATATATATATACATATATATATATATATGTATACAAAAAACTAACATGTTAACAATTAACATAATTAACACTAATATAAAATATTACTAATACCAGCCCGACAGGATTTTATCAAACTATCAACAGAGGTCAGCTCTGAGAAAATGATCCCATGTGAATTTCAGAAGTACACTGGCTGTAATGATTGTGTTCTCTGCAGTGCTCAACTTCAACTAACTCTGTGGCTGCAGGGCTTTCTAGTGTCATCATGTCTCCTCTTTTTCTGAGAGTAACCTACTTTTGAAACAAAAAAGAGTGGATAAAACCTGGAAACTTCTCAAACTGGAAAATAATTTCAGCCTCGTTTACACTGCTGGAGTTTCCTCTGGCAACCCCGATTCTCCCTCCCCAAGACTCGTGCCAAGCCAAACTAGAAAGCTGGAAAACAAGCGCAGGCCCCTAACAACCACTTGAAACAGCACTGTGAAAATAATGTGGGAAGCTCTTCACAACATCTTAGAGATTTTTCCTGTCCTGATAAGTTGTCTTACCAGCCTGATTGTGCCCCCCCCTTCCAGGCATTTATGCTCTGAGAAACTCTGCTCTCTGTGTTTCTTGTGTCATGACTACCAAACTTACTTTTTGATGAATTAGCTCAGACAAACATTCTCTAAGTGTACGTAATTCTGCAGCGCAACATCACTGAGCAAAACACATTTTTGAGAGAACAGATCTTGAACCTTCACAACACCTCATTTTTAATTATTTCTTTCACTGAGGCTGATCGCATGATTTTATGGGGGTCACCAGATCATTGTAAAAAAAATACAGCCAAATTTAGAAAAAGGGGTTTAGGAATAAAATTAAGATTATTAAAGAGAAAAACAGCCAACATAACACATTATTTTAAATATCTTACTAGAACATATCAAAAATACAAATTGACATTATCTCAGTGAGAGAAGCTGTTTTGGGGAATGTAGGTGCCTTGTCACAGCAGTGAACCGAATCCATCAGAAAACATTTATCTTCATTATTTATGAAGTTTCTGATAGTTTTCAAGCCTTACATGTAGATTTATTTATCTATTTATTTATTTATTTATTTTTTTTTTCAATCATTGAGTGTCCAGAAACAAAGTTGGGTGCTATATTAAAAAAAAAATTAAGCCCCATCTCAGTGAGAAATACTGAATTTGGGCATTTGCGTGATTTTTCACAGTTTGTTAACATAATACACTAAAATCCACTTTATCCTCCTTATTTATGAAGAAGAATCTGACAGTTTCCAAGCCTCACCATAAGAGGATGGCCACAGGATTACCCATTTAATATCACACAATCAGTCACCTGGGGGGGGGGGGGGGGGTCACACAACGTTTGTGAACCACTGGAATAATATGGAGGACCAGTAGAGTCACTGAAAAAGCAATACAGCATTTTGAAGATGAAAGATTAATTGTGAAATAAAAATGTAAAATTTTAAATAGGATTTCAAATCAAACAATTAATTTATACAAAAAGAAATCAAATTTCAAAAGCATTTTGTAATTGCACATTTTACATTGAAATATTAAAGATAAGTTGTATTATGTATTCATTAATTCATTTTTAAATATTGTTATTTGAAAAAGCATTTCAAAATCAAAATTTTAAAATATTTTTTGAATCTTTTTTAAAAAGCATTTTCAAATTCTATTTCATCCTCTCATCACCCGGTGAAGAAGCTACTCATTTCCTCCAAGACATGCTGCATCTCACGCTCTTAAGATCAGTCAGACTGGCTACGGACACCTGTGAACACACATATCATGATGCAACATCCACAGCTTTAAATATCCAAAAAGACATGCTGGACCATGGCCACATGTTTGGACTGGTAAAGTTCACCCAAGACTGACTGGAAAACTGGTTCAGCTGCATAAGGCGACATCAACTACAAAATATTAGCCAATTACTAATTAGATATTATTGCTAATAGCTAATTACTCATTGTCCCAATAAAATCCCTTTTAAACTAATAATATCCACATTTTTCCAGCAATGCCATGCTATCTGTTAATATTACAGGTTTACTGGCAGTGTTTCTGGCTCACGTTAGCTAACCACTGTTAGCCTACTAGCTTCAACTAGCTGGCTATCATACTGTTAATTAACAAAAAGCAGCAACACGGTTAGCTTGATTTGTTACAGAAATTTTAGCTACTGCCTCAAAATCCTCAAAATGTATGATTTTCAGCCTCTTACCGGAGAAAATGCTTCCAAAACAGAATGACCGTCATGTCACGCTGGAACAGAAACAACGACAGCAGCTCCATGACCCACCCAGTACTTTGTTCCCTAAAGTATCGCTGCTCTCATTTAAACACTGTTAACCGGAACCGTAGTGTCTAACCAATGAGAGAGCAGGTTACTTTTGCTTTTCACTCTGCACAGGGCCCAGAAGGGTCACGCAATCGCTAAATGGAGAGCGAAAACGATTAAGGAAATGCGACCGCAAAAAGGATTTGAAAATGAGAAGGGAAAAAGAAAATGAAAAGAATGAGAAGATTCTTTTTTTCAAAAAAGATTTAAAAATTCTTTTCAAAAAAGATTTTAAATTTATTTTTAAAATATAATTTGAAAATGCTTTTTCAGAAAACAGAATTTAATAATCAATTAAGGAACACGATATACAATTAATCTTTTATATTTCAATTTAAAATGTGAAATTACAAAATGCATTTGAAATTTGATTTGTTATTGTATAATTGAATTGTTTAATTTGAAATCCTATTTCAAAATTTATATCTTTATTTCACAATTAACTACTCATCATCAAAATGCTGTATTACTTATTCAGTGACTCTCCTGGTCCCTTCGTAAAAAAGAAAATGTAAAGAATTTGAAGATGCTATTTCATGAAAGATGTTAAAATTCTTTTTTAAATGGAATTTGAAAATGCTTTTTAAAAAAGATTTTAAATTTCTTTTAAAATTCTAATTTTGAAATGCTTTTTAAAAAAACAATATTTAAAAATTAATTAATGAATGCAATATACAACTTATCTTTCAATTTAAAATGTGCAACTACAAAATGCTTTTGAAATTTGATTTCTTTTTGTATAAATTAATTGTTTGATATGAAATCCTATTTAAAATTTTGCATTTTTATTTCCAATTAATCTTTCATCTTTAAATTGCTGTATTGCTTTTTCAGTGACTTTTCAGGTCCTCCATAGAATAAGGCATGCCAATGTAGTTATGTGGTTGCACGACTGTAATACTCTCCTGCTGTGCTCACCAAGACCAATAACAGCACGTGTCAAAATTAGGTTTTTATTGAGGTTACTTGGTAAGGATTTATTTAATGTAATTTTATTTAATGTAATTTTTCTTAATTACACTTGCACAATCTTGCATATTGTTTTCCACAGTCTTTTGGAATTTCTATTCCTCCTCACACTTCAGTCCTTACCGATGTACTTCAGGATCATGTTCAGACCAGAACCAGACCAGATGAAATAAAGAAACCCCTTCATCAGACATATCAGTTATACCACTAAAACTTAACTGCCCTGCACAGTTCATGTGCACAGTAGTACTCTGTTAAATGGTTTTATTAAATGTATACTAAGGAGCTAAAATTAATCGAGCCATCATTTTATTATAACTCTTTAAACATACAAACAGTAGACCTATGTTTGTATGTAACTAGCCTGTGGCTATTTCTACAGCAAGATAAAAATCAAATTAACACCCTTTATTTAAGTTTGCTAACACCTCAGCAACCAACCTGTTTAATAAACAAATATAGAAGTTGAGGTGTATAATTGGCTCGTAGCCTATCTGCTGTCCCATCAGCTCTGTGGTTTTGCAGTGTTTTTGTTGGACTTGATTTCTGAACCCTTATAATTGGCTTTTTTATGCATTACATACAAATGTTTTGGGTGTCCTGTCTCACGTTGTTATAAACACAATCATAAGTTAGGAGGAAAAACTTGCTATCACATGCACCATCTCTGTTTTATGCCACAGTAAACAGAAGCTAAGCACTTTCAGCTTTGAGGAGCAGGAAAAGCTGCTAACAGGGAGCTAAGCTAACAGCTGCTAATAGGAGAAGACTGAATTCCAAATAACTCAAAAACTTCACAATCTTGTAACAGGTTGAGACATTGTTACATGATGGATTTTTATGTTATGTTTCATGTAATTCTTTAGCACTTTATTTACCCAACTGAAGAAGCATTCATTGATTTGCACCACTGGCACAACAGTGATGTTTAGCTGAGACAACATTTTGCCAAAAGAAACAACCATCTGTTCTCATAATCCCTTATTGTAGTTTTAACTGGCACCAGATCCATCGAAAAAAAAAAAAAAAAGAAGAAAAGCCTACATTTTTAAGGGCTGTCAAGAGATTAAACTTTGGAATTAGCAGGTTAAATTTTTGATGCATTATTGTATAGACAAGAAAGTTATTACTCATGCCATTTTAAAAATCTAAATTATCTCGGTGAGAGAAGCTGATTTTAGGGACATAGGTGCTTTGAGTGGTGAACCAAATTCCCCCCAAACCACTTTATTCTCCATATTTATGAAGTTTCTGACAGTTTCAAAACCTGACTTTTAGAATTTTTACCATCAGGTGCCCACAAAGTCGTCACGAGTGCTATTTTGAAAATTTGAATTTGTTATTATCTCAGTGAGGAAAGTCCATTTTCAGCATAAAGTTGCTTTGTTACAGCTGTTCACATAATCCATCAAATTTCCATTATTTTCCTGTTTTATGAAGATTCTGATAGTTTCGAGCTTTACATTTAGAGGAAGGCCAAAGGATGACCCATTTGATGTATCACACAATTAACCACTCAGTTGTTGCAGGCACAGAGGGGTTTAACACCAAAGTGATGTTATCTTAGTGGTCATGGATCAAAAAGTTTGAGAACCACAAGTCATCATGACTTATTTTAATATCCTAAACATTTGTTTTGTATAGGTTTTGTCAGTCTTTCAATGTCACAAAAACTGTCTACATTTGTTCCGCAATCAGGGCCCAGGTGGGATTTGAGTCCCCTGACTCCTGGGTTAAAGTAATGTGAACTGACCATTCAGCCAATGGGACATCCCTGTGGCCAAGTAGCCAGGACGATGACACTTGAAAGGTATAGTGAC
The DNA here is from genome assembly GCA_023101725.1 of Atherinomorus stipes. NCBI lineage: Eukaryota > Metazoa > Chordata > Actinopteri > Atheriniformes > Atherinidae > Atherinomorus > Atherinomorus stipes. Next base: position 325,458 of record JALJCO010009022.1, read on the forward strand.
AGGACCGTCAACTGCCCCATTCAGATAAGCTAAAGCTAGTTTAGTTAGCCCAACCGAGAGAACTTTGACCACTTTCTACTGCTAGCAAGACATTGGCTGTTTGTCACGACTTATTCTAAACATTATAATATCCTAAATATTTGTTTCGTTAGTCTTTCAGTGTCAACTGTCTGCATTTGTTTCACAGGCTACAGTAAATCCATTCATTAAAGACACACAACGTAACTTTAAGACCTTAAAAATATACATTTCTGACTTGTTTTGACGGCACATCAACATTCATTATGCACATTTTTGAGCCATCACTGTCCAGAGGCGTCCCGAGGTTCAGAAACTGCACTGTGACTTTTTGTATCCAGGATGGGGCCGTGATGTTGCAGCCGACTATTGGTTGTGCACCGTGTCACTTACTAGCAAATGGATATGAACCAGATGTGAACACAGTGCGTGTTTTGAACGCACATCGTGTCAGATACGGCAAAGAAACGTAAGGAAACATTACCGGAAAAGACAGGAAAAGAGTCAAGGCAGAACAAAAGTCAAGATAAGACTGTCTTTTTATGGCTGGAGTGAATCACAGTACTGGTACGGTGAAGATGGATGCTAGTTTAGCTGATGATAGGGGGCGCGTCACTGAGAAAACTGCTAAAAGTTCCATTTTTAAATATCTGATAAAGTTTTTTTAAGCTGCTATAATGCAGGTAGTTTTGTAGAGTGTTTTATTGGCTTCAAAACAAATAGAAAAAACTACACATATTCCCCTAAAAACCTTAAGACAGAGAGAAAAGTGTGACAGACTACAGGGTTGATTTTCAGTTTCATTTTTAGAATGGCGGCGCCAAAAATAACTGTGATGTGTCAGCATCATTCATGAACAGGAAAAAGAACCAATGCAATCATGATTTATTTTAGTCTGCTGTTTTGTAAACACGTCGGATCACTAGGTTTTACGGTGCTTGCTGTGAACACAGCCGGTCCCACACCTGGATGAGCTGGCAGGAGAGGCTAGACTAACAGTCTCCAAAGCAGCAGCCAGCTGAAGTGAAGCAGTTAATATGTCAGGAAGGTGGATCCTGCTGAGAGCTGAGAGTGGAAACGTTAAACGGTGGATTCGGCTTGTCAGGGCGCACTGGTGGAAATGAGTCAGTACCCTCACTTTAAAATCTATCTGCGGTATGAGTGGTGATTAATAGCATCGGCGGCTGCGTTTGAACTTGAAGTGGAGTGAAAACAAAGAGGTGTAGTCATGGTTACAGGTTACCAAGGCAACAAACACTGCTTAGCTGAGTGGCCCCATCTCAGTGTTCATTGTAAAATAATTATTCTACAAGAGTTTAGAGGCCATTTTCATTTCATTCAGGTTGCAAAGTAGCAGAAAACAGTGTGCTGGAAATAAACTCCTCTGCGTCCACTCGTTCAAATCATCGAAAAACTTAATGAGCCATTTAAGCCATTTGAATGAAATATAAGACGACAACCTTCAACAGCTGCTGTTAATTATTTCATCACATGAGGCAGCCGTGAAGCCAGCAGTGAGTCAGTGATGAGTCATCGTGTTCACTTTAAACATACAGTATGAAATGTTTAAGTGTATGTGTGTAGGTGCACATGTAGAAGGAGGTGGTATGTTGTTGAGATCTACCCCTCTTTAATAAAATCACAACCAAAGTTAGAGCAGATTTTGGTTAAAACAGACCAAGCTTCCTCTATTCATAGCAAAAACTTTCAATGACCTCCTTACTGTAATTTGTTTAAATCGTCTACAGATTTACTTTCTGATTTCATTGAGACTTTGGGATTGACACTTGATCTTTCCCATGCTGACAGAAAAGAATTTTTCTCAAATTAACAATGACTTATACAACAAATAAGTAGGACCATGTATTCCTGAAACAGGATTTCCCACCATTTATTTGTCCATTGATTATTTTAAATGCAATTTTCATCAGATGAATAACTTCCCTGATGAAAGTTGAGATGTTAATATGAAAATCCCAAATAAATAAATAAGGAGCTCTTTGATCATTTATAATTTTGTTAATCATATCCAGACTGGATAAAAGAGGGAGACACGGCTGGGTCAGAGGACCCCTTTTAAGGAAATTAGCATTGCATAAACAAAGAGTTAAACAGAGGGAAAAGTCTGGAACTGAAACTTCAGTTTGTATTTGCTGAGTTAATCTGAACACTAATTGTCACTGGGACTGATTATGGGCTTTACTGTAGGTCATTCCAAAACATGTTGATGTTTCCACTTTAAACACTGAAGTGTTGTTTTAGATCAGGGTTGAATGAGAATTTAGTTTTTTTTTCTACCTGGACCTATTTTCTAGCATGAAATGTATTAATTTACCCATCCAGACAGTTTTGGTGCAACTTGAATTCGTTTGGGAGATATTTAGATCCACTAGAGATCAGCGTATGTCCAATATAATGTTAGTGATGGAGCAACCGCGCGCAGCCTCTAAATAAGGCATTATCTGCCACAAACTCTGTCATTTCACCAATATTTTGTTACGAAACATTAGTCGATTGAAGTTTGTTTGGTTTCTTTTGTGGTGATTTGTTCTTATTTACAGACATTTTCACTGCGGCGGCTTTGATGACGTCACTGTTATGCGACACCATAGCAAGTAAATGTCCGTAAATAAGGACAGATCACTACAAAAAAGCAACTTAAAAGTGCTTCGAGATCACAGGGGGTCCGACGAATGTTTTGTAACAAAACGTTGGTGAAATGAAGGAGTTTGTGGCCGATAATGCCTTATTTAGAGGCTGCACGGTTGCCTCATCACTTCCATTATATCGGACATACGCTGATCTGGAGTGGATCTAAATATCTCCTGGAGGAATTCAAGTTGCACCAAAACTGTCTGGATGAGGAAATGAACGTATTTCCTGCTGGAAAATAGGTCCAGGTAGAAAAAAAAAAAGAACTTCGCCTTTAAGGTGAATTTTTCAGCATTTTAATGATGACGTTATTACCTTTGTGACAGTGTGGGGTTCTGTCACTATGCCTCTGACTGATCATGCGTCCTGGCTACTTAAAGCAGAACTCAGTAACTTCAGCTCGGGGCTCCCCCTAGTGGCGTCCTCTCACTGTCGTGTTCAACCCCCCCTTACACCCCCACAGCACACAGACGGTTTCTCTACCTGTCTTTCCTCTATTTTGATCGCTGGATATATTTCTAAGCGTTTACTAGCTTGTTGATGCTACTTTGCTGCGTTGGTAGCAGCACCTCGTCTCCCTCTGCTCAAAGCAAAGACCTGTATTTTCTGAAATGGGATGTTTTACCCGCGATTTGCGGGTAAATATGCCGTGGATTATATTTTTCACTGGTGTTGGCGAGTAGCAGGTAAGAATACGAACTTTTATTTACTTTTTGTGGACGTGATAAGTGATTATTGAGCCTGAAGCAGTGATGCTTCACCCGGCGCCCAGGCAGCGCAAGCTACGTGAATCACTCTGGTCCAGCAAAGAGTTGGTTATGAGAGCCAGGAGCCGTGTTTAGGTGGTGTGAAGCTAAAGAAATGTTTTCTTCGAATTAGCGCTGGTAGTCTGGTTCAAATCAGAGCTGGAAGCAGCTCGGTAGATAGGGGACCTGAGTACCGTACAGCGGTTTCTGTTGTCGCAAGTTCTGCTCGGGTCGGCGCAGGCAAAGTTGTTTTTAGCTGCTCGCAGGCCAGAGGCCCCGGCGGGAGGGGGGGGGACATTGAATTGCTCCGTAAACACTTTGTTTAGCCCCACGGGGAATCCTGAAAAGCATTTATTGAGGTAAAAAAGTTACTGAGTTCTCCCCTTTAACCAAGGGAATATCCCTTTAGCTAACTGGTTAGCGCATGTGAATCTCAGCTGGCAGTCTGGAGATCAAATCCCGCCCTGGCCCTCCTTGTGAACTTTGCCTCACCTTGTTAGTATTTGAACACATAGTCCTGGCTGAGATATGGCCAAGTATTTCCTTGTTCATCTCTTTTACAGGAACTGAATATCTCTGCTTGGCAATCCTCAGCCTCCTCCATCTCCATCGCTTGCTCAGCACCAGCCATAATCAGTGAGAATTACAAACAAACATACATAGTAGTGGTGGCCGGATCCCAATATAGATACCAACGCTGGTATTGATATTGAACGATACTCATACAAAAAGATTGATACTCAAGCTTTTTTTTTCATGCACTGACTGCTGTGCAGGTGGATTCATCAAAGTCTACTCTCTCTCTGTAAGAGTAGCAATGCACTGTCACACAGCACGGAGCAGCGTATCCCTCCCCCGCCTTGTCTCTTGTTGCAGCGTCACATGGCTCAGCGGCGCCAGCCAAACAGCCATGCAGGTAGACTCAGCCTGGCCCGCCCACTCAGCGCTCTCCTTGAGTCGACACGTCACACTGTGGAGAGACATCGGAGTATCGAAATGTCTGAGAGGAAGAGAAGCGCCGTTTGGCTTTATTTTATTGCAGTGAGCTGTATAGTTTGCAACAGGGCTTTTAAACACAGCAAAAACACAACAAACCTGTACGAGCACATGAAAACCATGCAGTAGAAAACGCTGCAGAAACGTAGGAGAGACATCCTCCATACCTTAGCCCCGACAGACCCTCGACCCCGAGGCAGAAGTCACTGGCAGAGGCCTTTCAGTAACAGCAGAGAATGCATGTCACTTAAAGGAATAGTACACCCACAGAATGATGTGCATTCATTTTCTGCTTACCTTCATGCTGAGCAAGACTCTGGAGCACTTTTTTCTAATGCAGCCAGAGATCTAACAGGTTTTTGTTTTCCCCCAACTTTCATATAATGGAGTTCACTGGCAACTGAACCAAAAAGGTCCATAAAAGTCCACAAAAACTTTTCAATATTCCTCCATACTGCTCGTCCAATGTAATCCAAGTGTCCTGAGTGGGTGGCGTCCATAATTTACTCCAAATGACATAATTTGATAGATTTTTATATTTTAAACAGTACTACAGCTAGCTGCTGCAAAGCGCGCCCCTGCAAGTTCACGACACCACAGAAGCTGCGACAGACGAGATCACGCGTTCTCCTTTTCTTTCTTTCTTTGTTCTAAATCAACAGCCAACCCCTCTTGTGTTTGTCCTGGTTTGTCTGCAACTCTTTTGCTCTTACAAATGTGGGCATGAAAAAGTTCACCTTTCTGCGACTGCCAGCTACCAAACAATTGTTTGTTTATAATTTCGCCCTTCTGTGTGCCCAGGGGATTTCAGAGCATACATGAATGCCCGGAACAAGGATGTTTCCACACGCCAAGTTTGGACACTGTGCGTGATGATGTATTTGCGGGACAAATCGTTCAGCCAGTGATAGTGCAGTAATAGTGCACTACTGCACCAATTCTGGCAGAAAAGGGAGGAACTTTTTCATGCCCACATCTGTAGCACAATGTAAACAGTGAATTTATTCTTCTACACTTGCATTATTGGCAGAGTAGGCGCAAATAGGAAGTGCAATGTTCTACTGTTTAGGCTATAAAAATACACTAAATGTTGTTGTTTCAAGTAAATTAGGTGGACGCTAGCCTAGGAGCACTTGGATTACATTGGGGACGACGCAGGATGGATTCCCCGAAATAACATGTGACTAAACTGTGACCCCCGTACAAGGTCCTTAACCCCCCTCCAACTGCTCCTCGGGCAATATTTAAGAGAATCACTGCTCATGATACACAGTAAGAGATGGGTTTAATGCAGAGCCTTTTCCCTCATTGGAATAATATATAAAAAAATTAAAAAAAAAAAAATAACATTGACTAAACATGATAAAGAACCAAGCAATATTTAAAAGCAATATTTTTCTCTACATCTGTTTCTCTTCTCATTAGCTTGGTAATTATGGACTTCCTCTGCAACACTCTGTCTCAAAAGAGCAACATCCCATAAAGAATAATGAAACTATCCTTTTTTCTTTCTTTCTTTTTTTTTGTTTTTGTTTTTTGTTTTTTGTTCACTGAAGAAAAAAAATTCTGAGAAAAAAGTCAGAATTTTGAATTTCTTTCAGAACACATCAATTATAGACTATAATTTACTCCAAACGACATCATTTAGTAGGTTTTTATAGCCTAAACAGTAGAACATCTCACTTCTTATTTGTGCGTTTGTGCTAGTTCACGACACTAAAGCCGCGGCCGTCAAGATCGCTTTTACTTTTTCTTTCTTTCTTTCTTTCTCTCTTTCTTTCTTTCTTTCTTTCTTTCTTTCTTTCTTTCTTTCTTTCTTTCTTTCTTTCTTTCTTTCTTTCTTTCTTTCTTTCTTTCTTTCTTTCTTTCTTTCTTTCTTTCTTTCTTTCTTGCTTTCTTTCTTGCTTCTTTCTTTCTTTCAAATCAATAGCCAACCCCTCTCATGTTTGTCCACAGCTCGCTCACTCTTAGCACAATGTAAACAGCGAATTTCTTCTTCTACGCTTGCATTATCGGCAGAGTAGCCGCTGAACACCGTGGCTTTCGTAGTGTCGTGAACTCACATCGGCGCGCATCGCGGAAGTAAGATGTTCTTTTGTTTAGGCTCGAAAAATATACTAAATGATGTCATTCCGAGTAAATTCTGGACGCTACCCACTCAGGACACTTGGATTACATTGGACGAGCAGTATGGAGGAATATTGACAAGTTTCTGTTGTTTTTTTATGGACTTTTTTGTTTCAGGCACGTGGTGAATCCCACTGATGAATGTCGGCGGATAACGAAACACCCCCACTCCATGATCTCCGGCTGCATTTTAGATATTAAAAAAGTGCTCCGGAGTCTTGCTCAGCATGAAGGTGAGTAGAAAATAAAGGCACATCATTCGGTGGGTGTTCTGTCCCTTTAATATGCATAATTTCATGATGTGTCATTATGAAATCCCCAAACGTCCTGTTACTAATTCAGCAAAATAATGAAAATATAAATTTATGTCACTGCAGCTTTAAAAACTTGTGTTCATGTTTCCTAAATAACTTGGGATTCCCAAAAGCCCATTTCTACCTTAATGATTGTTTTCCAGGAACATACTGGTTTTTGCAGCTTTTTATAAACTCAAGTGGAAACTCCAAGGCTCAGGGCATGATATCATTCAATCATAATTTATATGGAAAACACAGGAAGTAATGTGACAGACAGTCACACTGTTGTCACCCGCATCAACAGCGACAATGACAAATGTGTTCAACAATAACCGAGTGACTTCCCCAGTTACAAGATACTTGGGTTTGTTAGGTCAGGTTTGACAAACCAAGCAGAGAAAGTCTCACTGACCTTTCAAGAGCAATGAATCTCATGTCACTCAGCAACTGGCCGCTTCAGTGGCTGTATGGCATTACAACATCAGCTTTCTATTTCCCAAATGCTGAGCTTTGAGTTTAGAAAACAGAGCAAATGGAGGGGGGGTTCTTAAGTAAGACGTCCCCAAAGCCCTGCAAAAGGCTGATCACAGAGAAACTATTGTTGGCCCCTCTAAGATATTACTGGGACAGTTAACAGATGTGGTAGGTGCAACTGAAACGTGTCCACTAAAGTTGTGCTTGCTCACTAAACATGGAGTTTGTCAGAAAGAAGGAAAAAATAGCCGTAGCATGTTTGTGAGCACGTGAAAGCCGTGTCACCAGTCACTATAGAGGCCAAAAACGATGGCAAGTGGTGAAAATCATGACTGAGAACTGAACTGAGCAAGAACTGAATGGACCGTTCAAGACCTCAGACACTCATACCGGTCCATCTACACAAGCAGACCTCCGCGAGCCCGATGCAGAATTTCTGCTAGTTTTTCAACTGGGTGGTCGAGTATACTGTGTCCCTGGAGAAGTGTGTGCACGTGTTTGTTTTGTGGAGTGGGATCATGAAGAGACAGCGAATCTACTGCTTACGACAGGCACACGAATGGTTGTGCTCACTGAAAATGTCATAAAAGCGGATCAGAGAGAAAAAGAGGAACATGGAGAATAAACAGCAGCACACGTGAAACATGTGAATGTTTGGTTTCCTCTGCAGAACTTAGACTTTGCTGCTATACAGTATGTTACATCTAGTGAATTGGACAGAGTGCTCTCGCCATCTGCTGGAAAGATGTAAAACAAACAAAAAAATAATAATCAAGGTTTAGCTTCCACGTCATTTCCTCATAAGGAACCTGTAACAGCCTGGGGACAAGACTTATTTAACACTGCTTGAATTGATAATTGGAGGATGTAAAAGCTGCAGCTCATGAACCCTCCCCTTTTGTTTACCTACTGCAGTGAGTTACAGCCTCTTTTCAACAGTCACAAAGAAATATTTACTCTATTTTCTCTATAAAATCTGTCAGTGAATCCACTTATAAGTCAGTTCTTTTACTCCCAATGACATATACACTGTAAATTCTAACTAGTTGACTTTGCTTTAAAAATTACACAAATTTGCTGCCTTAGAAAGTAAGATTTGATTAAATTAAGACTTTATTAAAATACATTTTTCAGTAATGGGAATGACTACGTAGGTACAATCGACTAGAACAGTTTAACTTAATGGAACTTTTTGGACTTGATAAATCTGTTAAGCTGTAAGTGAATGAGGTTGTGGAGGAAATTTGATGTGATCAATTTCACATAAATTAGATGAAGTAATTCACACAAATCAGATTTTATTGTACCAACATGATGATTCCAAATTCATATGACTTGAAGTAAATGATGAACACAAAATTGTTCATGCTTTGTAACAGTATCTCAATCTGGGTGGGTTTTTAGCTAAAACTAGTATAAGACAGGTGTTTCTGTTACGGTGCAGCAGCTGCTGGATAGTAGGTATAAACAATATGTTGAGATCAGTCAGAGGGCACTCCTAACGGTATCTATAAAGCTTTCATTTGTGAAATATCTCTACTTTGTTGTTAAAAGAAGTGAACTGCATTCCCTGTACTCAATTTAGTTACACTGATTCAACTTAAAGGGGAGAACTCAGTAACTTTTTTACCTCAATAAATGCTTTTCGGAATCCCCGTGGGGCTAAACAAAGTGTTTACGGAGCGATTCAATGTGCCCCCCCCCTCCCGCCGGGGCCTCTGGCCTGCGAGCAGCGAAAAACAACTTTGCCTGCGCCGACCCGAGCAGAACTTGCGACAACAGAAACCGCTGTACGGTGCTCATGTCCCCTATCTACCGAGCTGCTTCCAGCGCTGATTTGAACCAGACTACCAGCACTAATTCGAAGAAAACATTTCTTTAGCTTCACACCACCTAAACACGGCTCCTGGCTCTCATAACCAACTCTTTGCTGGACCAGAGTGATTCACGTAGCTGCACTGCCTGGGCGCCGGGTGAAGCATCACTGCTTCAGGCTCAATAATCACTTGTCACGTCCGCAAAAAGTAAATAAAAGTTCGTATTCTTACCTGCTACTCGCCAACACCAGTGAAAGATATAATCCACGGCATATTTACCCGCAAATCGCGGGTAAAACGTCCCGTTTCAGAAGAGAAAGGTCTTTGCTTTGAGCAGAAGGAGATGCGGTGCTGCTACCAACGCAGCAAAGTAGCATCAACAAGCTAGTAAACGCTTAGAAATATATCCAGGGATCAAAATAGAGGAAAGACAGGTAGAGAAGCCGTCTGTGTGCTGTGGGGGTGTAAGGGGGGGTTGAACACGACAGTGAAAGGACGCCACTAGGGGAGCCCCGAGCTGAAGTTACTGAGTTCTGCTTTAAGTAAATTAAGTTATCTAGCATTTTGCCTTCCAAAGTTCTTACAACTAACTTAAGATTACTCTTACAACTGAATTAGTAAGGTGAACCAAAGTTATATCTTATAGATACGTTATATTAATGTTATATTTAATGTTATATTAAAACCAATGTTACATTTTACAGTGTACATTTATAATCACATATATATATATATATATATATATATACATATAAATTCCAACAGTGGCCTTTCTGTGTGGAGTTTGCATGTTCTCCCCCGTGTATGCGTGGGTTCTCTCCAGGTTCTCCGGCTTCCTCCCACAGTCCAAAGACATTCATGTTAGGTTAATTGATCACTCTAAATTGCCCCTAGGTATGAATGTGAGTGTGAATGGTTGTCTGTCTCTCTGTGTTGGCCCTGGGACAGACTGGTGACCTGTCCAGGGAGTACCCTGCCTCTCGCCTGATAATAGCTGGGATAGACTCCAGCAACCCTGAATTGGATAAGCGGTACAGAAAATGACTGACAGAAAATGACTATATATATACACACACACACACACACACTCACCAGCCACTTTATTAGGTACACCTTGCTAGTACAGGATTGGACCCCTTTTGCCTTCAGAACTGCCTTAATCCTCCGTGGCATAGATTCAACAAGGTATGGAGATTTTGCTCCATATTGACATGACAGCATCACGCAGTTGCTGCAGATTTGTCGGCTGCACATCCATGAAGAGAATCTCCAATTCCACCACATCCCAAAGCTTCTATATTTGATTGAGATCTGGTGACTGTGGAGGCCATTTGAGTACAACGAACTCATTGTCATGTTCCAGAAACCAGTCTGAGATGATTCCCGCTTTATGACATGGCGCGTTATCCTGCTGGAAGTAGCCATCAGAGGATGCTACACTGTGGCCATAAAGGGATGGACATGGTCAGCAACAATACTCAGGTAGGCTGTTGTAGTTAAACCGCCACGTTGGTACTAAGGGACCCAAAGTGTGCCAAGAAAATCTTTCCCACACCATTACACCACCACCACCAACCTGAACTGTTGATACGAGGCAGGATGGATCCATGCTTTCATGGTGACACCAAATTCTGAGCCTACCATCCGAATTTTGTAGCAGAAATCAAGACTCATCAGACAAGGAACATTTCTCCATCTTCTACTGTCCAATGTTGGTGAGTCTGTGTGAATTGTAGCCTCAGTTTCCCGTTCTTAGCTGACAGGAGTGGCAGCCGGTGTGGTCTTCCTGTGCTGTAGCCCATCTGCTTCCAGGTTGGATGTGTTGTGCATTCAGAGATGCTCTTCTGCATACTTCTGTTGGAACAAGTGGTTATTTGAAATACTGTTGCCTTTCTACAGAGCCGGATTAACGCAAAGGCAAACTAGGCACATGCCTAGGGCCTGATTGGCTGGGGGGTCCCAGACATAGGGAGAAAAAATAAGAATAAAATATGCTAATGTTTTGTCTACAATTTATTTCAGTGTTGATATACCAAATTTATTAACTAGAAATAGTCTTGATTCAAGACAATTAGTTAATAATTTTTGAAGACTCTTGAAAATAGTGACGTTGTTTAACTTAACGGAACATTACGTTACATCCGGGACTTCCCAGCGGTCAGAGATTGGATTAAGCGGGACATTAGAGCTAGCTGGCAGGTTGTTTGAGTATGCTACATTCAAGATGCTTTCAGGCGCAGCAAAACGTAAAAAGAAAAAAAAATGAAGAGGAACAAAAGAAGAAACTGCGGGGGACTTTAGAGAAGTTTCTGTCAGGCAGCTGTTCGACCGCTGTGAACCTGCTCGAGTCAGCAGAGGGCGAACCAGGCCGGGAGACGGATGCGGTGGGAGATGCTGCGCGGTTGGCGCCGTCAGCTCTAGCTGTTTCACCGCCGTCAACACCTGCAGCTCCGCCGCCGACATCATCCGCAGCTCCGCCACCGACATCATCAGCAGCTCCGCCACCGACATCATCAGCAGCTCCGCCGCCGTCAACACCTGCAGCTCCGCCACCGACATCATCCGCAGCTCCGCCACCGACATCATCAGCAGCTCCGCCGCCATCAACACCTGCAGCTCCGCCACCGACATCATCAGCAGCTCCGCCACCGACATCATCAGCAGCTCCGCCGCCGTCAACACCTGCAGCTCCGCCACCGACATCATCAGCAGCTCCGCCGCCATCAACACCTGCAGCTCCGCCACCGACATCATCAGCAGCTCCGCCACCGACATCATCAGCAGCTCCGCCGCCGTCAACACCTGCAGCTCCGCCACCGACATCATCAGCAGCTCCGCCGCCATCAACACCTGCAGCTCCGGCGCCGACATCATCAGCAGCTCTGCCGCCGACATCATCAGCAGCTCCGCCGCTGTCAACACCTGCAGCTCCGCCGCTGACATCATCAGCAGCTCCGCCGCCGTCAACACCTGCAGCTCCGCCACCGTCAACACCTGTAGCTATTATATTTTGGGGCCCAAAATATACAGTCTGCCTAGTATAGTCCATTTACTTAATCCGGCTCTGCCTTTCTATCAGCTGGAACCAGTCTGGCCATTATCCTCTGACCTCTGGCATCAACAAGCCATTTGTGCTCACAGAACTGCTGCTCACTGGATATTTTCTCTTCTTCAGACCATTCTCTGTAAACCTTAGAGATGGTTGTACGTGAAAATCCCAGTAAATCAGCAGTTTCTGAAATACTCAGACACCAACAATCAAGCCACGTTCAAAGTCACTTAAATCACCTTTCTTCTCCATTCTGATGCTCAGTTTGAACTGCAGCAGATCGTCTTCACCATGTCTACATGCCTAAATGCATTGAGTTGATGCCATGTGATTGGCTGATTAGAAATTTGCGTTAACGAGCAGTTGGACAGGTGTACCTAATAAAGTGGCTGGTGTGTGTATATACAGGTACTACCCAAAAAAAATTAGAATATTGCAAAATAGTTCATGTCTTTCTATAATTCAACTTAAAAGGTGCAAATTATGTATTGTATAGAGAAATAATATGCAAATCAATATATTTTAAGCTTTTATTTGTAATTTAAATAAAAAAATATAAATAAACTTTTATTTGTTTAAATGTTGCTGATTAGGACTTGCAGCTTAAGAAAACCTCAAATTCTAAAACTCAAAAAATTAGAATATTGCATGAAATCAATATAAAAAGGAATTCAAATACAAAAAACTCGGGCCTCCTAAAGTAAAATCTTGCATCTGTACTTAGTACTTGGTTTGGGCCCTTTTGCAAGAATGACTGCCTTAACCCGGTGTGGCATGGATGCTACCAGCTTGTGGCATATCTCAGGTGTTATGGAAGACGAACATGCTTCCATCACAGCCTTGAGCTCTTCTTTATTGTTTGGTCTCTTCACAATCAGACATGCCCCACATGTTTTCAATGGGGTTCAGGTCAGGTGAGTTTGCGGGCCAATCCAGCATGGTGATCCATGGTTGTTGAACCAGGATTTTGTACTTTTAGCAATGTGGGCAGGTGCCAAGTCCTGCTGGAAGATGAAGTCTGCATCCTCATACAGCTGGTCTGCTGAAGCAAGCATGAAGGTCTCCAAAATGTCCTGGTAGACGGCTGCATTTATGCGGGACTTAATGAAGCTCACAGGTCCATTCCTTATGAAGTCCTCCACACTTTTGAAAGGCCCTTTCCTGACCATCTTCTCCAGGCTGCTGTCAGCCCTCCGGCTTGTACACCGTCTTCTTCCTCACTTCTTCCTTCCACTTAACTGTCCATTAATGTTCTTTGAGACAGCACTCTGAGAACATCCAGCTTCTTTTCTATCACTTTTTGTCTTTCCCACCTTGTGCAGGGAGTCAATGATGGTTTTCTGCACAACTGTCAGATCAGCATCTTCCCCATGATTGTGAATTCTTCTAAACCAAGACAGAGACTTTTTTAAAGGCTCGGGGCATTTATGGAGGTGTTTTGGATTACTTACCTGATTAGAATGTGACACTCTGAGCTACAATACTGGAGCTTTTCACAATATTCTTATTTTTTGAGTTTTTGAATTTGAGGTTTTCTGAAACAGCAAGTCCTAATCAGCAACATCCAAACAAACAAAAGCTTGAAATATATTGATTCACATATTATTTGTCTAAACAATATGTAAATTGCACCTTTTAAGTTGAATTACAGAAATACATGAACTTTTTTTCAGGATATTCTAATTTTTTGGGTAGTACCTGTACAGAGTTCATTTGCAAAAACAGTTAACTCCGTTTTTATATATATATACATATATATATATATATATATATATATATATATATGTATGTATATACACTGCCATACAGGGGGGGGGGGGAGTATTGAACATGTCAACATTGTTCTCAGGAAATATCTATTTTGACTAAAGCTATTAACATGAAATTTTCACCAGATGTCTGCAACAACCCAAGTAATGCACACATACAAAGAAAACCCTAACATTTCTGAGCTAACCATAAGACTTCCAGAACAATGTGCTTGACAGACGAGATGAAGGTTGGCTGTTTGACTATAATGGACTTTACAATATTAGACAATAACTAAACACAGCATATAAACACTCACCGACTTCAAAGCACAGTGGTGGAAGGCTGATGATTTGGGCTGTTTTGCAGCCACAGTACGTGGACACCTCGCAATGAGCAGACCATGAACTCACCTGGATACCAAACTTATGCGAGTAAATCTTTCTGACAGTTTAACCTTCTCTGTAACTGAGTCATGCAACAGAACAATGATCCCAAACACAGCAGATCTACAACCGACTAAAAAAAAAAGGTGCTGCTTGGGCCAGTCAAAGTCCAGATCTCAACCTGATTGAAAATCTGGTGGGACCCAAAGAGAATTGTGCGGAAACAAATGCTTGTAAACATAAATATTTTTTAAGATCATAAAGCACCAGATATTATAAATAAAACTTATCTTTCACACATTACTGTTTATCTGCTGTCTAAGCACGAGGTGCTGTTTTTGAAATCCAGAAAACTGCTCCTGAGCATGAATGTTTGTTCATCTGGGCCTGTGCATGCAAATATTGATTAATTCTAAATTATTTCTATTATTTCTGTTATTTGAGCAGATGAGGATTAAAGGAAACCAGGACAAGAGAACCATTGCGGTGCTGACTCTACTTTCATGCATTTATTTACAAACTCCTTAAAAGTTCCATGAATTTTTCATTCTTATTTTGTTTTATTTATTTATTTGTATTCATCTATAATCATTTTGCATTCTTTAAAAGGGAAAAGAACCATTTCCAGAAAGTTGGATTACTGTAATTCAGCTGGAGCAACACCCATATGAGGGTTTGTTCCCTTCGACGCCACTAGATGTCATGTAAGCAGACAGCAGCTGACAGCGCATGTAAAGAGTCTCTTTCTGCTTTTATCAGATCTCACATCCTGATTAATGGCCAAACACCTCCCACTGCCTCTGAGCAGGAAAATCTCCCCCCAGCAAATTAGTTCCGTGCTGGTTCTGCGACGGAAAAGCGACCATGTTTTGAGATCCGTGCGTCATCGGGACACCGGCGGCGGCGGCGAAGACCACTGCGTCTCAGTCGTGCGTCAGACCAAAGCGGAGCGAGCGGGTCAATAACGGGTCGTATTCACCGATCCTCAACTAGCGCTGTAATCAATCTTAACCAATCAATCGGTTGCGACCCGAGCGCCTCCACGCGCATGACCTCTGAAGACGAGAGAGTGAGAAGTGAGAAAGAGGAGGAGGAAGAGGAAGAGGAGGAGGAGAAGGGGACGGAGGAGATGCGCATATCTGCAGGTCTCTAGCGCGGTCGTAAAACAAGTGAGGGGAGCCAGTCAGCTCTCACTGGAGCCATGCCGGGAGTCACTAAGTACAATTTAGTAGATGACGCGCACGATTTGAGGGTCCCCATGCACAACGAAGAGGTGTTTCAGCATGGGGTCTGCTTCGAGGCAAAGGTAAGCGCCCTCTGCAACAGATAGTGGGCTGATCAGGATTTCTGGCTCGAGGATCCGCGGATCAGAGCATGTCAACCCCAGACTGTCACAGTCCCGACCACAGCCATCATACACGCTCATTTCTAATCACAGTTAATAAGATTCAGTCTCATCTTTTGGCTGTATGACAGTAGAGTTGAGCTCTGCCGTTTGATAAAAGCTATCATGTATTTTCTCATTAACAGCTGTCAGTTTAAGTTTCACTCAGCGGCATGCAATTAAATCAGTCTGGGTTTCACATGTCTGCGGCGGATAATTATTTATTACAGTAGCTAAACGACAACAGGTCTGCAAGAGAATAAAACAAAAAGTGTTTCTATAAAGCAGCTAAAATAATGTTTGCTTGAAACCTAATTTGTTTATGAAAGGAAATACTGTGCAAAACGTTTGAGCCACCCCTGATTGCTTTATATTTTCCTTCCAGATTTTCTTTTCTGGCAAAGATTTTATTTGATATTAGATTTATCTCTTATTTTTCAGTCAAGTATTTGTACCTGGTCATTTTCAGAGGAATTTGATTAGTTTGTTCGATGACCCTGAGTCATTCAAAGCTTTGTAGACTCAGAATATTAATTTAGAGCAGATCTTAAAGTGATGTTGATAGATACAGGAAAAGTCTGAAATAGGATCTGGTAATTACTTTCAGTGTACTGTTATTTAGCCTACTGTAATTATTTTCAGACTCTGAGACCTCATGAAAGAATGAAAATGCTGTCAGTCACCTTGTAAAAACAACACATTTTAACTTAAACTGAACAAAGTGGTTTCCTAATTTCCAAACTTGACCGTGTGATGTTTCCATGTAACCATGGCAACTTGTAGAATGGCATCTATAGCCTTGATGATCGTGTTGTAAGGATAATGTACAGTTCAAACCGTGGCATTTCTGTTATTCTGGCAAAGTAATGTTTTTGTTGTTTATAGTGTTTTAGTAAAGTGCGGTCCTCCCGCTGATGGAACCTGTGCTGATCTCTGTGCATTTAGCTGCTCCAGTCATCTGCAGCTTCCCCCTCTGCAGGGATGCAGACTTTATGGCTGGTTTAGACTCAATAATGGTAAATTGTAAATGGACTGTTCAGTATTAGTTGACCATTCAACGCGCTTTAATACAGTTTGCCACATTCATCCAGTCTCACACACTCAGCACTTCTAGATGTGTATTCAGTGCTTCTGTAGCCATTTATGCACTTTCATACCCCCATGGACACATCGGCAGGCAATGTGTTTTGCCCAAGGACAGTTCAGGTGTGTGGAAGCCAGGAATTGATCCATGAATAGTGGTAGATGACCGCACTTCCTTCTGAGCTCCAGACGCTCCAGAATGACGTCTCTGCTAATGTAAAAAAGCGTGTATGAGGTGTATTTCTATTAGGCCATCTGTATGAGTCATAAAGTGTAAACATATGACAGGAATTTCTTTAAGGAATTGAAGGACTTTCCAAAATCCTCTTTGGATGTTTCTGCCTTTAGTTCCGTTCTCTGTCCAGATGATCCCACACTGCTTTAAAGGAATAGTACACCCACAGAATGATGTGACTTTATTTTCCACTTACCCTCATGGTGAGCAAGACTCTGGAGCACTTTTTTAATATCTCAAATGCAGCCGGTGATCAGGAAGGCTTCTTCTTTTCCCCCACCTTTCATATAATGGACTTCTCCGGGGCCCGAGCCAAAAAGGTCCAGAAGAGTCCACAAAAATATTCCTCCATGCTGCTCGTCCAATGTAATCCAAGTGTCCTGAGTGGGTAGCGTCAAGAATTTACTCGAAATGACATAATTTAGTTTAGTGTTTTTAGAGCCTAAACAGTAGTACATCTTACTTTCGCGAAGCGCACATAAGCGCGTTCACGAAACTACGGAAGCCTCGGCCTTCAGAGCCTACTCTGCTGATAATGCAAGCGTAGAAGAAGAAATTCCCTGTTTACATCGTGCTAAGAGTGACAGAGCTGCAGACGGCTCTGTCACCCCCCCAACAAGTAGATATAAATGACTCATTCTAAGAAAATAACTATATAACAGTTATTCTAATGAGGCAATTACACATCAATAGAAACACAGTTTTTAGTTATATATTTATCACATTTTTCTGTCATTGACCTTTGATTTTTTACATACTGTGCCTTTAAGGAACTAATGAAATGTAAAAAAAAAAAAAAAAAAAGGAGTCCCTGGGGCTCAAACACTGTAAGCGATAGTAATGGATTCTTCTGCCGTCAGCAAACGGCAGAAGAATCCAAGCAAGACACTAAAAAGTGTAACTATGGAGAAAAAGCGTCGTAAACAGAATTATAGCTTCAGTTTGCGCACGCTCCTGTGACGGCTTGTCTCGTGGCTGCAGTTACCTGAAGCGCCAGTCGTGGCAGTTGTGACTTTTATTTCTTAATCTTGCCTCAAGTCCCTTTAAGAATTCATGTTGCATGTACGAAATTCAACATGCTTAGGCGATAGCATCATTGTCCAAAATAAAACCTCATGCAAAGTAATGTGAAAAATGAATTTTTAAAATATTTTTTATAGTGTTTACAGCCTGAAACTACTAAACATGGAGATATGCCTTCAAAAACATTTGGTAAAACATAAATTCAAACCTCCACACAAGACCATAAATATAAAGCCAAAAGCTTCGTTTCCACCAGCGGGTGTGGGTCTGGGTCGGGTCAGTCCACGTTTTTTGTGTCTCCACAGATAAAAACTGGGACGGGTACCCTTATATCCGACCCGACCCGGCCTACTTTTTCGGTACCCTTCTGTTGGGGTACTGATCTAACCGATCCAGAGCCAACACACTGCAATCCGTTGATTTGTTGAAAAATCCTTCACTTCCCGCGTTTTGGGGAGGGAGACAGGCTGGAACACGGTAGAACAGTTTCTGCCTTATATACTGTGTTTTTCTTTGCACATTTCAGTGAGTGTTGGTTCAAGAGTTTTGCACAGATTTATACATGTGAAATGAATAACATACAATCCCACTGTTCCCCAAATAACCAGTAATCCTTAAACCCTTTTTTTTTGCAGTACATTGGCAGTTTGGAGGTGGGTCGCCCTGGAAGCCGCATGGAGATAGTCGCTGCTATGAGGAGAATCAGAGTAAGACAATTAAATGTGTGTTTTTCCTGAAGCAGACACTGACTGAACTTGACCCTGGCGACAAAAGCTGCTTTGACTCCTTAGCTGTGAGACACTGATTTATGTCACTGCATCCACACTCAACATGTCCCCCTCCTGCGCTTCATCCTTCTAAACAACGCTCACTGGAGCCTCTCACTCACCATCCTCTCATAAATCACCTGCCTGTGCAGAAGTACACACCGGGCATATTCAGTGGGTTGTCTGGAGTAGTTAAAATCATGGTTGGAGACGCTGCTGCGACGTATCGCTGCTGCGTTACACAGAAGCGCAGGGTGGAAGGATTAGCTGCCTGTCAGCTGTTGAATCTAATCTAACAACCAAGTTATTGTGTCACCCGGCGGTCAGCCACATCCAGCAGTGTCACCCTGGAGAGACTTAATCCTGATTCCTCGCACACAGTCCAGACAAATGGCTTTTTTTTATTATCATACCAGCCAGTATTTAGTGTAGTTTCTTGGATGTATTCATATTTATCTTCTCTAAAAACATAGGGCCGGATCTATCAAAGGTTTGCGTGGGCTATCTCATTACAAAAATGTACAAACTGATGTACAAACAGCGTGCTAAATGGGTTCGGTCTTTCAAACGAGCTGAAAATGCGCCCTTTCCATTTAGTACATCTCATGAATGCATTGGGCGTTTACATGCAATTGTGCATGTGATGGGAGGAGAAAATGTAAATATATTAATTTAGCACTGCAAAGTGATTTATCAGCTGTGAGATGCATTGCCTGCTGTTTTTTGCCTGTACTTTAGTGCACTGAAAAGCAGGGCAAACTTGCAGCTTTATGCAGAAAGCTGAAAGTCCGGACACGCACACTTCTGACCCAAAATCATTTTTCATGAGCAGTGAGGGCAACGTGTTTAGCTCTCATTGTTGAATTCAATAAAAAATCACCACAGCAAACACCACGATTTAACACAGGTGTAAAATATTCTGGACAAATAGAACAAAGTTTGCAGTCACTGTGCAGCTTAAAGGAATAGTTCACCCACAGAATGATGTAACTTTATTTTCCACTCACCCTCATGGTGAGCAAGACTCTGGAGCATTTCTTTTTTAATATTTCAAATGGAACTGGAGATCAGGAAGGCTTCTCTTTTTTCCCCAACTTTCATATTGGCACCGGGGCCGGCCAAAGTCCATAGTCCACAAAACTTCATATCCTCCATACGCTCTCCATGTATCCAGGCCTGGGGTGCGTCCATATTACTCAAACGACATCATTTAGTACATTTTTAGAGCCTAAAGACTGCTATATCCTTTTTCCTGCAAGAGTACCGAAGCGCGTCCGCGACACTACGGAAACTTCGGCGTTCAGAGCCTACTCTGCCGATAATGCCAGCGTAGAAGAAGAAATTCGCTGTTTACATTGTGGTAAGAGCGACAGAGCTGCAGACAAACCGGGACAAACACAGGAGGGGTTGGATATTGATTTAAAACAAAGAAAGAAAGAAAAAGAGAACGCGTGATCTCGTCTGCCGTGGCTTCCAGTTTCGTGAACGTGCATCGGCGTGCTTGCTAGAGATGCGATGTAGAACTGCTTAGGCTCTAAAAATATACTAAAGACGTCGTTTCAAGTAAATTCTGTACGCTACCCACTCAGGATACTTGGATTACATTGGACGAGAAGTATGGAGGAATATTGACAAGTTTTTGTGGACTTTTATGGACCTTTTTGGCTCGGACCCCGGCAAACTCCATTATATGAAAGTTGGGGGGAAAAGAGAAGCCTTCCTGATCGCCAGCTGGATTTGAGATATTAAAAAAGTGCTCCAGAGTCTTGCTCACCATGAGGGTAAGTGGAAAATAAAGTTAAATCATTCTGTGGGTGAACTTTTCCTTTCATGAGAACTAAAGCTGCATTAATTGTGTCTTTTTATTTCCCCTTTTTTGCCAACATCACATTTTAACTTGGATTTTAGCAGCTGGACAGTCGTACAGTCACCTGGCAGCGCAAACCTCTTAAGTAGCTGGCATTGTGGCAAAGTGCGCACCTCCTGCGTACAGAGACTACGTCAGAGCTGCAGACGCTTTCATCTGTTCAGCAACTCCTGATCCATGTCCTCATAAATTAGCCACTTCTGAGGCTCTGCACTGATACCTGTTGTATTATTTAAATGTTTATATTTATCATACTTATTTTGAATTATATTTTCATCTCCTTCCTCCACGAATATCTCCCTTTGTGGGTCCTATTTCCTTTTGCACTGTCGTCTCTTGCAATTCGCTACATGCAAAACTCTCAGTTATATAGGGGCGTTTCCAACACGTTTGCACCAGCTGTCATTTGCACAATCATTCTTTGTAAATCACCCGCAAACTGTGGTTCAGCCCCTCGCGCATTATTCTAGATTGCACAGGTTTAATACTACACGCAAATTTGGATCTTAGTAGATCCGGCCCATAGTTGTCAGTGAAAAGATTTGAAGTGTTTGAAAATTTATTATGATAATAAATAGAGATGGTATCGGCCAATATTGGCATTGATCTTAGAGAAGCAATTGTTGCTCTTCATCAATTCTGGAAGGCTTATAAGGTCTTTTCCACTGTTTGGAGTTCATTCTACAGAAAAAAAGATACACAAGTAGAAAATATTCAAGACAGCTGGTAGAGATTTCCGATATTATCAGCCAATATTGGCATTTAAATGTGATATTGAAAAACATCGGTATCTGTTTTTTGGACCGATATTGTCATTAACAAAAATAACAGAACAGAGCATCGAGATCTCGCGAGATGTTCTTCCACTAGCTGCGGTCCAGTAGTTACAAAAGTCTGTTATTGTGGAAGAACTTCATATCCCAGCATTCCTTTCAGAGTCATGTGACTACGGTGCAGCTGCTGCTGCTAAAGACTGACTTGCTTTGAAGCTGCTGATAATATGTCTGGTTTTAAGTTGTTGGTTAAGTTACCAAGTTGTCTGAAACATTAGAATTAGCCACATGTTGGCTAATACCTGCTAGTATCTGATATCTGGCAGCCAGATGTCCAAAATGAACTCCTCTGGCTGAGTTAAGGCTATTTTGGGATCTTTGCTCTCAGAGCAGAATATAGTTGTATCTCTCAAAATATCATAAAGGCAACCTCACAGTTGTCTGCATATATTGTATTGGTTGATATCAGATATCTGAATTTAAATGGAAAATTTTGCTTTATTTGAACCTGGGGTCTGTTTTCATGTGTCCTTTCATATATGTGAGTGATGGAGAAAGGAATTTTCTAGATAGCTCCAGTATTTAGCCGCCTAGCAGCCCAGCTAATGATAAGTGTTGGGCAACTGGTCCCTGCGTCTAAGTTCGCCCTAAAAACGTGCTTTTTTTCCACACTGAAGGGACTCGAATAGTCTCAACAAGTTAGGGTTGCACGATTAACCTAACCGCATCGATATTGAGGTTTAAACTCTGCGATAACCTAACCTCATGAGCCTGAGGTTTTTGTTTTTCTTTCTCTGACATTTGAGTGACAACCTATTCGCCAATCAATAGTGGCGCCCTGCGTTCCTGGCTTGCTGGCCAATCAGAAATGGTGATACACCGGCTGCAGCAGGTTAACAACAAACACTGCACGTGTACATCGCGCGCTATGTGGAAACGTTTTCATGGTGACTAATTATCTACATAAAAACGGCTGAAGGACCATCTTTTCGGTAACAGGAGAGGAGCAGCTGGTCAGTGATGGAATAATGGTGTTAAAAGAAACATTAAAGAAACGTTAAAAGAAAATCGCGCAGGCCTACAACAAGTGTCCGACAACATACATGAGAGAGGAGAAATGAACCAAAGTATCTACATTACCTGGCAATTGCTGTTTGTTTTGGTGTCTGTGTCCAAATCTCAGGATGCTGGAAATCAAACCTCATTCTGAAACGCTCGATAACTCGCATCAAAACACCAGTGGGGGACACAATTTCCGAAATCACGCCGAATTGTTGCACTATTTTGGAACAAGATTTGACTTCCAGCATCCCGACATTTGGACACAGACACAGACATCAAAACAAGTAGCGATCGTCAGTTAATGTAGATACTTTTATTCATTTTCCCTCTCTAGTATGTTGTCGGACACTCGTTGAAACAATTTTTCCTTCAGTGAGGAAAAAAAGCATGTGGGGGCCAGTTGCCCCATACTTATCATTAGCTGGGCTGCTAGGCTGCCTGCCCGGATAAATACTGGAGCTATCTAGAAAGTTCCTTTCTCCATCACTCACATATATGAAAGGACATATGAAAACAGACCCCAGGATCAAAAAACGCTAAATTTACCTTTAAGAGTTGGACAATATCAGATATCAGCGATCAGTAAAAATCCAATATCGAACATCCCTAATTATAAATATTCTTGCCTGCTGCTTCATTTAATTCAATTTATTCAACCTTAATTCAATTTTGACCCACATGAACCCAGTTTATAATGATTGTGTTCATATAATTTCATGAAATTAATTAAGAAAATGATAATAATTATAGCTTAGCTAAGGGGAGACTAATGAATTGCATCAAATCTTCTCCTGATTCAGTCTCCCACCCCGACTAACACCATCAGCAGAGCTACTCAGATGCAATGAAAGAAACACAATATAGAAGATAATCCAAAGGTTGGAGACCTTTCTGCTTAAATGTGCATTTTTCATTTGTACACAAATGAATGAATGTTAATAGAGTTCTTCTATTGTTTGCTTCTTTTGTGTCTAAAAACAGAGACTACAAAATGTGTTTTTCTAAGGCTTTCAGGCAAAACTAATGAAATGCATGAGATAAAGAAAAAGAGGAGAAAGCGCAGTGAGTGGAGGTAAATGTGGTTGAGATTAAAGCTGAAAACATAAAAGCTCATCTGTGAAAGCGTTGAGCTGTTTATGAACTCTGCGCAGCAATTAAGAGTCCGCTCTTCTGGGGGGAGACGGACTTGGAGTATTCAAAAGATTAACTTGTCCCCAAAGTACTCGCAGCAGCTTTGAGGTAAAACTGAGGGTGAGCTGGTTCAACTTGTGGCCGAGTTAGTTTCAGGCCAATGCACATGAAAATGTTCCCTGTGTTCCACTTCATCTCCCTCTGACAGCGCCATGCCAGGAGATGGATCGTCCTTTCGCCCAAGTTCGTGTGTGGCTACGTTAGCTTGGGATAACACACACACACACACTTGGAGCCGTGTCCTTCACCTGAGCGTAGACGAGCCAGTCTGCTTGTGGAAATGCCCACACAGCAACAGGGTGGATTAGATGGTTGAGAGAGCATGTCAAGAACAAAACTCACAGGTTTATAAACAGAGATGGGAAGACTATAGCATGATCATTGTGTCGCGTTAAGCAACGGGGCATTTAGAGCACACATATTATTTTTGCAAGCACATCAGCAACATTTTGTGCAGAAAATATTTTTTGCACGACGAATGAATTAATTTGAGCAAACAAAATAAATTCTGTGTACACAAAATGAATTTCTGCCGTGAGTTCAATGACAATGAGGGATTGGTACCATTCACATTTGAAGTGGTATGGCACCAGTACCTGAGAATGGTACCCAATGGTACCAATTTTTGGTACTTTTGTGTGTGTTTATGTGGGAATAACAGATTTATTTCTCATTCTCAACATATTATTTTGAACTACAGTAGTACAGGGGGTGGACAATGAAACTGAAACACCTGTCATTTTAGTGTGGGAGGTTTCATGGCTAAATTAGACCAGCCTGGTGGCAAATATTCATTAATTGCACATTGTACCAGTAAGAGCAGAGTGTGAAGGTTCAATTAGCAGAGTCAAAGCACAGTTTTGCTCAAAACATTGCAATGCATACAACATTATGGGTGACATATCAGAGTTCAAAAGAGGACAAATTGTTGGTGCACGTCTTGCCGGCGCATCTGTGACCAAGACAGCAAGTCTTTGTGATGTATCAAGAGCCACAGTATCCAGGGTAATGTCAGCATACCACCAAGAAGGACGAACCACATCCAACAGGATTAACTGTGGACACAAGAGGAAGCTGTCTGAAAGAGATGTTCGGGTGCTAACCCTGATTGTATCCAAAAAACATAAAACCACAGCTGCCCAAATCACGGCAGAATTAAATGTGCACCTCAGCTCTCCTGTTTCCACCAGAACTGTCCATCTGGAGCTCCACAGGGTAAATATACACAGCCGGGCTGCTATAGCCAAACCTTTGGTCACTCGTGCCAATGCCAAACGTCGGTCTCAATGGTGCAAGGAGCGCAAATCTTGGGCTGTGGACAATATGAAACATGTATTGTTCTCTGATGACTTCACCTTTACTGTTTTCCCCACATCCGGGAGAGTCACAGTGTGGAGAAGCCCCAGAGAAGTGTACCACCCAGATTGTTGCATGGCCAGAGTGAAGCATGGGGGTGGATCAGTGATGGTTTGGACGGCCATATCATGGCATTCGCTTGTCCCAATACTTGTGCTAGATGGGCGTGTCACTGCCGAGGACTACTGAACCATTCTGGAGGACCATGTGCATCCAATGGTTCAAACATTGTATCCTGAAGGCGGTGCAGTGTATCAGGATGACAATGCACAAATACACACAGCAAGACTGATGAAAGATTGGTTTGATGAACATGAAAGTGAAGTTGAACATCTCCCATGGCCTGCAAAGTCACCAGATCTAAATATTATTGAGCCACTTTGGGGAGTTTTGGAGGAGCGAGTCAGGAAACATTTTCCTCCACCAGCATCACGTAGTGACCTGGCCACTATCCTGCAAGAAGTATGGCTTAAAATCCCTCTGACCACTGTTCAGGACTTGTATATGTCATTTCCAAGACGAATTGCCGCTGTATTGGCCGCAAAAGGAGGCCCCACACCATACTAATAAATTATTGTGGTCTAAAACCAAGTGTTTCAGTTTCATTGTCCACCCCCTGTATATTAAAGCAAAATCTATCTGGTTTTATTAGGGCTGTCAATAGCTTAATCCTAAATTAATCCCATTGTCAAAAAAGAGATTTTTGTATTTTTTATTAACCTACTGCTATATGCAGAAAATAGATTAGCTTTTGTTTTACAACTTCAAGACTAAAATCAAGCCAGAATTATGTCAGTAGTCCAGGACTCAGAGCTGATGTTCAGCTTCACATTAAGGCAGTTGTGAAGTCAGCATGTGTGGACGTATCAGCAACATTCTGGACTAAACTGCTGCCGTCTGAAGGACTTTAAAGAGACATGTAAGGACAGGGTTTCAGTAGTCTGGTCTACTAAAGATAAATGCAGAATTCCAGGCCTTTAATCCTAAATATGTTCTAGAAGTGATAAATATAATGTGATTAATCAGGATACATTTTTTGACAGCCCTAGTTTTTATAGTATATGGTGTCGGTGCCATCTGGATACACAGAGGGCAAACTTCATGATCCTGTAAATGGTGAATAAATCAATGAGAAAAAAGATGGAATGTTCTCAGACACTAAATTGAAACCTTACTGGCCTTTTGTGCAGAGGAACTGATGGAAGCGGTGAGCCTGCTGCATGCAATGACCAAGCCCACCTTACTGATGAATGCAGTTTTTGCCCTGGATCCACCAAACAAGCTTTTTTAAAAGATGATGCAGAATTGATGACAACTTTAAGTATTTGCAGCAGTGTAACAGCCTACTGTATATGCGGAAAATCCCCTGAGATGAGGAGTTTAGTGTACTGTCCGGACTAAAGTGCACCCACTAGAAAATGAGAGTTGCATCCTGTATATATATATAAATATTCTCCAATGTCTCACCAGTGAGCATTGATGCCAAGCTCACTAGCAGTCGCTCCATCTGGCCCTGCTGGCTGGTGTTTTCATTTCATCCTATCCGTCAAGACGTATGTGCAGCAGTGTTTCCCATTAATTAGTGAGACTGTGGCGGCCCGCCACAGTCTCACTCGGAGCCGCCACAGTCTCCTATGACCCTATGTTAAAAAAAAAAAAGAGAGAGAGAAAAAAATAGTCAAACCAGCCGGTCATAGTTCTGCAGTGTACAGCTGTAGCGTACTCTCCTCCTGCCTTTGAGCAAGCGAGAGCAACAGAGCGCATGCACACTGGCACGCACAGGTCACGTTCATAGACGTCGGTCTTTTCTAGATGTATTTTGGCGCGACCCATCAGATCAGATTGCGATGACACCAGAGCCACATACGTGAGCGGAGCGGGACGTCTGCGTCCACACAGAGAGGCGCTATCAAGCTGGATGATGGAGCAGGAAGCCATGTTGATGATGTCATCAAGCCAGTCAACTTCCAACCAGCCGAACCGAGTCGAACTTTATGCGCCCCATGGTGCTGATTCCCCGCTAGTTCTCCCGCTGCCGCTCGCGCCATTTATCTCATCCCTCTGCCGTTATGCATTATGCTGTTCACCCGAGCAGCCCCCCCCCCCCCGAAAGAGGGACAGCAGGTGAGTTTGACAGCAGAGAAAGGGTGTTGTCACAGCTCTCTGTACTTCAGTACCGTCGCTACCAGCATTATACTGTAGGTACCAGCTATATTTTCATGGTACCGGAGGGATGAGCTGGGGTTCATCCGCCAAACAGTTCAGTTCAGATGTCTCCTCAGAGCGCAGCGGGGCTGCTGCTCCGCCTCATCTCGTTGGTAATAAAGAGCAACAAGGAGCCATAAATGTTTCCTCCAGAATCATTTAGGATTGGCGGGCCTCCGTTCCTAATCCCAGCCGCCCACATGCGGCCAGAGTGCTCCGCTCCAACCTCCACGCATCATCCCACGCCAGCTGTCAGACATCCCGCATCTTTCCACGCTGAGAACACGTGAGTCGCGGAGTTTGAAATAAAACTGCGGCGCTACTAATTCAGCGCGCTTGAATTGGTAATAAGGCTTTGAAGATCATATATTAAACTCATAGATAATTATTTATAATTTTTCTGGAGGGTGATCCATCATCATCATGACTATGAATCAACAGAAAGTCCAACACTGCTTCACTTCAAGTGGATGTTCTCACACGTGTGCGCTGTTGTCTTTTATCCTATAACTTCCCGTTGTGTTTGTTGAAACTTTGTTCATGAGGCTTCATACAAATGTTCAGATCTGTGTCTGTTGGCATTTTCAGGGCTGATAAAAAGCATTGAACACAATGTTTGTTTTCTTTCAAATACATGAAGGCTTCATGCCATTACAGACCTATTTTATTATTGTATTTATAGTTTTCTATTTATTTGTTCGTGATTGATAAAACTTTATTCATTAGTCACAAAAGCACGTTTGTTGTAAATACTTGAAGGCAAAATGCCACTGCAGGAAGATTTTATTGATCTGTTCAGTTTTTTTTTTTTTTTACCTTGTAAAGTAATTTAATAAACCTTTATAATTTAATAAAGGTGGATATATTGCAGACTTATATGGGGGGAGGACCGTTATATCAGTTTGGTATTGAGTACCATGGAAAATTAACTGGTATTGGTATTGACTTCTGAATGTCAGTTATCGTGACAACACTAAGAGAAAGAGGAAGTTGGTCAGTGTAGTTGAGGATGTGTTGGTGTATATGAATATAAATAAAGTATCTATTAATATGTAACATAAAATATCAGTAAATTCTTATTTACCAACTTTTGTAAACAGCGAACAAAATGCACTAAAGAGATGCGCTGGGCTTGAAAATGCGGATGGAGAATCTGAGACCCTCCCACCACAGTCTCCTAAAATCCTGTGGGAAACACTGGTGCAGTATTATATTATGACAGGGTAGGTCATGTGTTTGTCCCACTCTTGACTACTACTCCGGAGTCTGGAGATTTAGACACTTAAGCAAAAGTGTAACTGTGCATAGGTAGGATGCACAATAACTTAATTAAAAACTGATGCTAATAACTGATGGATTTCAGCTCCTTAAGGCCAATACGATAACTGATAACCGATAACACATATACATTAGGGCTGTGCGATATACTGATGTGATATCGCGATTTGATTTACATGAGAGAGACATGATATTTACAGATATCGTTATATTGCGGTATTAGTTGTACAAATATTTTTGCTTTATTTTTTTGTAATGACCCGGTTGCACCTCAACTGACTCCACAGGGGTTACCTGATTATTTAATAAGGGTGGGAAAAAATATCCATACACTGAAATATCTCAATATTTCCATATGCCGATACCATAACTATATTTAAAAATGCGGTATCGATCTATTTTACCAATAAAATCTCGCAAGATATCATCATTTTGTTACGAAATCTCATGAGATTTCACGAAATACCGCGGGATTTTGTAACAGAACAATGAAATCTCATGGTATTTTGTGACAAAACGATGATATCTTGCGAGATTTCACTAGTAAAATTAATCGATACCACGTTTTTAAATATAGATATGGTATCGGCATATGAAAATATTGTGATATTTCAGTATATTGATATTTTTTCTCACCCCTATTATTTAAACTGTGTGCAAGACAATTCTCCCCGAGACTTTTAAAAAGAAATCATAAAAACCAGCCAACTATCTTTAATTACTTTGATTTAACTAACATTTCAAACCAGTGTTTTGGCAGTTCCATCACTGCAGTGGAGCGATACTTTCATGCTAAACATGTTTCAATGCGAAAAATCAGGTGTTTGACATGAAATGAAACTATCAGACAAATAAGGGTAAAAATACAGGTATATATTGTATATCGTCATCTAGACTAAATATATTGGGATATGATATTTGGTCCATATCGCCAAGCCCTAACATACATCATGACATCAAAACTATTTACAAAACTAAAAAGACTTTTCAAGCTTGGAAACTGGAATTTTCAACTTCAGTTAGTCTTTAAAATAAGAAGTTAAGTGTTTTAGAAGCAGCCTGGGGTCTGCTCTGTGAAGCAGCAGCTTTCTTTCCCCAACCGCAATATCTCTTTAACAGTATGGTAGGGATGTGCTTATAATATGTCTGGTTTTAAGTCATTGCTTAAGTTACCAAGTTGTCAGAAACATTATAATTAGCCACATGTTGGCTAATACCTGCTAGTATCTGATATCTGGCAGCCAGATGTCCAAAATGAACTCCTCTGGTCGAGATAAGGCTATTTTTGATATCTTTTGCTCTCAGAGCAGAATATAGTTGTATTTTTCAAAATATCAGAGATGCGATCTTACAGTTGTCTGTATAAATTGGTATTGGTTAATATTGAAAAGGGATGTAATGATATGAAAATTTGATATCACGGTTATTGTGACAAAAATTATCACGGTTAACATTATTATCACAGTTTTATTGAAATCACCCCCATGTATCATTAAAAACATCCAAAATGGGTCTAAAAGTTGACTAAGTCCTTTTTAAAGGGGGTAAATTCTCCAGAGCACTGTCCACGTGGGCGCCTTTGTTGCCTTCTGCCATGTTTTCATAAATTCAACGTTGCAAACTGGGTCTGCTGCTGCTTTCCCAGCCAATGAGCAGCATCACTGTGAGTTTTTCAAAGCACAGTAAGCAACCACGGTTTTAACAATAATTAAAATTTGAAACAGTGTTACTAATCGTTGGGAATTTTATCTTGATTAATCATTTTAACGGTATTTGCATCCCTAATATCGGATATCAGAAATTAAGAGTTGGACAATATGAGATTACGGATATCGGTCAAAAAGCCAATATGGAACATCCCTAATTTAAATGTATATTTCTTTTAAAATTTCTTTTAAAAATATATGTTCATTAAATTTATTCATGTTTCCCTTACAATAAAGATACTAAAGCACATGTATAATCATGATTTTTCTTTAAGGGGCAAAAGTACCTGTATTGATACTGATCAAAATACCATAAACTAATAGTATTGTACCGCCCAATTCCTCGTCATGTGACTTCATGGCTACGTCTGATTGGTGGAACAGTCGTGCAGGAGATCCACCAGCAGCATTTCTCTGGCAAAATGAGTCATATCTGATTGAATAAATGATGGGAAAAAGGAAAAAGGGATAAGAGTGGTGTTTCTTCTTCAATACTCATAAGTATTTTGAGTAAAACTACCCTTCAAAGTACTAAAGGTTACTGATTACTTGCCTCCTCTGATTATAGACAAATTACTTCCGTTACTGCTGGTTTCTGGCAATAGTTTTCAGAATCTTTTTCTTCTGCTGCATCAATAAAAGAGCTTTTGTTTCCCATCTGTCTGAACAACATAAACCAGCTCCGACTTGTTTCAAAAACTAAATCAAAGACAAGATAACAGAGAATATTCAAGGCTGTCATGCAGAGCAGATGATGCTTCATTTTTTGTCTGTGATTTCACAGAACTTCATCTGATCTATTAATCATTTGGTGTTTGACTTTGTGTTTTTTTATATGCGATGTACTTTTCCCGATAAAAGCCGTGGTTGTTTTTAAAGCTCTGATATGTGGAGTTTGAGCCCGCGGTGGAAGTGGGATGTAGGATTAATCATGCAGAGGGATGAAAGTGTCCCACACATGTCTGCCTCCCAGCGGGAAGTCGGCCTTTGAAAGCCTTAACAGCTCTCAGAAACCGAAACTGACAGTTTCTCGGTGTTTACTCAATATCAGATTTCCCCGGGGAAGATGAAAATATTCCCCTTTCCGCACGGCTCCCCCCTCTTGATTTATCTTGTGTAAAAAGCAACGTCACCGCAGTGATCTTTAACGCACCATGAGATGCTGCAATCACTTGAGTTTGATTCGACTTTGGTTATTTTCTGGCCAACTGCAGCTGTCGTTCTTTGTCCACAGTATGAGTTCAAACTGAAGAACATAAAGAAGAAGAAGGTCAACATCGTCGTATCTACTGACTGTGTCAAAGTGATTCTGCGCAAAAAGAGGAAGGTTTGTCGATTAATTTTCTGATTCAATCAATTTAGCCTTGTTTTTTTTTTAACACTTTCTAACTTAATTCCTTATGTTGGTGTATTACTACAGAGAAAAGGGTGGTCATGGGATGAGAACACCATCCTGGTAACACAGGATCCCATCTACAGGTGGGTCTGTTTTGTTTAATTATAACAAAAACAAAAAAATGGAAACCAAATATCAAACTCCCACTTGATTTCATTTGCTTCTACAGGATCTTTTATGTCTCACATGATGCTCAAGACCTGAAGATTTTCAGTTATATAGCAAGAGATGGACAGAGCAACATTTTCCGCTGCAATGTGTTCAAGTCAAAGAGGAAGGTAAGTTGAATTATACCTTCGTCTGGTACTCAGTATCTTACTTACTGTAAAGGACACGTTATAATGTACGACAGGTTGATTCCTCTGAGATCACAATCACAGCTGGATCCTTCCAGTCAAACCTTTAAAGTTATACCGTGTAACTTTTGGCCACAAAGGGCATTAAACCTGTATCTTCCCACAGGCGCCACAACTGTCTCAAAACTAAACAGTCTCAGTCTGTATTTTGGAAAAGTGTGGCGGACCACTTTGAAAAGCTGATTTTTAAGTTATCAAGCCATTAATCAAAGTGCTCCAGGTTACATGATTCAATGGGAGACGCCCGCTCCTCAGAAGTTACAATGCCTGGTTTTTGAGAATAGCAGCCCCCTCAGAGCAACGACATGCGTCAAGTGCTCTATATTGACTGCAGAAGTCAGTTATAGTTACTTGTATTAATAGTAATGTTAGAATATAATGTATCATAATATTTGGCTAACATTGGGTTCAAAAGTTACACAGTATCACTTTAAATCTCTCCTTCTTCCAAGTCACAGGAGTCCCGTCAAACAGGCAAAAAAGACCTTATCTCATGTTTTTCTCACCTTTCTTCTTCTGTCTTATTGCGAAACATTACAAGGTCAAGAAAAGTTAATCTGAGAAATTCAGGACTGTGGCGGACCGAGCAGTCCATCACAGGGTGTAAAAAATAATCAGATTTCAGAGTAAGGTCGTTTTCACACAGGACCCTTTTAGGTCGACCTAACTGGGTTTTGGTGCTAAACACGGTGCGACTGGGTCTGTGTGAATACGCCACTCGCACTCGTAGTCGACTTAACTCGCCCGCTCTCGGACCAGCTGAACAGGGTAGTTTCGGAGCGGCTTGCGCCGACCTGAATGCGGCGTGAGTGATGTGTGAACGCGCACCAACTTTAGCACGACCTAAATCCCAGATACTCCGTCCTTTTGAACTAAACAGGTATCTGTAGGCAGCTGTACTATAGGGTTATCCTTCTTGTTGACAATGTTACATTACAAATAACAGGGTTACAGCCTAACTGTAACATTTAGTATCATCTTGTGTCCGCTAGCTACTAATGGTAAATGGACTGTACTTATATAGCGCTTTTCCAGTCATACTAACCGCTCAAAGCGCTTTACACTGCATATCACATTCACCCAGTTGCACACACAATCACACACACATTCATACCACAATAGGTACATCGGGAGGCAACTTGGGGTTCAGTGTCCTGCCCAAGGACACTTCGGCATGTAGTCTGGGGAAGCCTGGAATCGATCCCACAGATTGAAAGACGACTGCTCATCCACCTGAGCTACAGCCGCCCTGTAATGTATGTCAACGGTCCGTTCACAAACACTGGACAAATTACCAACAAGGGCTAGCAGGCTATGCATTAATGCTCATGTTTACGACTCACAGGTACCTGTCTGTTTGCCCATAATATCTGCGTATGGTCCAGACTTTGCGGTTCAAAAGAATCAATCTGCGTCTTGTTCTGATTTATCTGGAAATCCGCCGCCTCCAGTACATGACAACATTGTTTTCCACACGCAACCGTGTGTCGTCTTCAACACACTCCATTCATATGTGTTTTGTTTACAACACAACCACGCTTTACAGCGGGACGCATTTACTGCCGCCTGGTTGCCATGGATACACAATGCTCCAGTCTGTAGAAAGACTGCTGGGCGCGGTGATTAAAAAGCACAAGTGAAATGGAGCCGTATTAGTTGAAAATTGAAACATTGTTACCTTTCCACAGCTGCGACAGCGCCTGGATCGACCCAGATATGTGTGATAAAGACCTAAGTCTTGGGGGCAACATAAAACAAAATTGTTCACTGTTTTTATCTCTCTCTCTCCTGCTTCTTTGCGACTTGCCTTGCAGGGTTGAGCCCTAAGCGTGGTAAATAACGTTATTAAAAGCAGGGTGCGAAAAACAGAGGAGGGGATCATTTTATGAAATATTTTATTGTAAAAAATGACCAAAGCAGGCCAACAGTCGAACAGGCTGTATGACGTTTTTTTCAAATCAGGTAACCTGTATGTTGCTGCCACGCTTGGTCATCCCTTTCACGCTGAAGCTTTTGTTCCGTATTTGTCTCTTCTTGCTGAGTTATACTCAAATTAAGATTTTTCATATAAAAGCAGTTTACAAGAAAGCAGTTGACGGAAGCGTGGCAGCCATTTTGGGTCTATGGCACCTCCGACTACCACCGGAACATTCGTACACATTCATACACCAGTGATGCCCCCACTTGAGGAAAGGAGGGTTAAATGACAGATAGCTGGGTGGGTCAGGATTCAAACCGCCGCTCCTTCGATCATTGGCTGATCTGATCTACCACCTGAGCCACTGCCGCTTTATGCAGCAATCTCCAAATCCTAAAAACAGGCCTCCTCCTTGGACCAGTTTGTCTTTATAACCAGTTGCTTCACTGGTTTGAAGATTACTATTCATATCTAAACTTTCTTATGTTGGCCAGGTTACCCTGCCTCTAACCACTGAGGCAAGCTACGTGAAGTGGTTCTTCACTCTGGCCCAGCAAAGAGTTGGTGCCTGTTTAAAAACAGTTTCGATAACAAGAAGCCCAAACGACTGGTACTTACTCTGGTTCTGGCTCTGAACCAGAACTGGAACCAGCTCAGTGAAAAAAGGGGCCCATGACTTGCATTGCCTCACTGACCCACCCGAGGTACTCCATTCACAAAAACAGCCACCTGTGGCAATTGACCTTCGTCCAAGTCCCACCATCATACGTAATTAGCCAATCAGAGTGCGTATAGCTGTCTCCATACACTTGGCATTCTCTGCAGGGACATCCATTGAAACACATTAGAGAGATTTATTCAGTTTTCAGAGGGTTTTTTTTTGTGCTTTTAAGATTAAAAAAAGGTAAATTGGTATGCATGGGGTAATGCTACAAGAGAAGCTGGGCAGTCATGGGTCCTTGGGCGTCTGGGCTCCGGTGCATCTGCACCAGTTGCACTGTCGATACTTTGCCCCTGAAAGAAGG
This sequence comes from Atherinomorus stipes, assembly GCA_023101725.1. NCBI lineage: Eukaryota > Metazoa > Chordata > Actinopteri > Atheriniformes > Atherinidae > Atherinomorus > Atherinomorus stipes. Next base: position 360,393 of record JALJCO010009022.1, read on the forward strand.
AATCGTAAGTACTGACTGATCAGTTCCACAGAAAACAGAATAGATTAAGACCAAACAGCAAACTCCAGCAGAGGAAAGTGAAGCTAAAATATGAAGTCTAAAATCTAAAATATTTTATACTACTAAGTTATTTTCATTTGAAAGTAATGTTTCCTACCATTTGTATAAAGTTGGTTGTTATTTGTTACTTTTTAGTTACTTTCACCAAAATTAACTTTTACAAAATGAAGGTGGGCAGTATTTTGTCAAAGCGAAAAGTCCTAATCTTCTTTTTTTAAGGATTTTCTGGGCTCTAGTGGCCTTTATATGACAGTCTGTTGACAGGAAAGGGGGCAGAGAGAGTTGGGAACAACATGCAGAAAAGGGACCTGGACCAGGAATCAAACCTGGGCTGACTGCATTGAGAAACTGTAGCCTCTGTTTATTGGGGCGGCTGCTCAACCAACTAAGCTAAACACCGCCCCAAAAAGTCATGATCTTTAATGATATTTGCACTTGTATTCTTGTGATCTACTCCAAGTATATGAACTGCAATTTCTATTGCATAGTTTGAAAGGTTGTCATCCGTTACCGATTTTTCATCACTGACTCATAACTTTAAGTATTTCCATCAATATTTTTTCTTAGTTACAGCTTTGTTTAGTACCCCCCACGGTCTCATTTATTAGTATTGTAAAACACGGAGATGTATCATTGTTTTACTTATCTGTTTATTCTACCGTGTATTCTGAGATGACAAACATGAAAATCCCTCTGCAAACACAACTGACTTAAAGACAGACAATGGAACTTTTAGACCTTAAAAATCTGCGTTTCTGACTTGTTTTGATGGCACACCAACATCCCTTATGCGCATTTTTGAGCCGTCACTGAGTCCCGGGGCTCAGACACCACAGTATGTAAGTTTCCCATCCGGGATGCGGCTGTGACGTTGCAGTTAACTATTGGTTGCGCACCATGTCACTTACTAGCAAACGCATGTTAACCAGATATGAACACCGTGGGTGTTTTGAACGCACATCATGTCGGATTTGGTAAAGAAACACAAGGAAACATTACCGAGGGAAGAGAGGAAAAGAAAGAGAGGAAGGAACAGAAAGAGAGTCAAGATAAGACTGTCTTTTACTGGCCGGAGTGAATCACAGTACAGGTACGATGGAGATGGATGCTAGTTCAGCCAGGCATCACTGAGAAAACTGCTTAAAGTTCCGTTGTGTCTTTAACAAATTAAAACCATTTTTAATCATTGAATCACCTCTAACAGCACCTGTAGCGTCTCATCTTCAATGAACAATCCTTTCATCATGTAAATGCAAATATGGGAGCGCCATCATGGCTGCTTCCTCACGTCTTCCCAGTTCCTGTATGCTTATGTTTATGTTATGTTGGTTGTTTGTCTGATCTTGGACGGGTTGTACTGAAAGTACTTTTGTTGTACTGGGATGCTGGTTCAGTGACAAATAAAGCAATTCCAATTCCTTCCAAATGTGTTTATATCTTAACAGTATCATTATCATTTTTACTTGTCACTTGATCAAACAGGGATTTTGCTGACAAGCTTTTGAAACACCGGCGACTCAACTGCAGAATGAGGCAGCGCATCCTCCTCCTAGGGCTGGGCGATATGGCCTAGAAATAAAATCTCTGATTTTTTTTTTTTTTTAATTGATTTACAATTTTTTTTTTACAATTTCCCCGTCTACTTATTAAGGAAAGCAGTAAGTACAAATGGCAGACAACTTGAGACAAATTTTGCTTTAATTAATCAAAATTAAGACAAATGTAACCCCCATTTCAGGGATGAATAATAAATTAAAGAACAGCCTCTTGGAATCAAAGTCCCAGCCGTGTATTAAGTCACACTTTGTTCTCTCACCAGTAGCCATGTTGTTGTTTACTGTTGCCATTTCGTGTGTGCTGTGATGTTGTTGCCATAGTGCAATGTGAAATGCTATGAAAGCTCCTGGGAGCAAAACATGCATCGTTACACAAAAACTCGATTTAATTATTTTTTAAATTGCCTGCAACAATATATGTGAATTAATTCATCTAATACTCTACGATATACTCAGCCACCAGCTTTTTCACCTCTCCTGGGTCAGACAGCTTCTCCTCTGGTCTGATGAAATCCAACTTTTGGTGTTTAGATTGTCATCTTCCATCTTTGTGCTAGAATGAGGTAGTTTAGCCTCTAGTTTAAGGTTGCTGTGCACTCTATCCAGGTGTTTCTAGAAGTTACCTGTACTATTTTTAGCAATAGACAGTTCCCTCAGCCTCCCACCAGTATATAAGGCACACCTTACTGTGATGATTTTATCCATTTCTGTGACATATTCAAAGTAATGTGAGTATAGCCACTTCGAAAACATTGTATCAGACGTTGCCATCTTCTTCTGTTGATTTAGCTCGTATTGCAACGTGTTCCCGGACTCAATTACTGTTATAACATTACCAAAATATAGTTAGTAACACCTTATATTACGTAATTACAGTATAACGTGTTACCCCCAACACTGGTGGGGTGAATTATTCTTCTGGATAGAGTTTGTATTTACACTGCACTACTCAACATCTGATAGGTTGTTTATTTTCTATTGGGAAGATTAGATTGCAAATCATTGCATTTGGTTTTAAATTACATTTTAAACAGCATCCCAACTTTTTTTGGAACTGAGGTCGTACTTTGATATAAATGTTCATAATTAAGAATTATAAGACAGAGGCATGAGTCAAATACATCACTGTATCACTGTCATTTTTTCCATCCACACCTATATAATTGTTAGTAGGACTAGATGAATATAATCCAGCATCACTTTGAAAGCTGCAGCCACGAGGAAAGATGTCTTTTCTCTCTTAAAGAATGATCTACTGTTTCCTGTACCAAAACAGTTAATGGAGAAAAGCCTGGATCTCCTTTCCCTTTAACCATGACGTACTTCTGAGAGACTTCTGGGTCACTTCACTCAGTCGGGAGTCTTGTATAAGCAAGGAAGACTATGTGAGCAACCAGTTTGTTTGTTCTGCCATCTGCTGTCTTTACCAACAGTGACAGCAGTTGGATTAACTGCTCTGGGCTGCAGGCCTCAGTTGGCGACGAAATAAGATAAAGAAAGAAAAATAGAGTTTTGCAAACATCAGTTTTCTAATTTGGGAGTTGGATGGTGCTGTGGTTGTTGGCATCATCACCTCACAGCAAGAATGTTCTGGTTCAAATCTCACCTGAGGCCTTTCTGTCTGGAGCTTCCTCCAACAGTCCAAAACACCCACGTTAGGTTAATCTGTGATTCTACATTACCCTGAGTAGTGGATGTTAGAGTGCATGGTCATTTGTCTTTGTGATCTGTCCAACGTGTACTCACCTCTTTAATAGCTTGAATACCAGCTGGGGCAGTCTGCAGTGAACCTGTGATGGAGGAAGTGGGTCTAGAACGTTGATGGATGAACTCCTAAACTCCTGCTAGTTAACATTATAAACTGAACTTCGGTATGTGTTGATGTGAGGCATCGGCTTTGTGGTCCTTGGATAAGCTTATCAGAGTGATTAATGTGAAACTGACCAAAAAGGAAACAGTTACGTATACATCCTGCGATGGTTCTCGTCTTCACTCACCTTAAAGGAGCTGTATCATGCTTTTCAAATGTTCCAAAAGTCAAATATAGGCATTTATAAGCTAGATATGTTCCCATCGTTACTATAGAAACTAATTTGGTGTTAAATATTAGTTTTTCGATGCATCTAATTTCCAACACGGAAGTAAGATGGCTGACTGTACTGAACCGCAGAGCTCTCGACCAATTGACCTATGGCTAAACCACGCCCCCAAACGCGATGAGCCAATCACAGTGCGCACAGCTTTCCCATACACTCGGACATTCTCTGCTTAAACGTCCATTGAAATGCATTGAAGTTGGTCTGTTTTTGTTCGTTTTTATGTTTTCTTTTTAGTTTAAAATGGTCAAACGTGTGCATGGGGTACATGCAACTCTGATACTAGGTATCCTGAGAGGCTGGGTGACAGGGCGTATTTTTTTGCCTTTTACCAAGTCACATCAAGCCAAAGTTATGCGGCAGACCACATCAACTGAACGTGGATAAAATGAACAAGGATCCCTACATCTGTTCTAAGGTAAGGGAACATCGTATTCGAGGCAACATGTTGTCACTTTGCTTGAAAGAAATATGAAGTTACCTTCCCTAACGTGGCTGTTTGATCAGTTTGTGTCAGATGATCACTTTTTGGCACAACAACAGCAGCCGTGCAGTAGTTTGGGCAAGAAGCTGAGGGAGCGACACTAGTCACATTCAGAGATTCACAGGCTGATTTCTACTCCCAGTTTAAGACTTCTGAACAATTTCTTTTTGTTTGTTTGTATTGTTTTTATGTTTTTTAATTTATCTTGTCATGATCACTCTGTCTGATCACGCGTCTGTTGTCCGTGTTGACAGCTGTCATCTCCCGAAATGTCACATAGCGCCTGTCACGAATGTTGTTTGTCCGAGTGAGTGGAGGGGGCGGGGCTTAGCCATAGGTCAATTGCAGCATGTTTTACGCCCATTTCATGACGTCGCCCCAGAAGAGACACTTATTCTGAAGGGTCACAGAATTGTCTGTAGCACCGGCACCGGCAGCTCTCATGTGGATGTTAGTAGTAAACATTGATGGATAATTCCTCCGATCGACGGGATAAAACAGACCAGCCTGTTATGGAGCTGTATGCGCTCGACCCAGAGTCTGATATGGAGTTTGAAGTATACGCAGTACCACAGAAGTACCACAGAGACCCCTGACAAGCAAGTAATTTAGCGAACAAATCATAGGCTAACAGTTAGCGCTGAGCTAAGCAGCACTCACATGGATCTTGTAAACATTGATGGATAATCGGACTCCGATCGACGGGATAAAACAGACCAGCCTGTTATGGAGCTGTATGCTCGACCCAGAGTCTGATATGGAGTTTGAAGTACACGCAGAAGTACCACAGAAGTACCACAGAGACCCCTGACAAGTAAGTAAATTAGCGAACAAATCATAGCCTAACAGTTAGCATTGAGCTGAGAGATGTGTTGACTCACCAGTGTTGTTGTCTGTCCATGGGCGTTTTTATAGTAGGAACTGCGTCAGGTTTCAGAAGTAATCCCAGAGAAAAAAACACTTTACTGCCCAACAAATACACTCCCACGCTGAACATAACCACGCTGAACGTAACTGCATTTTCCCCAACTTGCTGTCCTCTAGAGCTTAAAAAAAAAAGAAAAAAAAAGAAGAAAATTCTCCTGAACTCTGGAGCAAACGTCTGTTAGCTGATGGCTGCTTGTCTCTGAGGAAATCTTCCTGCAGGTGTTAGTTTCTTCCTCAGAGAGTGTGTATAGGATTCTCTGAGTTTCTGTTCAACAGAGGGCGTCTTGCTACGATACTGAGCGTGCGCATTTGGACTTTCGTGATTGGTGCCACGTTCATACGTAACGCGGTGGGTAGTCAGCCGTTTGCAGGGAGGTAGCGCTTGGTTTAAATATTCATGTAGATTACTCAAATATGCATGAATGAAGAAAAATAACGATTTAAATCATTTCTTGATGAGGAAATAACACACTGACATGCTGAAAAGCTCTTAAAAGTCCATTTTTCATGATAGGGCTCCTTTAAGTGAATGCAGCCTTGGCCAGGAGGAGTTGATGACATCAGGCAGCACCCATTGTTCTTAAGGTGATCTGACTCTTGTCTGCAACATCCTCCCAATGGTGGGTCGGCAGTGGTGGTCAAGTCACTACCAAGGTGTCCCTGAGCAGGAAGTGTGGTTTCTTGCACTTTGTGGAGATCCTGGTCTAATTAATAACACTATTTGGGTGTATTTACGCCAGGATAGTCCGGTGACTCAGTCCGATTGGGCAGGGATTTCAGAAAAATTTTACACCTTTCTTTGCTTTGGTTCGTGTTCAAACTGCATTAAAGGTAAGAGTCCGAAGCTTCCCCCTGAAAATAAACGTTAGACTTGTGCAAGTGAAACCCATCTCAAACCGCGCCTTTGGGCCTTTACTCGCGTGGAGAGGCGCGTTTGAATGCAACTCCCTCTCCCCCTGCCTGTAATTCACTCTTTAGCTTGGATTTGTTGTGGTCAAGATGTTTCCGGGTGGAGATTTCTGTTTATATCTCCAGCCAATCACAGAACTAAGGACATGACGCTGTGTGGGAATAAGCTCATGATTGGAACAGAAGCCAGTCACTCGAACTCTCAAAGGAAAAAAAAAAAAAGAAAGAAAAACGGCGGATGCACCGAAGAAAAGGTAAGAGCTTTAGATAATGCAAGTTGGAAAACCAGGGTTAATATTAGTTTGGCTTTTACCCGCTTCTGAGCTCTGAAGGAGAAGCTTGAAGCTGAACAGGCTAAAGAGCGACTCGGCCATTAGCCTGAGAGGGAGGGGCAATCAGCTTGAATACTGTTGTTTGCTCTACCTTTAACTGAAGCGGACCAAACTTTCTGGTTAAACCATGGTAGTTACAACAACTGCTCGCTAGGGGGCGACGCTCCCCAATACAACCACTGATCAATGATGAAAAAATAGGAAGAAGAAGAAAACCAGACTCTGATTAAAGTGGAAATCTTTCTGCTTCTTATTACTAGGTCGCTCCTTCTCTTTCCAGACATTTTCCTGTTGTTTTTTGTTGTTGTTTTGACCTCAGCTTCATCAAACATTTATTGTTTGCTTTGTTTTCCCTCCGACCCAAACAATAATCTACCCCACTCTGCTTTATTACAGTTGACAAACATTACTTCCATTAGGTGCGCTGGGTGTCTATGCACTGGATAGTCTGACAGTCCGTTTGAAAGTGAACTGAGACCCCCAGCTTTCAGGCGGACCAGAGTCCACTTCTTTCGTGCGAACCAGAGCAGACTACGCCAAACGAAGTGGACAATCCATGGAATCGGACCATCATGATTTCAGTTTTTTGGTGTCTGGGTGGTGAGCTGCTCTCTCAGCTATACTGTGGCACGCGCCCCAATGGCCTGTAAAGTGTTGGGAAAACACCCCAATAACTAACAGAGAGTTAATTCTGAACTCATAGGACAATAGTACTCATTCATTCTACTTAAAGCATTGATGAAATGAAGGAGTTTTTGCTGCAGATAATGTCTTATAAAAAGGCTGCCCCGTCTCTCCCATTATATGGATGTACGCCAAAGGGCGACTCAACGTAATATCTTCCGAAGGAGTCGAAGTGATACAGAAATTTTACTGGTGAGTAAATGCACGTATAAACTTGTAGAAATAAGATCCAGGTTGAAAAAAAAGAAAGTTATCTTTTAAACTTAAACTTACACAAGATCATCATGTTACAATTTTGCAGGGGATGTAGAAACCAAAGGGGTCGTTTAAAGCAGAACTCAGTAACTTCAGCTCGGGGCTCCCCCTAGTGGCGTCCTTTCACTGTCGTGTTCAACCCCCCCCCCCCCCCCCCCCCTTACACCCCCACAGCACACAGACGGCTTCTCTACCTGTCTTTCTTCTATTTTGATCCCTGGATATATTTCTAAGCTTTTACTAGCTTGTTGATGCTACGTTGCTGCGTTGGTAGCAGCACCACGTCTCCCTCTGCTCAAAGCAAAGTCCTGTCTCTTCTGAAACGGGATGTTTTACCCGCGATTTGCGGGTAAATATGCCGTGGATTATATTTTTCACTGGTGTTGGCGAGTAGCAGGTAAGAATACGAACTTTTATTTACTTTTTGCAGACGTGTCAAGTGATTATTGAGCCTGAAGCAGTGATGCTTCACCCGGCGCCCAGGCAGCGCAAGCTACGTGAATCACTCTGGTCCAGCAAAGAGTTGGTTATGAGAGCCAGGAGCCGTGTTTAGGTGGTGTGAAGGTAAAGAAATGTTTTCTTCGAATTAGCGCTGGTAGTCTGGTTCAAATCAGCGCTGGAAGCAGCTCGGTAGATAGGGGACCTGAGTACCGTACAGCGGTTTCTGTTGTCGCAAGTTCTGCTCGGGTCGGCGCAGGCAAAGTTGTATTTAGCTGCTCGCAGGCCAGAGGCCCCGGCGGGAGAGGGGGGGGGACATTGAATCGCTCCGTAAACACTTTGTTTAGCCCCACGGGGATTCCGAAAAGCATTTATTGAGGTAAAAAAGTTACTGAGTTTCCCCTTTAAATAAAGATCAAGGAAAGTCCTTATCAGAAAAATTAATGGTATTCAGAGAGCAGTTGTCAAAAAGCCATAAATGAGCAGCTAGCAGGGGTTTGAAACTATGCTGAAACTATGAAACTCTCTTCCCCTGGAGCTATGTTCCCTTATGGAGCTGCCCCTGTAAGTCCAGGCTAAACATGCCATCTGTGTAGATCAGTCCTTGACACTGAAGAGGAGCTGCACTGTTTTATATGTTTTATTTTTTATATTACACATTGTTGGTTGTTGTAAAGGGCCCTATAACGTACTGAGCCAAAGACATCTATTAGACGTCTTATAGATTATAGATCTTATAGTCTTAGTTTATTTTAGCCCATATTTAGACATTAGAATTTAATCCATTACTTATTAAATATTGATTAAAAAAAACAAATGTAAACTGTATAAATAATGGCCAAATGTTTGTGAAATTTTCAACAGTCATTGATCAATGTACAGTGTAGTTTAGATTTAGTCTTAGTTAGCTTAGATGGCTAAAAAAAAACTTTCATTTTTAGTGCAGCAGTAGACCAATTTTAGCCTAGACGTTTAAAGACCGTGACGTCTATTAGATGTCTTTTAGACCAATAAAATGTTCAATGGGAAATAAAATTTGGTTGGTCAGTTGGTTTACTAAAACAAGTAGGGCTGTCTCAATCCCATTTTTTCACTTCCGATACCAATACCACAGGTCAAGTATTATCCGATGCCTGATATCGATACTTAGCTTGGTTTTGGCCGAAAATTGTGCATATTGATCTGATTATTGATTTTATTCTTGGTTTATGTCAGATATGTCTGTTTTGTGGGACCTCACCTCTGAAAACCCGGTTTAACAGGTTAATGACATAAGTCCATAACAGAGGAAAAACTGATTAATTTATTATGTACCAGTGGGTATAATTAATTTTAAACTCATAAACAAAATAATAAATAAAATAATTTCAAATAAAGGAATGCCCAGTTAGAAAAAGTGCTCCAAAATAAAGCTGGATTCCTGGATTGGCAAATTTTGGCACATTCCAATCCAATCCTATCCACATTTTTTAATCAATGTCGGCCCTATATCCGATGCTGGTATCGGATTGGGACAGCCCTAAAAACAAGTGTAAATGCTAGTATCGGTTTTCCTCACTGGAATAAGTTTTTAGCGAGAAGATACAAGACAGATGCTTCATTAGGGGGCGCTTCATTGTAAGAATTTGCCAATGTTCAATAGAACAAAAGAATAATAAAACAAAGTAAAGCAGAAACATTCTGATTATAAGAGCGTTTCTTTGCCAGATGCAATGACCTCTTGGGGTTTTACCATTACTGTGAGGACACACATCAGGTTTGAAAGGTGTAACCAGACCCATAATGCTTGATCAGGAGTTTTTATTGCATTTATTACAGGCTGCTGTTTCACATGTTCTTTGACTTTGTGCAAAACTGATAAGCTTCTTGTTGCAGATTTATTGAACTATAATATTTAGTATTGCATCCAATTTTTGTTCTGCAGTTCAGCTTCTTATGATAACAGTTGCCTGTTGTCTCAGTGATTAACTGTCCTGTTGGACTGCACGCATGGCCAATATATCTGAGAGTAAGACCCCTCATGTGTGTAATTTTGAGAGGAAAATGAGCAGCATGCTTTTCTCCACATATCTGCATATCAAGCAGAGCCAATTTTTCCTCCATGACAAAGACAGAGCATCAGCAAGGTTGACTCCCATCGCCTCACCATGGATACCAAGCTGACGGTGACTTAGCAAAGCTGAATACTAATCATGCCAGTGGGATGAGAAAAGAAAGGGGGCTTTTTTGTTATGCACTTAAAGATATTTTCACCAGTGTTGTTGAATGAAACACCTACCACATTGTCATGAACACAACCAGTGGTGCCTCGCTCCCTCTTCGGGGTTGCAGAGTCTTATCTGGGCATTGCAGACCAAGCATATGTGAGAGTAGTGAGTAGGTGGAGATGAATCAGCTGATAAATGAAAATTTAATTTATTTTCATCGCAGCATGTTGCAGTGCAAGGCTTAGATGTCAGCTCAGTGCATGATTGTCACCTTTTCTGCTTGCCCCTCAGAGGGATGGCAGTTACACTATTGAATGGAAAAATAAAATTCTTTTTGTGTGTTTGTTATAATCAATTTCCCATCTGTATTCCTGTTATATTTGCTATTTTGGTTTTGCTTCTGCACTTGATCAAACTGGTTTCAAGCTTGAGTTACCTTGACATATTGACCGAATGTCTTGAGGCGTGATGATCCTCTGGAGACGGGTGGCAGTGAATTTATTTTGATGCAGCCCCTGCTGACATTCAATATAGAAAACATCACCTTAAGTGAAACCGAGGAAGAAGGATGATTAGGTCCAACAGATTAAAAATGCTATCACTTGACCACATATTGATTCTTTTTTTGGGGGGGGGGGGGGGGGGCTTGAATTTAATCATAAATATCCTAGTATCTTAAAGGTCATTCTATTTGTGATCTGTCTAAAAACACTGACACCCGCAGTCAGGTAAGAAAAAAAATATAATTTTTATGAGTTACTGAACCTGATGTATTGCACACTTGGGCTGCAAATAAAAACTGTTCTGAATTAATCATTTCACAAAATGTCAGTAAATAATCACAGTTACTGATAGAAATACAACTTTCCAACCTTAAAGGAACAGTGTGTAAGAATTACTAACATCTAGTGGTAAAAATGGACACAGAAATTACTCAAAATGTCAAGCAATTGTGAAGGAATATTGGCCATCAGTGTCCAAAGTGAAGATCAGCAGGTTCTCACTTTGTACAGAGTTTTGTCCTTTTAGAGACACTGTCGTGAAATTGGTGGCATGAATATAGCAGCTACTATGTATGTGGAGCCACGGAAAGTACATATAAATGGCTCACACCAAGAATAAAAACATTTGTAAAAAAAATTGCAATTTTAAATGATACATTACATTTTACTATTACTGACCTTTGTTTTGTCTTTTTTTTTTACAAACTGTACTTTTAAAACTGTTCTTCTGACTGGTTTTGAGGGCAGACTGATATCCGTTATGTACGTTCCTGGAGATGTCGTTGCTCCGGAGGCTGGAAAACAAAATTCACACCTTTTTTTTTTTTTACAAAAGTACCTTCCTGCAGTTACAATGGCCGACAGGGCGCCACCATACATCCAGTCCATACCAGAAGTCTCAAGCAGAAGTTAGTTCAATAGGCCAAGAGTATCTATCTGCAGCTTGCAACCCAGTTGCGTGCAATTGCCCCCTCCTGCAGCTTGCAGGAAAAAAGATATTAGGCGGCGCTGGACAGCCAATGGGCGTGAGCAGATAGTGAGGTTAGGTTTAGGGCTTAGGGATAGGGGGAAAGGTTCAAAGAAACGACTCAAAACAGTAATGTGGGTGGGGTTGGACGTCCAGCCACCTAATATCTGACTCCGCCTCGTCCCGCAAGCCGCAGGCGGGACCTTCTGGATGCATGTGTTGTAGTCGGGTGGTTAGGGGACGGGTCAGGGTTAGGGTTAGATTTTAGTAAGTTACATGAAGAAGACACACCTGCTTTGGACTTCTGGCGTGGATTGGATAAATGACGACGTATCGTGACCGCAGTTGGGTCCCTCTTTTTTTTTTCAAGCATGGACCATCCCGTGACTGTTGTATGTTGGTTTGTAGTCCTGCAGGGGGTGCCAAGTCCAGTCCTCGAGAGCTACTATCCTGCAATTTTTAGAACATCCCCTCTCCAACATACCTGAATGGCTAATTCCCTCATGAACATGTCATTCAGCTCTACAGAGGCTGATAACGAGCCTTTCATTTGATTCAGGTGTGTTGGAGAGGGGATGTAACCAAAATGTGCAGGATCGTAATTCTCGAGGACTGGACTTGGACACCCCTGTAGCACTGCACTATATTCCAGCAACTGGATATCAATAAATTGGAGTTCTGTAATGTTACTTGAAATAAACGCTACTGAACTTGGTCAGATTTTCACAGTGAGGCGCCCCCGAACAACGGCTAATTTGGCATCCATCTTGCATCTTACCTGTGATCTGAGCTCTCTCTAGTCATTAAAAGTCAGTTTGATGTTAGCATTTGTTTTATCTCTTTCTCTTTCACTTGATCGCTTTCTTTCCTGTTCCTTTGATCATGTTCTCGCACATTTCTTGAATCATTTCTTGATATCCAGAAAAGTCAGCCATTCCTTAGTGATACCTAATAAAGAATGCACTAAATGAATGAATACTTTGCAAATGCTCAGCAGCCAGGCTCATCACATGAGAGCAAGTTTGCTGTTCTTCCCTTTTACTTTCTTATACAGCATAAGCTCTTGGTCCTTGGGTTGCTTTCTCCCATTAACCTCATCCATTCAGTCCTGCTGTGAGCTCTGGGATGATTACCTGCTTACTGGACACTAAAATAATGAGCATTCAGTTCCTTCTCACGACTGTTTCCCTCCCTTCTTCATTGGAAAAGTCAATGTAGCTTTTCTCAATGTGAACTCTGTTCTTTGTGGGAGGAATGTGAATAATGTCTTGCCTTCTGCACTTAGCGGGGGGATTTTTCTGACTGGACTAATATACTTAGAGTTGCTCGGGAATCCTTGGGGAATTTTCCACAGGAGGGCAGCTCTACCCTTGTGCCAGATCACCTTTAAGATTTTCCGAGGAGTTACTAAGAAAGAGCCTGGAAATGATTTATGGAACTTCAATGAGGCCTGGGCAGAGTACAAATCATCCTTCTACTTCCAGCTTCTCCATCCAGCCGAATCCACCAGAAAACATTGATCCTCCTTATTTATGAAGTTTCTGATAGTTTTCAAGCCAGAAACAAAGTTTCCAGAAACAAAGTTCTTACAGATGTTGTTCTAAAAATCCAAATTTGGCCCTATTTTAGGGAGAAAAGACTAATTTTGAATAAGGAATTCATGGACAACAATGTTCCTTTGGGGGTCATGGCTTAAAGTAACACAGCTGTTCTCGTGTGTGTTTTGGGATGGGGGAGGGGCAGTCCTGCTTTCTGGTTACCCGCTGAACACCAGGAGTAAATGAAACGTTCTTTCAGGTGTGTCTCTGAAAGTCTCCAGCAACACTTGAAACTGTCCCTAAATTTGTCACTAGTTGTTTTACATTAAAAAGCTGATCTGAACACTCGCTAAATAAAGCGACAGAGTTGTAAAGTTCGGCCGTGTGCACCAGTGTAATTGGGTGTACCAGGAAAATGGCACTGACAAATGTTCCGCGTTGCCGCAAACTGCAAATAAGTGTGTAATTTTTTTAAAGGCCTCCTTCCACTGAAAACCCATTTAACTTGCTCCTTCTGAAATACGGAGGGTTTCCCCTTGTTTACTTACACATGCTGACTTGCTAGCGTTGCGTTCCCCCCAGTCGGCTGTGCTTTCTCATCACAGAAGCAATACGAAGCAAAGAGCGAATCGGGAACAGCCTTGCACTTCTACGTAACATTGCAAATAGCGTATCCCACGTGGGGTTTCTATCTGTCCATTGGAAGGCAGGTAACCCTCCACTACACACTAGAAGTAAAGACGGCACGAATGTAACTTCGGAGTTGAGAAGCTAATTGGCTAACTGTTTGTTAGCATGACGGAACAAACTTGTTTGTCGGCTCTATTTCCTGTCTGTAGCGAAATAAGAGCGGAGGGCGGAGCTTCCTTCATACACTGATGGCAGGCAGCCAATCAGACGGAAATTCATGAGAAGGACCCGGAAAAGCCTGCCGTTGGACCACAAGCCTCTCTTCTAGTATACAAATACAGCTGGATACTAAGCAACCAGAAGGTTTTTTTAAACAGAAGCGATGCAGAATGCATTCAATAATAATGGAGAACACAGAAATATTAATGAAATGACCACGGAAGTACAACTTTAACGTATTTATTTGTTCATAATCAATTAATTGTAGTTAAAGTCCCACCCCTAATATTTTTTATTTATTTCTAACAAAAAAACACCAACATAACTGTGTTGTTCATTCCACAGAATCACAGTCCTTACTAGTTGTAGAGGTTACCAATGTGGCTTTCCAATGATGTTGGCCTTGGATGGAATCTGGAGACGGACGTTCTTTCGCTCAGAGTGGACAGAGCTTTTGCAGTTGCAGCGCCAAAGCTCTGGAATAATCTTTGCCACTGAACATTATAGAAGCACCAACACTGTTCATTTTTAAAGCCCGTTTAAAAACTCACTTTTATGCCCTGGCCTTTGCCCTGTTATGAGACTCCTGTTTTATTGTTTTTATTTTGTCTCTCTTATTGTTTTTATCGTTTTTAATGTTCGTATTGTTTCATTGACTTGATCATTCTTAACTACTTGTGTTTCAGCTGTTTTAAAAGTGTTTTATATTACTGTTCAGCACTTTGTTTCAACGATGTGTTAAAGTGCTATAAAACTAAAATTGAGTTGAGTTGAATATTAATCCAATGTGAATAGGTATTTCTGTGATTTAGACGGAAATTACACGTGATTTGGCCGTACTGGACATGTTCATTTCCATTTTGGCAAAGAATTGAGGCTGCAAAATAGATGTTCCTTTCAAATATCTATGTTCATAATAATTTATACAGCATTAACTTTAGAGTCGGAGTGATTGGGGGTAGTTTCACCAGTCATTTGGCCTACTGTAAATGAAAAATACGTAACTGGCATTTTCCTGCAGTAAGAACATTTATCTTGGACAACATGGGGACATGGTGCAAGTTCTTAAAGCATTGGTAATGACGGTCCGTGAGTTACTTCAATGCATTTGTCTCTGAATGATCATGTGCTGCTGATGGAAACGCAGCTCGTATGTGCAGATGTTGCGCAATGTACAGCATTTTGACATCATATCTGCTAGATGTCTGTGAACTTCAGTTTAATCTCAGACTTCCATTATCCCATGCGAATGCGCAACAGAACAAACAGTCATCGGGGGGGTAATTTATTCATTACATGTGGTCCCTAGGTAAAACTAATCCCATCAGAATGGGGCTTAAGATCCAAATTTATTCAGCACAACACAGCAGCCAGATCCCCATTCTGGGGCAAGCTCTACATGTTTAGCTGTGTTGCTCATCCAACAGACTCACAATCCTCACAAGTTCTAACTCTTAGTAAAGGGGACTGATCAGGCTTTCCACTTATGTATAATACAACACTAGTTGGTGTTATTAAAGGGGAGAAAAACTGACCAAACACTAATTTAGCTGCTTTTTTAGTTACAGTCGTCGTCAAAATTATTCATACCCTCCAGTTAAAGAAAAGGCTAAATTCACAATAGTAATACAAATAACAAGGAGCTAAAGAAACTAATAAATAAAAATTTTAAAAATGTAATTTAGTGAGAGAAATTATTGCTTTTAAATGTGGTGAGAAAATAATAATTTCAAACATACAAAACTATCCCAGACACATTAGAGCACCCTTCCCATGAAAAGTGGACCGAAATACCTGTAACAGGTGTAAAAAGTCTTTTTAAACATCAGAGAAAACACCTGATTGCAGTGATTGCCTAAAAGTGTTTCTCAACAAAATTTTAGCTTTGGAGTCCCATCATGCTTGTTTACTTGTTTTATTTTTTTTTTTGGGGGGGGGGGGGGGGTTTGTTATATTTTTGTTGAACCACAATTCAAAATCAATGTCATGATTTTCATAGAATTTTTGTTTATTATTACTTTTGTCAATTTCAACTTATTTCACTGTAGCTGATTTTTGTCATCTCTTTAATTGGAGTATGAATAATTTTGACACACCAAATCAAGTATTCCCAGCTCCAAAAATCAACAGGGACAGTTCTGCATGTTTTAGATTGTACACTGTTACAACACACCTCAAAATTAATATTTCATTAAGAGGCTGATCAAGAACTTGGTAACGAGCTGTTGGATAGGGGTGTAACAAGACATCGATCTATATAGATGTATCGATAGATCGTTAATCGATCCAAAAACCCAATATCAACCAAAAATCGATATCAAACACACTTTTATTATGAAAATGGCTTTATTTTAAAGGTCCTCAGACACAAAATTTTCACAACAAAACCCATGTTTAAAGTTGTGCAGTGAATAGATATGACACAGGGAGATTGTACTGCAAAGCTTACAGTTATTGTTAAGAAACAACAACCTTGTTTATTACTTGTAATATTGTTTTATATTGTTTTATATCGATCAGTGGATCATGAATCAAATCTAATCAAAATCGTATTGTGACTGAGTTTGAAATATCGACAGACATCGAATCGTGTATCCATTGTATCGATATGATATCATATCATGATCAAACCAGCGATTTACACCCCTACTGTTGGAGAACCATATCATTAGATGCATGTGTGTTGCATCAGATGGTGGCCCGAGAGGTCCAGAGTTGCTGATCTCTGCTCCACATCTTTGGATCTAAACAATTTGGTTGTTGGAACAGGGAAAAAAAAAATCTGTATCATGCCTTACCTGTATGCATGTCTAATGAATGGGCTTTTTGGGTTGATACTGTTGGTCTGTTTATTATTGAACTGAAGTATTGATGAAGGTCGATGAGTTGTTAAACTCCTACTGCGTATGCGATTGAACGTGACTCATCTTGGTTAACCTTCCTCACTCATCATTCATCAAAGCACCCTTGATATAATAATACTACACAGCAAATTTTGCAGTGTTAAATCAACACTTATAGAGTTAAATTTAACACTGTATCCGAGTGTTTTGGTCCTTATCAAAATAGTGTTGAATTAACTCTTTCCATAGTGTTGAAATTTCAGAGTAAAATTAACTCATAATTGAGTTAAAATTTAACACTGGCTTACACTGTAGTGTTAATAGAACTTAACACTGTAGGCTAATAACACTGGATAGAGTTAATCTGATTCTAGCAGTGTTACAGAGTTACTCGCTTGTGGTGATAAATCAACTCAAATGTTAAAACTTTTTGCACCTGTATTGAGTTCGTGGAGGTGTACGCTAAACACACAACAAAATTTTGATAATAACATCCATCCTATCATGAACTGAGCTATGGGCTGAGCCACCACTCGTGCTCACAACAGCATCACACAATTTGTGTCACCTGTGAAGAATAGCTTATTGCTATGACAGTTGTCAGGGTGTGCTGGTGCACAGAACAAACTGTCATCTTCAGCAACATGCTGTTAAACACACTCTATGCACCAAGGAGACCCAAAGGGATCACGTATCTACTTAACTCGCGGTGCAGGACTTTACAGGGAAGTCACAAAGCATGATGGGAAATATTCAACTAAAGAGGGCGGAGTCTTCCTGGGTGCACTTAGTTACACTTGATAGAGTCAATTATACACTGAAAGAGGAAACTTGTTTTAACTCTGAAAATTTTCACCAGCACTGGTGGTCATTTTACTCTCAGTGGTGTTAGAATTACTCTGAAAGAGTTAATAGGATTTAACAACTTAAATTTAACACTGAGGATTTTACTGTGTACAAATTCCAACAGCTGCAATATGAATTTTGATTTTAATTTAGTTGGTTTCTTCCATCTTGTTTCCATCTGTCTCTCCCCTCTCAACTCCGTTGCCACGCATGTTCTCCCCCGCCGTGTACCCTCATTTTGGCATCCCTTCATAATATTCTCCCCCCGCTGCTCCTCTTTGCCCCCTCTCTCATAACTCCAACCTCCCCCACTTCCTCTGCATCCTCCCACACAGTCTCAGGCCATGAGGATTGTGCGAACAGTGGGTCAGGCCTTTGACGTGTGTCACCAGATGACCCTACAACTGAAATGCGATGACCAAGAGGACGAAGAGGGGAGGGTGGAGGAGCAAGAGGCAGCTTCAGGTGACTCCCACCGACTCACACATTAACATAAAGCTGTAAATCTGAATGACTCCCCTTCTCTACAAAACAAACTCCTCTGACCTTCATCTCTTATGTCTCCGTCTCACAAATGGAAACTGAATTGCCAACCGAAAAAGGGACAAAGCACATTTCTCTGAGAAAACACGTCTTTATCCTCCACATTTTTTTCTTCTTCTTTGAGTTGAAGCTGTAAATTTGTTTTGGTAAGACAAGCGAGCCAATGATCAAAGGCCGTTGTCGCGTGGGCTCTCTGCTCGGCTGCCACTGCCTCGAGATGTGGTGCAAACTCTGAAATCAGAACAGCATGAAAAGCCCTCCAACGCATCTCGTCTCTCTGCAGCAGGGAAGAGGTTGGCGTTGTCAGAGGAGACAGACCTTGAAGCCACCACAGAGGAGAGCATCGAGTGCATCTCTTCATCAGACCTGGAGAAGAACAAAAAGGACGAGGCCCTGGGAACAGATGGAAAGGTATTACACCAACAATGTGCTTCACCACTTTACCATCCAGCTCCGCCGGCCCTGAAGCCTGGAAACGGCCCTGCTGCTTTCAGGCGTTACTGAAAGCAATCGTTAACATTTGACGAAAATGAAAAATTGATTTTGATGTCCAAACTATAAAAACAGCCAGTTTAGCTCAGTCTTCTCATTAGAGCAGTGGTTCTCAAACTGGGGGGCGGGCCCCCCAGGGGGGGCTCAGGGCTCTGTCAGGGGGGGCCAACTTTTGTACTTCTAACAAAATATGGGCATATTCTTCAAAGTACTAATGAAAAAAATGATGATGACTCAATAGGCATTGCCCCACACATCAAATGCAGTGCATTTTTTCATGTATTTCATGGTAAATGTTTGGGTACATGTGGTGGAAGTGGTGGGATGGGGGGCTTGACATTGTTATTTCCAATGAAAGGGGGGCCCTGCAAAAAAAGTTTGAGAACCACTGCATTAGAGGCAATATGAAACTACATATTTTGTCAGCTTGATAATACATTAAATTTTGCATTTCAGACCTGAAAAAATATTGGAAAAGGATCAATTCAGGACTGGTAATGCAATACAACGGGGGGGGGGGGGGGGGGGGGGGGGAAAGTACTGAACACATCAACATTTTTCTCAGAAAATATATTTCTAGTAGAGCGATTAACATGAAATTTTCACCAGATGTCGGCAACAACCCAAGTAATGCACACATACAAAGAAATCCGAACATTTATGTCTATAAATGTGTAATATAGTGAAATGAGACAGGGAATAGGTATTGAACGCATGAACAAATGGAGGCGGATAAAGATATAGAAAGCCAAAAAAGCAGCTGGAGTCTGTCAGTATTTAGAAAGTAATCCTGTCCTCTATCAGTGCAAAGTAATATCAGCCGGTTTAGTCCTGATTGATGCCTTTAAAAAGGTTTCTCATCACCAAGGTGTCAGACAAGAAGCATTGCATGATGGGTAAAAGCAAAGAGCTGTCTAAAGACCTACGCTACCTTATTATTGTAAACACACTGAAGGCATTGGTTCCAGGTGCATTTGTAAACTTCTGAAAGTTCCAGTGAGCACCATTGGGGCCAGAAGTGGAAAGAACACGGCATCGTCATAAACCGGCCACGGCCAGGTGCTACTCGCAAGATTTCAGACAGAGGAGTCAGAACAAAAATCAGAAAGGTTCTCCAACAGAGAGCTTCCATTTTCTTCTTGGTTACTGAAGTCAGCCACACCTGCATTAATCAATTTGTGCAGTAATGTAAGACAGGAGACAAAGGAGCTGCCTTAAGTTCAGGAAGTAGTGGAGTTGTGCATAGAGCCCATTGTCATTTGTTATCAACCAGTATCCTTAAAGGCAGTATAGAAGATGTTTTGGTATTTCAGAAAGCAGAGACTGTTTTTGAATAAAGCGCGTGCACAAGACCAGGCTGCAAAAATCACATCTCCCTCCCCGGACCACGCTTAAAACAATGAGCACGAGCCAAGTCCTGACCCCAACGTCTAGCAAACAGCAAGTTCAGATTCAGTCATGTCACAAAGGGTAGTTAGACAGATGTCATTGTCTAAACATTGCTAGCAGAATGATAGTTAGCTACCTAATTAAAAAATTAGATGAGAGTGCGCAACTTCTGGCATGCAGTATTGCTCTCACCAATCAATCACTCTCATTAATCACCCTCGCCTATTACCTGATGACTGTTGCCCATCAATCACTGTTACTACCGTAGTTAAGAGTGATTGATGGGCAACTGAAAACACGCCATGAGAGCAGAGATGATTGGCGGATGTTTTTTTCAAGTCCCATTACTGTCACAGCTGATGTATAAAAATATTTATATATATAAAGCTTTTAATTAATCATACCTTATGGGGCAGGGGACCTAATTTCATGGAACTTTGCAAAATTGTTCAAAGGAAAACAACATCTATATGGACTATACCACCTTTAGACAGTTGATTGACTGAGGAGCAAAGATGGGCACAAGATTTACAATATGTCAACAAATATACCAGAAAGTCAATTACATGTTTGAAAACATTGGATCTCATTCACCAACTGTTGTCATGAACAAATTTGTTTTGAAGACCTACTTACAAGCTATTCACAAAGATTGTGGCATTCATGAAAATCTTTGCATTTCAAAATCTTCATGCCTACAAACACTCAGGACTACTTTAGTGTTTGCAGTGTTTGTACTTTAGTGTATTTTCTAATTAATCTGCATCTGTGAGAGATTACTGCAGTAAACATTCGTCATGTGCTCCACTACAAAGCTACATTCAGAAATGCCGTGTAGAACTTTGGTGTAAAGGAAAGAAGCCTTATGTTGACCGTTTCCTGAGATGGCTTTGACTTCTGTGGGCTTTGAGGCAACTGGGATGGACCATCCCACTGTGGAGGCGTTGAGTGCAGTCAGACCAATCAGTATAGCTGTGTTTTCACCAGGGGTCTGACTTGGTACAGTGCAGGACAGGACAGTACAAATTGTTTTTTTGCATTTCCAAAGGCAAAAACTGTAAAAGATGCCACAATATCCAATCTCATCCTATTGTTGCTATATCTTCCTATTATGTCGTCTGTCATCTGTCACTATATACCAGGTAAAGATAGCTGTTGACCATGGAGACACATCAGAGATCGGGGTCTACCATACCAAACTGTACCAAACCGTCCTATCCCACACCCCTTGATGGGCTTATTTTTGGGGGGGTTTGTTGTGTTTGTTTACTCATTTTAGGTCTTTTTTAGAGGAAAGGGACCAAAACTGAAGAGGAAAACTTTAGCTTGATACATACTCTGCAAGAAGTGAGAACTTTCTTCTTGTTCTTGAGAACACATGACTTCATTTTCTTCTCATGAATGTGATTGAGGACGTCTTGCAGCTTGTTTTTTGACACCTCGGCTGAGCAGAACTTTCTTCTCGTGGGGCTCCGAGAAGCATTGCGTGATTGTTCTGACATTTGAAGTGGGCGGGGTTAACACGGAGATGCTTCAAGCAGAGTTGTTACTTCTGCATTTCCACAGATGTGAAGTTGAATGGATAGTTTTAATAAACAACTGAAGGAGGTGGTGAGAAAATACAAAAATGTAAACAACACGTGGCATTTGAATACATGGACACCACCGCATGCACAACCCCGTCCCGCGTGTTGTACATGTAAAATCATTACCCACTAATCACTTAAAAACACCCGCATCGCCCACAGGTGCAACGCCCATGGTTTACAGGTGGGAAGAATGTAATGAAACCTGTTCTCATTTAGCATTGTTGGTAATTTTTGTAATGATTTTGAGGCTTCACACGTGATTATGAACAAAAGTGGGGATATTACAATGATCAGAATAGGAAATGAACCTCAACACTCAACAGCTCTATCATTTCAGAGTACGATAAACGGGGGCAGTTAAGCAGATTTGAGCATATTTTGCGATAATTTATTGAAATGAGAAGATTTCAAAAGCCATGCTCATTAAGAATTTCCTGTTTAAATCAGACAGGATCATGTTGAAAGTTTGGCCTCATGCTGTAAAAGCATCTCTGAGGGATGCAGGCTGAGCAGCAGTCTTTAAAGGCTTGTTTTTGAGGAAATGCTCCACCATGTCTCTTCAATATTGATGGAATCATGTACTTTATTGATGAAACTGCTAGAAAACAGCACAGTTTTTTAGTGCTGCACTGCTAATCCTATGATGTCTGACAAGCCAGCGTCTGCCCTCTGATATCTGTTTGCTCATCAAGTTTCAAAGGCTTTCAGGCCTTTCATGTTCTAGAGAAAAAAATTGGCGTGGTGTTAGCGAGGAGATTATTTGTGTGAAATGAATGCTCAAATTATGGTCGTCTTAAAGCAAAGGAATTGGCCATGATAAAACAGCACTGTAACACGTGCTCAGATCAGACTGTTTGAAGGTTACATTTTCCATTGAGGTTGGAGATTAATAAGGAGACAAGGCGTCGCTGTGTTTCTGACAGACATGTTGAAATAATGCCCAACAGCAGCCATAGCAGTTCATGTTTAAGATCAATTTATGGACAAATCTGTTTTGTGTGTTGTGCCGTCTTGCACTGCCGCCATTATTGAGGTGGCTAACCCTAATCTGCTGACAGACAGCAGCATGAATATCTAGACTGACAATGTTTGACAGTGGTCTACAGTTATTAATAACCCAATGGTATATTATCTGGAGATGCACATGTACATGATATGTTTGCACCGACTTAAAGAGTCTTATTTGGTCACAAAATTGCTCCAATCACAGTAAATAAGTTTACATTTTACTATATCTCCCAAATTTGTCATAAACTCTCAGCAACACCACAGCTCCTTTTCTCTTAGCATTAACTAGCATGACAAACGCTAACTGTTGTATAATGTTAAGCTGGAACAACATGAAAACGTACACACTGAAAACTCCTGGGTCAAAAATAAGCCATTATGGGTTATTTTTGACCCAGTGTTGACCCACTGCTGGGTGAAAAAGGAACCAACCCAGAAAATTGGCTTATTTTTTTGTCTCAATTCTCGGGTTGAATATTTAACCCAGAAGTTGGGTTATATCAGTGTTTCTCAATTCCAGTCCTCAGGACCCGCTGCCCTGCATAGCTTCGAATTGTGTTCCTACTTCAAAAAACCTGATTGAGATGAATGAACTTCCTCATCAAGTTAACGAGCCATTCATTTGATTCAGGTGTGTGAAAGCAGGGTTGCCTAGACGTTGTGAAGGGCGGTGGGTCCTGAGGACTGGAATTGAGAAATACTGGGTTATATTGACTACAATGTTTGGTTATTTAAAACCCAGAAGTTTGGTTATGATTTTTTTGTTATACTGGCAAGATCCCCTAAGGGAAATTAGGGCTCTGCATTTTACCCAACTCTGTACTGTGAGTATCAGAGAGCAGTGGGCTGCTACTTGAAGCGTAGTTTGTTAAGGACCTTGCTCAGGGTCCACAGTGGTTCACCTAGGAGTCGTGACGGGGACTCGAATCCGGGTCCTCCGCGCCAAAACCCACGACGCTACAACTAGGCTACGCACTCCCCACAATGTTGGGTTATTTTAACCCAGAAGTTGGGTTATTTTGACTACAATGTTGGGTTATTTTAACCCAGACATTGGGGCAACAACCCAACAACCCAAATGCCTGGGTTGAAATAACCCAGAAATTAGTTGGTCCCAGGAATTAGTTTAACCCAGGACTTTTTAGTTTGTATACTATATAGTGACAGACTGATGAGTGTTAACCTAAATAAAATACTGCTTCCTCAACTATGACAGTATATCATTCTTCTTCTGCTCTCTGTGTCCAGTGTTTCCTCCCTAAAATATCAGCCCACAGACAGCATCATCACTGCCCCTTTCCAAGAAATGCACAAATCCTTCCAGATTTATTTGATATTTTTAGGAAAACGGTAAAAAATTTTTATCTGTTCTACTCTAATATCCACATAAGTACCACCTCAACAATGGTGGAGGGTCCACTTCCAGTGTTTGCCCAGATAGTCTATACCAGGGATCACCAACTCCAGACCTCTTGAACCAGTATACTGAAGGTTTTCTGT
Source organism: Atherinomorus stipes (assembly GCA_023101725.1). NCBI lineage: Eukaryota > Metazoa > Chordata > Actinopteri > Atheriniformes > Atherinidae > Atherinomorus > Atherinomorus stipes. The sequence goes on from JALJCO010009022.1 coordinate 384,408, forward strand.
GTCTCCCTGCTGCAACAGGTCTGACTTAAATAATGGGTCGTTAAGAGGTGTGCAGATCTTGACAATAAATTGTTGGAGAACCATTTAATTTGAACCAGGTGAGTTGCAGCAGTGATACACTGAAATCCGGCAGGACGCTGGCTCAAGAGGTCTGGAGTTGCTGATCTCTGGTCTATAACCTGTGCTGCCAAAAACAAGTTGCCTCCTGGGTTTGACTAAGCAGACAGGTACGAGCCTCCTGTTGGAGGATTCCTTCATGGGCCATTATCTTTCAGCTGGCAACAAGAAATTTAACCCCAACTGATGCAACGAGTAGTTTCTCAACATGTTGAAAGACATGCCAACATGTTGCAAGACATGCCGTCGTTGTGGAAAAGATGTTAGTCTATTTAAGAACAGACTAATGATGAAACATTTTCAGGAGATACAGAAACTGCTAAAACTGGATTAAGAACTGTCAAACACATCATCAAAAACTGGAACGATAGTGGGGAACCATCATCTTCAGGGAAGAAATGTGGCCGGAAAAATCCTGAATGTTGGTGATTGGCAATCACTTAAACATTTGGTCAAATCAAATTGAAGAAAAACAACAGTAGAACTTAGGGCTATGTTTAATTTTGAAAATGAGAGCATTTCCACATGAACAATGCAAACCAAACTCATGGAACTGAGACTGAACAGCTGTGTAGCCTTAGGGCTGGAATATACTTGCTGCTGGCGACGCGTCCACGTACGTATCATGGCACCCACGCGTTCCCAACGTACCTCCGCCACATAGGTCGCTCACACTGACACAAGGTAACGTGCTGCGTGCACGTGGTGCAATATTGACTTGAACACTAGAGGTGCTCGTACGACTTTCTCCGCGACTTTAAGTGGCCGCACATACCACCTCCTCTGGCGACGAGACCTCTTTTTCTTTCACAGCAGCAAAAGTAAAATGATCGTTTCTTCTTCCTCAAAAGCACCAATGTTGTCCATTTTCCACATACACCTGGGGCGTTCACGTATGCCCCGGGAATACAGACTCACCGGCAGATTGACCTTTTCACATTCTCAGTGTCCAAGTGCTGTGTACTGCTCCTAGCGGTGGCCTCCGGGATTGAGCGTTTTGGCCGCAACGTGCTGCAGCAAGTATATGCACAGACAACGCAGACCGCTTGCGTAAACGTTTGCGTCCACAGCAAGTATATTCCAGGCCTTAAGAGAACCAATAATTAGTAAGGTTAACCAAACATTCTGGGCCCGGTTGTTCAATTCTCGTTTTTTTTAACCACTGGTTAACCCCTAACGGTCCGTTAAATCCTTAACCTGCTGTTAGCTAACCGACTGTTAAATATGCGTTGTTCAAAGCATGGTTATTCATGCCGTCAGCTAACGGCACCGTCAAAGTTAACCATAGGGTTAGCACCACTGGTTAGCACCAATGTATCCCACAATTCCCCATTTTGTTTACTTCTGGTATTGCAAAAAGTAATGTTGTAAGTCTGTGTCTCCTTATCGCTGTGAGGAAGACACGGGGGGCCGACTCTCACTTTATTTTCCCACCGTGAACGGAGCTGCTGTTAGCCACAACACACTCGTCCTCATCCCCCAGTCTCTCCATCCTTCCCCGTTCTCTTCACACTCCTGCGCCCCCCCCCCCCCCCAGCTCATCCGGCCTCACAGCACAGCAAACCCTCAGTAACAGAACACACGGGACACAGAAAGTATTGATAAGCAAACGATCCCTTTCACTTCAAGGAAAAAGAGGCAGAAATTTCTCTGCTGATGAAGAAAATGTCATTCTAAATAGTGAGTCCGTCGTGTCCACAGTTCGTTGCACGCTCCAAATCGACTCGCAAAGGATTACATAGACCTGAATGCATTCTTTCCCGAAGTGGTGCGCAGCTCCTCGTTAGAATAATCCCCGATATCAAAATCAAAGCCACAATAACCGCCGTCCTTCCTTCTCTGAACCGGCATCATGAACGCAGCGTTAGCAACAAACGGCATAATAAGATATAACCCCACCGACTTTAGCGGCGGTCCTCAGGTGTAACACACGGTTAAAATTAACTGAGTTTTGAACAACAACATAACCGGACTGTTAAAGTTAACGGTCAGCTAAATGTATTTACCGGCTGGTTAAAAAATAACCCAGTTTTGAACAACTGGGCCCTGATGTTGATGCTGCCCCCCCAGTGAACATAGTCTGGGAACATTCTCATCTTTAACTTATTGATTGAGGATTTAAAATCATGGCCTTGGTGTCCTGTACTCAACATCAAAGGCTCTTTTCTTCCTTCTGCAGAAACAGCACCAAATACAAAATTTATTCTTCACTCTGATATGCTCTTTATGTGAAACTTGACATATCTGATAGCATTGCTCGTCCTCTCTCTGACTCCATAAGAGCTTATCTCATTTCTCTCTGCCAGCCTGCACTTGAACCACGAGTCTTCAGACAAAGTGGATATAAAACATAAACACATCATACAAATATTCTAAGGGTTCATCACGAAACTCTATGTGGAGCATCAAGAGGTGATGACGTCTAAGTGGCAATCTGTAATGGGCAAACTGCCATCAGTAGACAGCCTCTTTGCATTTCCTTCCACAAGGAGATCAGACCATGTGTTTTTCTTTCCACTACTGCTCTATCATTCAGTTGTTGGTTGCACTAACCTATAATTTAATCATAGTGATACTTTTCTTTTGTTAACGCTATTCGGAATGGAAATGTGAAGGATTTTTGGGAGTTCACCTGCAAAGTTCAGGAATTCAAATTCGTACCTGTTTCAAATAAATTTATGTTCTCGAAGTGAACTGATTATATTGAACTATCACTGACTGAACCAGTTGTGGTTGGTACCAAGCTCATTAATTACTGACTGAAACATTTTATTTTCAATAGCAATAAACTCTGATAACTTTGTCAAGAGCTCAGGATCCTGAACTATGAACCTAATGTCATGCAGAGACTTGAGTGAAAAGTAACGGCTGGGCAAAAGGGGCTGATCTGGAGACATAACTGAGATCAAGAGCATACAATTATGAGATCTCTTCTGTAGAACTGAGCCATTAATCACATTGGTGAATAAATTGCAATTTAAATTAGTGCAATTTTGTAATCACGCCATCATGCGATTTTCCCACATCATCTGATCATGTGGAGGAAGCAACTCAGCGGCCCTGCTGAGGAACACTCAGTGTTCAGAATCAGCTCCCCTGAAGTTAGAAAAGCAATGGTGTCAGGCTCCTCAGAACCGGTTACTGAAAGTGACACTTCTGCGGATATCTTAGTTCCAATAAAAACAACACATCAGTGTGTGGGATGATTTTGGTTTCCGGGAAAATGACAAAGAACAGCATCAGGTAGGCTATTGTGCCGAACTTGCCTCGCAAAAATTGCTACTTCAAACGGCAACACAACAAACTTGTTTCAACATTTAAAGCATCTTAACAGAGTGATCAGGTTTTTCGTCAGCACCGGCTGCCGGCATAGCTGACTACTCAACTAAGTCCAGCCAGCTGCTTGTTTATAATCAGGATTGGAGCGTCGGGTTCTGGCCGGGAAATGATTCCGCGCAATGATGCATGAGGTTTGCACTCTGTGGCGCATGCAGCTAAAATGTTGCTTCCACTTTCAGGATTCCCCATCGTAGTTTCCCTTATAGCTACGTCAGTGTGAGTCCTGATGTGTCACCGCTCTTTTCTCCGCCAGAATGCTGAGGAGTGGGGTATCCATGGTGAAATGATCTCACTTTCAAACTCTGTGGCTCCGTCGCAGTGGAAACTGATATCAGTCTTTCCACCCATCTGCTTTGAAATCAGTGGTATCGTGGGGGTCTTGCTCCATGCCTTGTAGGCCATATATTTATACATGCTTCATATTATAGGGTGACAAATGTCCACTTTTACCCGGACATTTTGAGAGGTAGAAAATGCGCCGGGTTTTTCATTGTCCAGGAAGGAGCCACAGCGCAGAGAAGCCAGAGTTACCTAGTAATCACGTCACCAGCTCTCGGCCGCACAGGAATTCCCAGACAACGGGAGCGCACTAAAACCCGTGCTTGTGCCAGCCAAATTCTCTTGGATCGGACGGTTTTCCCATGAAGGATGCAAAGCTATTTAAACTTTCCTGGAGAGGTTTGATCCCCATCACTTTCTCTACAGTTTTGCCTTTTGCCACAACATGTCAGTGAAGTCAAGGTTCATGTTTTGACTGATGGCTTTGGACGGTTTGGAGAAGAAGAAAATGCAGACTTGTTTTTTTTTTTTTTTAATCCCATTTTTATATTGGTGTGGAAATGGGAAGCTTAGTGCAAGCTGGAAAGCAGGAACTGTTCTGTTCTACATAAACAGGCTTCTTTTTCCTTCTTGTCTGGTGTTTGTATATATTTATTACATTATTACATTCTAAATAGAAAAAACACCAAGCAGAAAGACACTTTGGTCGAAATTTATTTTCTCCACCACACAAAAAGTTGACTGAATGCCACAATATTTTTCCAAACGCTTGGCCCTAAACTTTATATGATCTTTTTGCTTTAAGTTCCTGCCTCCTGGAAGGAGTCATTGGTTTAATCATGTTTTTGTTAAACTGAACTGATTGCTTCCCTGCATTTCATGGAGAAATACTGCATGGAAAGTGCCTGGAAATAAAATTGCATTTTAAATCTTAAAGCAATATCAGTGAAAAAAAATCACAATTAGATTTTCCCCCTAAAATCGTTCAGCCCTGTCTGTTTATCCCACTTCTCAAGTATGGCTCAAATAGGTATCTCAACTCAATCTCTGTTGTCTCAGTAATGCCTTTTCTCTTTTTTTAGCTCACCTCTTGCTCCGAAGGAACCTTAGGAGAAGTAATTAAAAAACAAATGATCACAGAATGACACCATTATGAGAAGCTCAAACTGATCTCAAGAGATGAAATTGAGCCACAAATGAGCGGCATTTTTTTCCTAACGGTTGCTAAGATCTTAGCGCTAAGAACAAATCTGGGAAACCTGTTTTTCTTAAGAAGCTGAAAGAACTTTCTTAAGAAGTTAAGATCTTAGCGCTGAAATCTTCTTAACTGCATCTGGGAAACCCAGCCATTGTTAGTCATTTCCAATCTAAACAAAAGAATTGAAAGCAAACAGATGCACTAAGCATTTTCTCATGATTTCAATGGTGTCATTTTTCACTGTAGGTGTGTGATGAGCCCTCTCTGCTGCTGAGCTCTCCCATCCTCGGGGCCTCTGTGTCGGGTCAGTCAACAGTAGAGGCATCGTGCTCTGCAGAGCATCAGCTTCAGCTGCTTCAGAAACAACTGCAGCAGCAGGAGCAGCAAGCGCTGGCGGTTTCGGCTCAGGTACTCCTTTTGTTTTGCTTTATCTCCTCCTGTGTTGGTGTTTCTGCAGATGCACGCTGTCCCCAACGCGCAGTCTCCTAAATGATGTGTGTGTTTCCGTGTTCAGGTTCATGTTCTCCAGGAGCAGCTGTCGGTGGAGATGTGTGCACGGACCGAAGCCCAAGCCAGAGTGCAGCGGCTGCTGCAGCAGAACACTGACCTGCTACAGCATATTTCACTCTTAGTTAAGCAGATCCAGGAGCTTGAGCTCAAATCTGTTGGCCAGTTAAGATCCAGTGAGCTTTTCTTCTTGCTTCCTTTTTGGTTTCTGTTTTCTTCCGCTAATATCAGAGCTCAGTTTTCTCGCTTTCTTGCCCTTTCTTCCTGTTATAGCTCTTTTTTTTCATCTACTTCTGGCACGCAATTAATTATCCCATGCCAGCCTTGTCAGAGTATGCAGTCCTGATCTCTGTTCTCCCTTCCCGGCTTTTGGCCAGTGATATGCTGCAATATACTAATGACTTATCAAACCCTGTCAGCACAGAAATCTTCCCACTCTGTGATCTCATCTGCTTAAATATTCTGCATCTGTTTGGATGTGATAACTAAGATTCCTTCTGTGCTTTACTCATTCTCTTTCTTTTCATCTTGTCTTTGTTTATCTTCAGTGGGCTCCCAGGACAGTCTGCTGGAGATAACTTTCCGAGCCAAGCCCCCCAGTGCTCCCTGTACACCCCTCACCCCTTCTTCATCCACCGCCCCGCTAGCGGCGCAGTCCCAGCTCCAGATTAGCGATGGCACGTGGGTATCTGCTCTGCCGGGGCCCTGCTCTCCGGGTACCGCCAACACCATTCCTCTGGGCATGAGTGGCAGCGGAGTTCGACTCGAATGCTTTCGCTTCTCGGCCCCCGGCCCTGACTGCCAGGGGCCCGGCCAGGACACCGGAGAGACTCCCAGCGATGAAAGCTCGCTGCTGGGGGAGCAGGTCCTGGGAGCCTTGGAGCTGCTTCGCTTTAGGGAATCGGGTATCGGATCAGAGTACGAATCAAACACAGACGAGAGCGACGACCGAGACAGCTGGGGGCACGGGGAAGGAGTGGGGGCGGAAAGTGCTGCACGACTCTTAAATGTGCTGAATGCAGAGAGCCTCGCGGACTGCTTAGGAGATGAGATGGCTGTTTAGTGATGCTTCACGCACACGGCAGCTTCAAACTCGTGCACCATCCAGGAAGTTCAGAGGACTTCACAACACAGAGCTTAAACATTACGAAAGAAGGTTTCATCATCTGCAGGTGCAACTTATCGTGTAACTGATGCTCACTCATGACTGTTCTGGCAAACATTTTATAGAGAAATTATGTTTTTCACAGTTTCCCTGTCCTTCAATGTGTGTCACGGCTTCTTTGTGCATGTTTGAGGTTTAAGTCCATACCTGAGGAAGATGAACTGCCTCGTATTACAGCTGCTTAACTGCTACATTGGCTGCAACCTTAAAAGGCTGAACAGGAGCACATTGGTTTGTTTCAGTTAAACATTTTTTTATATATATATATATATATATATATATAAATATACACCATACTGACGCCAAGAGCAGCCACGCCTTAGCCATTATCTCAACGTCCCAAAGCTTGTCCTCACCTGATAACTTGACATCTGCCTTTTGTTTTCTTGAGATGACGACCTTCTGGTTATCAGAGCTTTGTTTTCCCAAAGTTACATGATGAACAAGGTGAGCTTGAAATGAATAAATAGCAACTAATCTGGACGTAATCCTGGGATTTTCCTTAATGGACAAATTGATCTCACAAAACAGTCTTACTCATTTACGTGTCCCCGAAACGTAACCGCTTCAAATTACGTGCCACTTACACGTAAAGTTGCACATTGTTAAGTCAGTGGTGAAGCTTTTTGTGTCCCCAGACACGAACTTTTCTGCTTCAAATTACGTGCTGCTGACGCATAAAACTGTGCAATGTAAAATCAACAAGTCCTCTAAAAAATCACACCCATATTACGTCCTTTGTGCACAAAAATACAGACTATGATTACGTTTTTAATATCCACTCAGTTTATATATGCGATCCACAGCTCTTCTCATTTTGATGGAACCTAAATCCTTTTAGGTTTTTTGGTCGCATGTTGCCTGGAGAAACCTGGAATCGATCTCCCCAATGTCTGGATGACAGACAACTGCTCTGTGTCCAAGTCTATTCCTCGAGAGCTGCTGTCATGGAACTTGGCTCATTACTGTACGTCTGCAAAGCTGAATGATAGCGCATGAAGTAAATCAGGTGACGTTGGGGAAGAAATCCCTCTAACTGTTGCATGACAGCAGCTCTCAAGGAATAGACTTGGACACAGAGCAGGTGTCCATCATCCAGAAGTTGGGGAGATCGATTCAAGGTTTCCCCAGGCAACATGCGACCAAAAGACCTGAAAGGATTTAGGTTCCATCAAAATGAGAAGAACTGTGGATCGTATATATAAACTGAGTCGATATTAAAAACGTAATATAGTCCGTATTTTTGTGCACAAACAACCTAATATGAGAGTGATTTTTTTAGGGACTTGTTGATTTTACATTGAACAGTTATACGTGTCAGCAGCACGTAATTTGAAACAGAAAAGTTTGTGTCTGGGGACACGAAAAGCTTCATCATTGACTTAACATTGTGCAACTTTACATGTAAGTGGCACGTAATTTGAAGTGGTTACGTTTCGGGGACACGTAAATGAGTAAGGCTGTTCATGCTCATGTCACATATTTTTGTGAGATCAGGTTGCCATGGAAAATGGCAGTGCCGTAAGAGGGGGGGGGGGGGGGATCACAGACTGCCCTCCACAGGCTTGTACAGTTGGCACGTGATGACTGCATCACTTCATCCTCCTCTCTACCTACCCCATCATACTGGAAGCAGGTAAATCTGGACTGGATCTGGATGACCTTTCATTGCTCCAGAGTCCAGTGTTTTTGTTCCCGAGCAAATTGAAGCCTTTTTTCCAATTATCATCAATAGCTGTGTTTACATGGCGCCATTTTGATCCGATCAAACGCCAATCAGAATAAAAATGCCCCATGTAAACATGTCATTTGATCCGATCGGCCTCGATCGGAAAGAATTTCCAATCCGATCGAAAGAGGTGGTTTAAACCTTTTTACGATCAGCAGAAAAACATGCCCATGTAAACGGTCATTCCGATCATTTCTGTGGAATGTTGTCTCTGCGCATGCTTGAACCACGTGGGGGTTGTGTGACGTAGCAGATTCAGGGAAGACGGCGGAAGCAAAACAAAACAGGACTTTGCTGGGAAACCCCAGATAGCAAATGGACAGCGCCGCGGATCTGCAGCAGCTGTGCTGTTCGCCACGGATCCGCCTTGCACAGTCATGTAGGAGTCCTCTTGCACGGTGGAATGGATCCGCTGATGATCCACGTTCTGACTGGAAACTCTGATGTCAGGTGGAGCAAAGGCAGACCTAAAGCTGCACTTTTGCCCTGGATCCATAGCAGATCTGTTCATGATGATGTGCTTCAGCCGCGGGTCCAGTACGGACCCGTTATATGGCTGTGTTTTTATTTAAATCTCCACTGAAAGAGTTAATGATTATTGAGCATTTTGACTGTCAAAAATTATAAATTTAAAAAGAAAACTCCTCTTCTTATGATCTATGAGCCATTGCGCATGTCAAAAGCATTACGAACATATCTGTCCATCAAGTAAATACAACCGATCGGATCACTTTTCCCCCTGTCCATGTAAACAGGACAGCTGGAAGCTCCGATCGGAAAGATTTCAATCGGATAGATGAATTATTTGTCCATGTAAACGTAGCTATTGATAAGTAGTGATGTTCGATATTATCAGCCGATATCTACAGTACATTAAAAATGTGATATTAAAAGAAATTGGTGGTGTTTCTTTGTTGTTTTTGTTTTCCCCTTTGGACAGATATTCTCACTAACAAAATCCTGCGAAATCTTGTTCCATTACAGAATTTTGTGAGATCTTGCTGCTCTGTTACAACATCTCGCAATATTCTGTAACAGAACGAGATTTCACAAGATTTTGTTCATTAAAATATTGGTCCAAAAAAAACTGTACCGATCTTGTTGCATTGCACACTAAAAACTCCTGGGTCAAACTGCTTGGTTAAAAAAGAACCAACTAATTTCTGGGTTATTTCAACCCAGACATTTGGGTTGTTGATCCAACTTCTGGGTTAATAAAAACCCAACATTGTAGTCAACATAACCCAATTTCTGGGTCAAATATTCAACCCAAAAGTTCAGTCAAAAAATAACCCAATTTTCTGGGTCAAAGTAATCCCAGAAATTAGTTGGTCCCTTTTTAACCCAGCAGTGCGTAAAAAAAAAAGACCCATTATGAGTTATTTTTGAGCCAGGCGTTTTTAGTGTATAGCAGCACGTTGAAAAGTCTGTTATTGTGGAAGAACTTCATATCCCAGCATTCCTTTCAGAGTCATGAGACTACGGTGCAGCTGCTGCTGCTACAGACTGACTTGCTTTGAAGCTGCTTATAATATGTCTGGTTTTAAGTTGTTGGTTAAGTTACCAAGTTGTCAGAAACATTATAATTAGCCACATGTTGGCTAATACCTGCTAGTATCTGATATCTGGCAGCCAGATGTTCAAAATGAACTCCTCTGGCTAAGTTAAGGCTATTTTGGGATCTTTGCTGTTGGTGCAAATTATAGTTGCATTTCTCTAAAGAGAGACAACCTCAGAGTTGTCTGCATTGATCAGTTGATATCGGATATTGGAAATTAGGAGTTGGACAATACTGGTATATCAGATATCGGTAAAAAGCCAATATCGAACATCCCTACTGATAAGTAGTTCTTTTCTGGCTAAACAAATGTTAACTCCCCCTCCCTTGTGTTACTATTACACTGTGCATGTGGAATTGTTCTTACTTTCATTATTAAAGATCGTCCTGACCTCTATTGTTGTTTTTCTTTGATTTGATTTCATCAAATGTTTACGTGATCACCAATCACCATCATTCAGGATTTTTTCCCACCACATTTCTTCCCAGAAGATGACGGTCCCCCCTGTCCTTCCAGTTATTAATGATGCGTTAGACGATTCTTAACCCAGTTTTTGTAGTTTCAGCGTCTCCCTAGATGTTTTTTATGCTTGGAGACGATAATTTGACCCTTCTTAAACAGACTAACATCTTTTCCATGACCACAGAATTCGTCTTCTCA